>CM061532.1:116760798-117109313 GCA_030545055.2 Neoaliturus tenellus
CAGGTATCAGTTTGGAATTTACATAATTTATTAATTTGAGTACAAACAAAAGATTTCCCCATAAACACTTTTGAAAAAGTTGCTAGCTAATAATTGAGTAAGAAATTTATACTACATTAAAGTAAAATTGTAAAATTAGCGATACAGTTCTTGGGGGCAGTTTGAGACCTATTTTTACATTAGTCCCAAATATTCACTGTTGTTCAATCACTCTCGTTAGTTGCAACTGAAATAAAAGGATCTAGGGTGTGTGTGGACACGAGTATAGAGAATCTTTCGAGCCTGGTTTGTACTACTCGACTCTACTCAAAGTTTTAGATAAAACTCGCTAGTTCGAGTCGAATTTTCTTTCTGACTTATAGAAAGAAAATTATAAACAGATTTGAACATAAAATGTAACCCATGACCAGATTGAAATTCTTTTACATCTCATTTGTTGAAGAAAACAGGAGAAATTTTATTATTTTAATAAAATTATTACATACAAGTTGTAAGAAACGAAAGATAATCGATGTGATGTATGGTCGGGCGACAATGCTTCGTAAAGACATTGAAGGATTTCTTAGAAACTGCAATATCTCTACGAAACAGTGTCGTCCGACAGACCATACACATCAAAACGGTTATCTGAATACGTCACACGGTCCCCATCATCATCAGTATAGTTTAGAAACGAAAGAGGTTGTGTTTCATTGAGTACATTGCTGGCTACCTATTCAATTTGAGCGCGAAACATAATAACTTCTGATGGCGTTGATCAAACAAATTGTCGGTCACATAGTAATCACTGCCATGCACCAAAACCAGTACACTAAAAAATATTTCTTAATTATTTCTTATTAAAAAATATTCATTTTCATAGATAAGTTTTCCGACATATTAGAATGAAATATTTATTAAAATTTGGGAACTTGATGACTATCATTTATATAGCTGTTTTGTCATTGATTTTGAACTATGCACTCGTGAGCAATGGGCTTTGTTTTGATGAGTTTCGTACGTGGGTGTTGATCAAACCACAGAGAAGTAATATTAACAGAGGGAAGATCAGTGTTGCGCTTTAGATGGGGACACCGGGTGTCCCGAACTCAAAAAAGATGGTCGACGTAGTTCTCCTAATTGCCGTTAGATGGCAGCAGCGCTGTCGCTCCAGAGCTCAACCAGACATTACGGCGCCGGAGCAGATGTTGGTGCAGATGTAGGGCCGCGATATCCTAATAGTGGCTAGAGTTTACTTTGTTATTAATGATCAAATAATGCTATGAGACGTGAGTGGGGCTTTATCTAGGCATTGAATGCACTTTGGTACAAAATTCAATCTTTTATAACAATAAGTTTTATTAAAAAAAAAAAACACAAACATTGGTAAATTGTTTATTATGCTGTGCAATAGGCCTAATTTATTTAATTCATTCTAAAAAACGTCAATATATAAATGAAAAATAGATGATTTCTCTCTTTGGGCTCACCGCCGATAGAATGTATGTAGAAGTATGTCTCTATGAGCTAATATAAATAGACCTTATAGGGAAATACAAGTACATAAATGCAAAATAATCATAATAAGGTGATTTTTTTTAAGTAGAAAAATATATAAAGGGCAAACCAAAATTTTTCACCGTCAGTGTTTTAAAATAATAATTTCATTTAACGATTGTAATGCAGTACATTTTTAAATACATAAAATTAAATCAAACATAATCCGTGTCCAATTTTTGCAGTATGAAACTTTTTACACGAAGTACTGAAACACTCTGACAAAGTTTGAAACACTGTGCATCATTATATGTTTTTCAAATTAAATTTTAAATCTAAAATAATGCCAGAAAAGCTATAATATTCAGTTAACTTGAAAAACTTAGGCCTAACTTTATGGCTTATAAAATTCTCTTTAACTTGAAGTGAATTTTCTATGAACCCAATACCTAAAAATGATATTTATGTTATTAGTGTCATATCATGAACTAACTTCACAATTTTAGTCCTTAAAATTAGTCCAGGATAACTATAGTACAGAATGTAATATGCTCTAATCATTGCATGGTTTACAGTTTACTATGGTATTAAACAATGGAGCACCTATGGTGAAGTGTGCAAAATAAATTAAGCTATAGCCTACTATACTTTTTACATAGTTTAAGAGGGCGTTGGCGTCAATTCAGATTCCGTCTTTCCCCCATAAGAGCAATGTTAAACGGGGAACCAAATAACTCTTTTATTTGTAATCAGAAAATAATGGTTTATAGCTCTTAATAAAGCGTTCATAAAGGCAGATTTGGTTTGCAAGAGGGATTTTTGATAAAAAAATAGTGTTTTTACTAACTTAAAATAACAAAACAAGTTTTTTTTACTACTTTTAAAACATTGTATGCAGAATTTCAAATATTATTTACAAAGAAACGATCTCGCAAAATTAACGGTGAATTTAATTGTGATTCAAACGTTATTTATTTTAAATCAATCAGACCAAAAATAAAGAAATTATGACAAATGCCGGGGACAAGTTTAGCATTGCCCTTATGGAAAATAAATCCAACATGTCGGCACTCAAACACACATTAATGAATTAATGAAATAAAAACTCATTAATTTTGCACTAAATGAAACAGCTTTCTCCTTACTTTTTTTCTGCATTTCTTCAATATTAATCTCGTGTGCTTTCCGTTTTTGAGTTGGTTTAGTTAAACCTAAGAGGCATGAGCGCCTTTTAACCTCATATTGCAGTTTAATTAATACAATCTTTTCAATACAAAACATTCTGTGAGTGTGACATTGGACTAACCAATTTGAAAATTCTTCGCTGACTGTAGAAACACATAAAGAAACCAGAGTTTTCTTAACATTGTTTTTTGTTATCAGTCTATTGATATTGTTTTCAAACACAGTCATGCACATGTCCATTACAGCTCGAAATTCAATTGATGGCACTTTCAAATTACCAAAATCAGAGGGAACTTTGGTCTTGTATGCTTTAAAATGAACTAACAGTTCATCATTTTTTTTCTAGAATTCTGTTTTCTTTACTTAAAGCTTTAGAGCAATCATTACAGTGGTATTTCTTTTCCAAATGGTGTAAAACCACTCCACTCAAATATGTGACGGCACTAGCACTTAATACTGAATCATCCGCTTCCCCATGCTGAGAGAAGTCTTCAATAACGTCTTCTACATCAGATTGTTCAGGGTCGTTGTCTGATTGAAATGTTTCAATCAGACAACGATGAACAACACTTTTCCTTCAATGAAATTGCAGGAAGAGGTAGGGGTCTCAAATTAAAAGTATCGGTCCCATGCATTACGGGGGGAAATTATCGGCGCGTTCATAAAGTTACCAGGAAATGAGAAATAACGTAAAACCTCCTCCATAAGAATAGCATGGGGATTCGAAAAACGTCTGCTTTGTTGAATTAAAACATGTGTTATGGTTTGATTTTAAAATGAGAGACAAATGATAAAATTTGATTGAAGAACTATTAATAACTAATTGACAAAAAGTATACTTAGAGTAGTAGTACTATAATGAGACGTTTTTAGGCTTTGAGTTTTGAGCGACTAAAAGTTCTATTAGAAGCGTTACCTTACAAACTGTTACAAATTGACTGCTGGTTTTTACTATCATTATGGTAATTTAAATTGTAATAAAAACTATAAACTTGCTGGTTTGCTAACTGGGCGTGTATGGAAGTCATAAAAAAATATTCTGATCGTGAAAGGGGCGCAAAGGGCGATGAATTGTGGTTTGAGAAACACCTTCTTTATTTACATTAAAACGTGTTTTGGGTTAATTTTAAAACAAGAAGAGTCATAAGATCGTACTGAGGGAAGATTATGTATTAATTAAAACTTAAGTATATCAGGCAACGGAGTGTTGGCTGAATTTTCTCAGAAGCTTTTTGTTCATTTCATAGATTACAGAATTATAGGATAGAGTTAAAATCAAAGACGTTTGTCCTACATACTAAGGAAAAAAGTAGCAGGTCAAAAACTTTACAACAAAATGGGAAATGTATAAAAAAGATATATTTTCCAAAAGATTCTTCTGAAAAATTCTCCATGTAGTGATTAAGAAAAAGTCTGCTTTGTTTACACGAAATCAAGACGAATATTAACAGTGAGTGAAGATAATCTACTTTGAGGTGATGTGTTAAACTTTTGTGACGAATAAATAACAAAATGTGACAGGAGCTAAAACATCCATTCAATTGTAGGAAAAACAAGACAATGAAATGTGAATGTTGAAAGTATTGAAAGTTTACATAGAGTCCATGTTGCAGCTTTTTAAACGATATTAAAGAGTCTGCAGTACCCGCCACCTTGGATTTTTATTCCCATAAAACTAATGTCAAATTTGAAACGTCCACTACGCCTTTAATATAGGTCAAAAGGATTCATACTTATTCAATTTTATTTTACCAAGGGGTCTATAAATAAAAATTACGATTATATAGCGATTTACGAGATTACACAACTAAAAAACGTTTTCACCTTCCTTCTAACAAAATTGTTGAAAATACTTTGTTGTTTATTAATCAAAATATCAATAGTACATAAAGCGCCAAACATGTAACAGTTTCACCAAAATATACTAGTAAAAGTGAGCACCATAGATTAAAATGAATTAATAACATGTTCAGTATGACCTCCGTCCAGTTTGAGGCAACCCTCGGACAGTCGTACGTTTTTTTGTCTGATCAATCATGATTCAAACTCCAGCGGATTCAGTTTCAGTACTGTTTATTTTGGCACATACCGTATACGATCTTTTATTTCATAGTCTAATAGGTATTTAAGTTCCCTTTAAAATGATTTGAAGATCAATCTATTTTAACCATTATTATAGGGGTAGCGGACTAATTTTTTAACTTAAACATTAGTTTTATGTGAGTAAAAATCCAAGATGGTGGGTACTCTTAAAAGGGTCGTTGTATAAGCATTTTTTCACAACGCGGCCATAAAAGTTTGAATATGTCGCAATAATAATTTGTGCAATAATAATTTGTTATTGAAATTTGATTTTCATGTTGCAGTTTTTAAGTTTGATCGCCAACCATTTCGACATACCCACCGATTTATTGGACTTGCGGCGTTCTCTACTAATGGAAGGCCTTCACTTTGATGCACACATACCATTGCGTACTTTTAAACATTAATTTTTACTCCATATAGACTGTTCAGGGTATTCAATAAACTACTGTAGACAGTAGGGCCTACTGTTAACAGCCTACTCGTGTTTGAAAAGACGATTTTTGTAAAAAAACTTGGGTTATTCAAGTAATATAAATTACTTATTAAAATATGTGTAAACTAGTTTTTTTTTTAAACAAAGTGTTCTTTACTTTTTTTCTAAGCTGTATACGACTATTACAAAATTGTATTAAAATTATCAAATTCTACAACAATAATAAAACAATTAAATAATTTAAATTTAAATAATTTAAATTTAAATAATTGATCAATTCGGCCTTTTCTAACTACGAGCTTACCCAAAATTATTTGAATTTGTCAAGAAAATAAATTAAAAAATTCCGTTCGCTATGACATGTTAATAAGCGACCGTATAAGTCAACAAAAGCCTTGGCTGGCTGGCCCGAGACACCCGAAGCGAGATTCGTACACGGTGAGTTATCACCGGGAGTCCAGATGTTGTTTAATAAACAACCTTGGGTGACGTCTCTCACCATCTCTCTCACACCCCAGTGATAAGGCATCTGGAGCAGATATAGCGATGCAAACGCTACCTCTTGACAAAAATATGAACTAAATATTTACCGCAACACGGTTTCCATTAGAAGTTTACCTCTGTATGTATTACTTACTCTGTGATCAAACTAACAGATGAAAAAAGTAATACATGAGTACAGTACTATATACTCTAGATATTGTGGGTAAAGTGATAAGAAAATCGATTTAACTGCTGAGTTTTTTTATTTATTTAGTTTGTTAGGGCCTATATTTTAATTAGGCCTACTTGCAATAAAAAACACATGAATAAATACATATGTATTTCACTTACATATGTATGACACTCCATTATTTTATTAATTCTATCTTTATTATATTCATCATTTTTAGCACACATGTATAATTTGTAAAATCTCAACTCAAAAATCTCGAAACTCGAATTTTTATTTTTAAACTCGGCTTAACCTCAAAAATCAGTACCAACACCCAAAAATCAAATCCCAAAAAGGATCTAAAGCCCAAGATATTCTAATTATGTCAGGCGGAGTTACAAACTGCGAAGGATAAACTTTGAATACGCAGGTCTACTTAAGTGATTAAGTGATACTGCAATGTAGCCTATTTGCTCTTGTATATTTTATATTTTATAGTATACATAACGTTTAATAAATGTTTGTCTATTTCTTTCTATCAATCGCTATTTCCAACGTGTTAGCTGCCATAACGCTAATCAGGCACGGTGGGCCTCATCGATACTCGATACAATATACTCATCGATCTTCGATACACGCGTGCCAATCTCTTTCCAAAGTTTATGGTTTTTGTTTATAAATCTTCGAACTATATCCTATACTCTTATACGAGCAATGTTTGCTTGTTTGCTTGTTTGCTTGCTTGCACAATTATCTCAAAAACGGCTCCGACGATTTCCTTCAAATTTTGGAATATGGGGGTTTTGGCCACCAGAAATCGATTGGAGCTGGTCCCATAGCTGGGAAAAATCCGGTTTTCGCGCTAGAGCCCTTCAAAGATCCCATGTTATCCTTATGGAAATTTTTTAACTGAACAAAAATCAGCTGATAACTGTAGATAAAATAAACCAATGTGTTACATCTTTAACCTGTGGTTTTAGGAAAATCATACCAATGTGCAGCAAACCTTCCGCCTGGCGAGTGAGCGGAGCGAACGAGCTTTATGTGAGAAACGAAAGTAATAATTTTACCGAGCTTAAGCTCGGTCCCCCTGGTACTAATACTTTATCAGAACGAGTGAATATCGGAGTGGCCGTGGTACGGTGGCCGTACACTGTGCTGTGGCGGTGTAGTGGAAGGCCGGCGCGGTGTGTATGGTCAGTTATAACGACCGGCCGGCCGGCATCTCACAGTCGCAGCACGTGTAATTATGATATCAGCCTCAGTAGCGCCTTGGCCCACATGACGAGGACGGGGGTTCAACGATCCAACAGTCGACACGCAAACGCACACACTGACAACTACGACTTACAACCCACACCACACAAGTACAGACGACCGCGACCCTCGGTTATAACAACTCTGTATGGCAACACCCCTTAGTCTGAGAAAACAACATGGTCTAAATGCAACTTCCCACATTGTCATCTCTCTTTGTCTTTGGCCTATGGTCTTTTGACTTTGAGAAAAGTCATGGACTAAATATTTCACGTTTCCTATTCGTTACATGGTTAAAATTTCAAGTTACATTTATTCAGTTAATTTAGCATTGTTTTGTGGGATAGTTTTGTAAGGGGGGAACGCGATTAATATTGTTTTATTTAATTATTAACTATTGATTGTTGGGTTTTAAAATTGTTAGTTTCAGGCAAGGTCGAGGCAGTAATGTAAGGAGGAAGTATTTGAGCTTGCTGTTGTATGAGTAGACTGGAACTGTTATTAAACAATAGCTTGTTTATGCTGACCTATTGGTAGCTCTGGCTTAAATAGGTCAGCAGGCTTAGATTCGGGGGAGTTTGTCTAGTGCAGTGATGTGAGTGTAAAGGTTTAGGGGGGGTTAGGTCAGAGGGGCCATGGGGCTCAAGGCCTGGGGCCCGGGGTAAGTCCAAATTAGTTGGGGTTTTCTAAATTAAGGGGGATCCGATCCAAAATTGATTATTTGTTTAAAGTTTTTCTAGTTTGAGTTATTTCTTTGGGAGTTCCAGTCTACTTAACCCTAACATTCAATTTAATAAAAGTATAAGTTGAATTCCGTACTTGTTTATCATTAGTTTGAAACTATTGTATTTTCTGTTTGTTATGTTGATTTTAATATCTGTTAATTATATTTGGTTTGAATCTTAACATGTCTCTTTTTATTTAATGAGCTACGCCCTCAGTCATGTAGTGTGGCTTCTCAGTCTGGCCAACTGGGAAGTCGCATTCATGACAGTTTGAGTTATTCATTCTACCAACTGTAGGTCCTATCATTGACTATGACACGGACGGAGCATTGTGCGACCTCATAACATGATCATCACTCGAATCTGAGATACTCTCGATAGCAAATCAGTTTCAAGGTAAAACTCTTATAATACGCTTTCTTACTTTGATTCACACTTAAGAGATACACGACCCTCAGTGTCAAGACTTTAGGAATATAACACGACTTGAATCACTTGGTCGCGCTATGGTTATATACAGTATAGCGCTCGTAATGATTGCTGATATTCGCAGGTTTGATCCTGACCAAAACCGAAAAATATTCAGCAGGGTTGAAGCTGCGAGACGCAGATGCCGAGGTTATTTTGCTATTGACTGGTGATCCTGACTGAAGAATCATCTATTGTTGACGGTGATGGCCACGTCGCACAAGGCGCCATTCCATATCACATACCGGTGCCTACACGAAAACTATCACGTCCGTTCTTCAATCTCCTAGATAGCGTTTGCGCACGACGATATGTAAGTACAAATACTGTGATGAAAAAATCAATAAAATAATAATTTATGTCAAACAACTTAACAATAGGCCACAGTATATTTTGCCTAGTCGACTTTTACTCAACTTTGTCCATTCCTCTTCGACCGCACAAATCAGACCAAGAAGAGCTTGACAGTAATTCCTAAAATCACGATCCTAATCCGATGCTAGCAATGGTAAATAAAAGTACTGTGTAACTGTGTATCAGAGATGCCTTTAGGAAGTCGTGTATAATTTATTCGTTATGGAACTTTAAACACCGAATTATTCATATATTTCATAAAATTTATCTGTAGCATAATGTGTTCGTTTTCCATCCGCTTTATCACAAAACACTTTAAAATGCCGGAAATATAAGGTTCCAATATTTTATTATCAAGGGGTTGTTTTCATTTAAACAACAAGATGAATAACTTTTCTCAATTTTTACTTTCAGTAATGACACAGTGTATTGCTCGTTAAGTAACTTGGGGAGTAATTGGAGAGGAGTGAGAAAGTCTCTTCAAAATACTTCTGGTATTTAAGAAGGACGTGGCGCGGGGGTGTACCCCAGATTTTTTCAAATGAGCTTTTGTAAGAATTTTCAATTATCTGTAACATAAACTACAACTACAAATTCTTGCAAATCGCCTCCATTCTAATCATCTCTGAGCATCCCCCGGTTGTATGTAGTTCCCTGAAGAAGAAGAGCGAGGTCGCCCGGCCGGCGCGGCGGCGAGTTGCCCCCAACCTTGAGGCCTCGGCGGCGAAAGGCGGGTGACTGACCGTGTCGGGGGTCCCGGGTTCGAGTCTGGGGGGAATGTGTCAGTTACGTAACCACGGCATAGTAGTCGTCTACCAGTAACTGGGGGCTACCTGGTGAATTGTCTTAATTGTTGCACCCAGAATACGGGTGCTTGTTATTGTCAAGTCTACCCTGAACAATTCAGAAAATTCTCGTGAATATTCTCTTTAAGAGGTAAAAAGAGGTGTTAAAAGTATAGTGCACTATGAGTTTTTGGAACGTACGTTACTAACAGCATCTATTTTAAAGAAGAAAGGTCACTATAAATGTATGTGTAAAGTTTTGTTTCCAAGACACTTCATGAATCGGATGGCATGGATTGGACAAAGTGTAGGTGTATCAAGACGTGTAGGTTCCTCCGAGGAGTGCCCCGCGGCGCGGCACGGGGCAGGAAGGAGGGTGATCATTGGTGTAGGGCCGGCACCGGATCGCGGCGGTACGCGGCGGATCGCAGCCCTTTAATCTTTTAATCTCCTCCGGTAAATATAAATCTCCGGCCCTGCAAGCCTCGTTCAAGACCGTACCAGCACACTTTTCCTCAATACAGTTTTGCAGACGTATAAAACGTTCAAAGTCCTCTCTTTTGATTTATTAGAACATTCTTATACATCCTGATTTATCTTGGAAAGTTGATGGAGGAAGGAGAGAAAAAATAAATATACGATTTTGCTAGCTCATGGGACAACTAGCAGTATTTTGCTAGCAGTACAACTGGGATTGTTATGGGGTTATTTGAGGAAAATATGCTGTATACCGGGTATTTCGGCATTATTCTAACATTTTTCGTTATTCTATAATTTTTACTGCGAACCATTATTTATTAAATCTGATTATCACTAAAATAAACGCATTAAAGCTTATACGAATAGAACGGTAGAGTGTTAGTGTTTATATAATAACAAAAAAGCCTACAATAACATTTTGGAAAGCACACTAGGTGGTAACTGTTGCAAGTGTTCATTTTGTTCAGATTTTTCTTCCATTACTGAGTATTTACAAAAGACAAAAACAATTTTTAAGAATAGAAAACTTAGTCATTAACTTAATCTGTTATGACAAATGTTTTACGTCCAACATATAGGCAAGCTTTCAATACCTAAATGCTTGGTGTTCATCGCTAAAATCTTTATAAAATATATCTCTTCAAATAGGATAATACTGCATCTTGAATCTTTTGCTCAAATGTAAAATTAAAATGTTTTTATAAGACAATCTAATATAGACTAATTAATTTTAGTTAATACGAAACATAAAAATACAAGAACCAATAACTTGCCATACCACGGCATGAACAAGGGTAACCGTAGATCGTAAACTAAACAATATTTCGGCCCGAGGCGTTTGAATTACTTAAAAATGTACCTATTAAAATATCTTTTAACAGATACAAAGTTATTAATGATACAGAAAAGGATGTAGTAAAAATGTTAAGGTATATATTTTTTTACTACTAAAAATAATGTTGTATTATCAAAAGAAAAAAAAAACACTGCAAATTGAAATTGGTTTGGAGGTACACATAGTTTTGTTAAAATTGGCTTATACAAATTTAACAGCGACCAAAGATAAAACAGAAAAAAGATGTATAAAAATCAGAAAATAAATTTATTCTAACAGTAATTGACCTTTTCTTTGTACAAAGTCCGGCATTCCTCCCAAGTTCCTCGATGTCATTGCACTAAACGTTTATCTTCACAACATTATAGCAACGTAACGCCGGCGAGAATCAACACAAGACACGGACGATGTGCGGGTAGTCTGTTCAGTTTTGAAGGCGCTGCCGCTTCGTTCTCCTACATTCTCGCCTATCATTGTAGGCGTGTTATATGTACATCATCCACGCGTTATCAGCGTTATCATCTAATTCTTTTTCATTATAGACTTTTTGTGTACAAAACTGAGTTTTCCCTCTGGTATCCGTGCATGTCTGATAAAGTTCCAAAGTACAGGGGTTAGAACAGTTATCAAATGAAAGGAAAAGGAATTTACCAAAGAGGAAAGGGCCCCTCTCAGAACGCCATGCAGTGATTCAGTTACTCCCATTTTGGGCCTTTATTTTAAATTAAATAAAGGTGGAAGGAGTTTTAAATAAAAGATAAAGACTTGCTGGGTTCTTTGATTATCTTTTTAATTTTTAAAATTTTTGAATCCTTACTAAGCTACTGTATAATGGTTCAAAGTTGATCAAGTTTAGACCATATTAGCTTAATATCAATTTTTAAATATATATATAAAAATAAAAAAAACACGAATTAAATAGTGAAAGTTTTTATTTTATTTTCAAACCTCTCGCAACTTTATCGGACTTAAAATAAAGGTTCAAATTCAAATTCATTTATTTCCAAAACACAACACATTTTACATTCATTGCAAAGTATTATAACGTATAACTAAACAAAATCTACTAACTAAAATAAACATTCTTGTATGGAAAAGTACCTACATAGGCAAGAACGCCTATGCGTAGGCACGAGCCGCTATAAATGTCACTTTAATATTGTTTTTTTTTTTATATTTATTTTATTTTATTTTTTTTTATTTTTACTATTAATTTACCAGCAAGGAAATTTGCAAAATCAATTTTAAAATTTTAAAATTCAGAACAAATCTTATGTAATTTATTATTTTGTATAGTATTCATAAAAACAGAGACTACAAGGAAATGTAATAAAATTTATAAGATTTTAAACAAGAACATTTAATATTGCGGTGACCGGCACGCGAAGACCGTTGGGCTGAGTTCAGTCTTATCAATTTTAGTGAAAGTCAGTGTACATTTGCAGTCAGGTTGGATCTATCTGTAGCCGGATGTGATGACCACCTCAGTTGCCTCCCTTCCAATATCAAACAACCATTCTGTCACCTTTTTCTTTAAAGTGAGGGTTTTATAGTTTCTGAAGTTTTGCAATTGTGGATTAAGATTTCTAATGAGAATTTGTGATATGTAATGAGAGTTGGTAACTGAAAAAGTTCTAATTAATTTATCCACTCTAATTCTTAAGGTCTGAGAACTACGTGTATGATAATTGTGTTCAAACGTGAGAAAGTGCTCATCGAATTCTTTAAATATGTGCATTAATAAAGTTTTAACATAAAGTTGCCTCAGGTCAAGAACTTTGAATTCATTAAAAAGCTCATTAGTGGGAAATCTACGCCCTTTACCGAGGGCAGCTTTGATTATTGATTTTTGAATTACATTTAAAGGCTCCAAAACAGACCGATAACCTCCACCCCATGCAATGATACCGCCCATGAATAATGATTGACAATAAGCAAAGTAACAAAGTTTTAGTTCGTTAAAATTTAATATCTCAAAAAGTTGCCTAAAAACAAAAATGAATTTCCTAACTTTATTTTTTAAATAATCCACGTGAGCCGACCAATTCATACTGCTATTAAAAACAACCCCTAAATATTTGTAAGAATCTACTTTTGCAATTTCCCCACAGTTACAAAGTTGAGATGAAGAATCACCACAAGAGTGAAGCTTCAAGAAATCGAAATTTGTATTTAAGTTAGACTTGAGAGCTATTGGCATAAATTTAGTTTTGCTTATGTTGACAGTAAGTAAATTTTGGTCAAACCACTTTTTTACCAAAGAAAGATCTCTTGCGGATGAAACTTCAACCTCGTCCCAGTTAGACCCTCGAACAAAATAGCAGTATCATCAGCAAATAAATATAGTTTACCCCCAATATTAATATTAGCTAAGTTATTAATATAAATTAAAAATAAAATAGGCCTCAGCGTGCTACCTTGGACTACCCCATAATCGATTTGTCGCTCTTCACTCGCAACACCACAAACAGAAACAATTTGCCTCCTACCTGATAGATAACTGGCAAACCATGAGAGTGTTTTCCCCCTACAGCCAATAAGATTCATTTTATGTAAAAGTTTAGTTCTGTCTAAAGAGTCAAAAGCTTTGGCTAGATCAAGAAAGGCTAAAAGGCAACGTCTATTATTATTGACTGCATTATTTATGTCTTTATTTAAGTTAAACAAGGCATTTGAAATATTATTACTTTTTCTGAATCCGTACTGACAGTCAGTTAAAAGCGAATTTATTTCTAAGTAATAAACAAGCTGCTCTTTTACAATTTTTTCAATTATCTTCGAAAAAACGCTGAGGAGGGATATCGGTCTAAAGTTGGATTTTTCTGTAATGGTGGATGACTTGTACAGTGGAAAGACTTTGGCTATTTTGAATATGTCTGTGAAAGTGCCGGAAAGGATACTCAAATTTACAATATGAAGAAGAGGCTTCAAAAATAAGCCAGCATTCTCCTTAAGGAGGGAAGCAGGAAGTCCATCACACCCTGGCGCAGATCCACCACGTAAACTGTTGATATGTCGTAAAATGTCAAGTTCTGTCACTGTGGTAAGATTGAATATCGTATCTGTTGCAAAGTCTAAGTCGTTGACTACCGGTGGACCACTGGCGTCAATAGAAGTAGCAAGATTTCGTCCAACTTCAGAAAAATAACAGTTAAATTCATTGGCTACTTCTTCAAAAATATTTTTGTTTAGATCTGATGAACCAATTCTTTTGTATTTTTCTATTGGAAATTTATCTTTTATTCTATTCCGCCCAGCAAGTTCATTTAATACCCCCCAAAATTTTCGAGGATTACTATTACATTCTTGGATTTTTTGTCTGAAATAGTTTTTCTTCTCAGTTTTTATTAAAATATTTAAACGATTTCTGTAAGTTGTAAAATATTTTTTGAGCTCAAAATTAAAAGGTTGTTTTATCAGCAATTTACTTAATTTATCCCTTTTCCTTATACATCTGATGAGACCAATAGAAATCCAAGGTTTGATTTTGTTTAATCTATTGCGATAAGTACATGGTTTAGACGATTTCATGATGAGATCTTTCACAATATAATTAAATTTAGCAGAACTTTCATTGACATCTTGACTTAGTAAAACAGTCTGCCAGTTTTGTTCTGTTAAAAAAGTTCTGAAGACAGTTCTGTCAATGTATGTGTGAGGCTCGGCGTTGTTGTCTAAGTATTTAATTTTTTGGTCCAACTCAATTTGTAAGGCAGTACAATAGTGGTCAGTAGTGTGGCTTTGAACGACAGCAGACCTGACATTGTTATAATTATTATGTCGAACAAAGATATGATCAATGCAGGACATACTGTCACTAGTCACACGAGTAGGTTTGTCGATGCAACACACAAGTCCCACTTCAGTTAGAATATTTAAGTATAGTTCCCCTTGTCTCTCTGTCTTCAGTAAATTAATATTAATGTCCCCTATAAAAATGTAAGTTGAGTTTGCTGAAGAGTTATCAAAGTGATGTTTAAGATTGTCTAAAAACGAGTCAATGTCACTGTCGTGTGTCCTGTATAGAGCCAGTAAGTTAAACCGTCTGCCGTCAGTAGTCCAGTCCAAGGTCAGTCCGTATACGTCACCCACCGCCACCTCGCGAGATTCGACAGACAGCGACCTTTTTACGTAAATAATTGTTCCATCATTTTTGTTTCGTTTTTGATTGGTCGCTATCGTGTCAAAACCCTCGAGCGGCGGTATCTCGGTCTCATCGCAGTGCCAGGTCTCTGTTAAAACAATTATGTCAAAATGTATTTTCATTGCTTCTAAATTAATTAAAAAACTATCTATATTTTTGTTAAGACTCCTGATATTTTGCTGTAAAATCATAAAATTATTTTTGTTGCTACAAAAAACCTTGCTAAGATCATTGCAATATAAAACTTCTTCACAATAAACATGTTGAAAGTTATCTATCTCATCCAACTCAAACTGCATTGCATTGTTTGTGCCGGCCTGCCCCCCCTCCCCCCTCACCATCAACAACCTCGCTTATCAGCTCATCTCGCATCTTTGTTAGGTACCAAACGGGAGCAGGTAAAGCACTGCACGATGAAATATTTTCATACTGTAGACCCTTGATACTGTGACAGCCACTACCGGCAGCCACCTGAAACTGCTGAGCACGCAGGCTATGAATGTAGACAATGAATAGCATGTATTAATTAAAAGGCCTCCTTTCCGCTGCTAAATCTCCTCCCTCAACATCATTTACCTTAGTATTTTGCCTCTTACGTGCTGAAGTGGAGCAGCGTTTCTTTAGCCACAGTGTTTTACACCGAATACTGAATATTCTCGCACTCGGTATGGTAGTGACCAATGCGAAATATTATTTAGGTAGCTTCCGCAACGGCCATTTGACTCCGCAAGTGCGCACGCAAAATAATCGCTCTATCCCTTTAGCCTCCTCTTAAGAGCCTGCGCAGTCAAGTGGTCGTTGCGGTAACTTCCGCTTCCGGAATATGTTTTGCATTGTTGCCACTGCTACCAATCTTGGGTCTCGCGGGCCAAAAACTCATCGTGCAGTGCTTCACCTACCCTCTTTTATTGCGTTTATTTAAAGTCTGATAAAAGTGAGTTAAGTGAGAGAGTTTTCAAATAAAATATAAATACTTGGGCTATTTGATTCACTTTTAGTTTTTTAATGTTTTTAATCCATATTAATTTATAATAGTCTAAAGTTTATCAATTTTGAACAATTATAGCTTAGCATGGATTCAAAATTAAAAAAAATCCAAAAGCGAATCAAGTAGCCCATGAGCCTTTAATATTTTATTTAAAACCTCTCTCACTTTTATCGGACTTTAAATAAAGACATGGGAGCAGGCAAAGTACTTCATGGTATTCTAAGAGGAGCCCTTTAATCCCCTCTAAAAAATTATAACTTTTCAAATGGGTTAAAACAGACCCAATCCTTCAAGAATACAAGCTTTTCAAGAATAAATTTTGGAATAATGATTGATGTTTTGCTGTGGAAGTGAAAGGTTGCGTCATCACGTTTATTGTTGGCTAATCTGTGCTGTAGACGATCGCCTAGTCGCAGTCGCCGACCCAGTAGCGCATCCCGTCCCGATGACGCGTTATGTGTTTGTGATCCATCAATGGGAGACACCGGATGAGACATTGCGATGAGACGTAGTGACCCACGGGGGCCACTAATTGTCGTGTTTGTCTGGCCGCGGTCTGCTGACGTCATCCAGCCCAACTGGACTGGTGACAAATACCATCAACTACGTAGGCATGTTTACATAGCCCACTGTCAGTACAGGTGGTATAGGACATCAACTCAATGGTAGTAAAACGGGCAAATGCCACAGCGAGCCTTGAGGAGGCGACGACATCCAATAGGAATTGGGTTTTAGCACTATATACATGATTTAACTTCATTGGTTACTTACTACCATAGATGAAGGTTACTACTTCGTAAAACAGCTTAAGTGTGAAGTGAAAACTTATATAAACGATTATTTGATTTATGTGGGTTTTCAAATGACTATAGCCTATTTACTTTTTATTTTTTTAATCAGATTTAGCAAGTTTTTTTTTTTTTTTTTTAATTTGGTTTAACAAAATGGCGCACCACATGTGTTTATATAGTGCCACTCCACTTGAGTGTAATTTCTTAGGAGGAAGCAAGGCATTTTCTAAACTTGGGATTCAGTCCGGTAAATAACATTGTGTCTTATGTAATTTTTGTTTGTTGCTATGTATTTCAAGCGGCGTGTTACATGATACAACACATATTTGTAGGCCTATATGTTGCGCAATACGATGATACAACCAGCCCCGCGTTCTATAGCGGCATCCTGCACATTTAACTTGACATTACCATGAGCTTGCGCGTCAACAGATCCTCTTGTTTGTCTCATCTTATTCAAAATAAATCGTTTCTATTGTGTTTTCAAATGCGATTGGCCAGTAAGTTAACGTGTCAGTCAGACGTAGGATGCATCCGGGTATACGGATTGCTTTATTGAACAATAGTTATACCCGATGTGCAGAGTTTATAGGTTATTCATTAACTGAAGATGACGTTTGTATTAGCTGACGTGGGAATGGACCACTGATGGATTTGGATTTATTTAGCAAAGAAAATTGCCGTTGAATCCTGGATGCATATTTCTGAGAAGGATTCCTATTCCTAATTAAGAAAAAAAAGAAAACAACTTGAAACTATGTTCATATTATGTAGCTAAACCACCGAGGCTTTTAGGTGGAGGTAAAAATATTTTAACAATTAATTTTAATGCAGTGTAAATATTTAACAGATTTGTTATTTGGAAGTTTTTTGTGTAGTTTTACTACTTTATGCTACTTTACCCTCATTCTAAAAACTCCATACGCTTGTAGGAGAAGGTTTGCTTCAACGGAGTTTTTACTCAATTAGGCCTATCTGAAAGATGACTGTTTACATGTTGCCTACACTTTATCAATATATATTTTAACATTACTTTTGTCCGTAACATGAAATATTTTGGAATAATGTCACCGTATCTGTATATAAGAATGTTTCCTTTCTATTTTTCCTCAGATTGTGTGCATCGTAGGATAAATCCCCCAATTCTGTGAGAAATGTTGTGTCCTATGTAGATGAGCAGGATCCCTTGTGGTTCACATCAAGTCAATAGGCCCTAACTGGCTTTCAAAGTTTCAATGAAGCTTTTTAATCTTATAGAATGCACTTGATTGAACCATTAAGCAGAGCTGTTGTAATGGGAAGCAAATCCTAGCAAATCAGGAAAAACAGGTGTCTAAGTTATAAAATATTTTTTATTTGGGCCTAACTGGCATTTTCGTTAAATTTCTACCATGAGGCGATCTCTAGTTAATGGTAATTTGTATAGCTAACATAGACCTACCTAAAAATTATATAATAGTTTGATACAAAGTTAAAATACAAAAAAAATTTATTTTTGTATACGATTTTCTAACTTTACGAACTTATAACTAATTATAGACATTAAAATAAGAGAATTGAGATATATCAAAACGTTGTCTGCATGGGTAAGCAAAGGCTTGTAAGCAACTGTCTCCCATAATATATGAGCATACATGTCAATCATCGAACAGCAGTCGCCGCTGATTTTAATATAACCGCGCTCCCTCGAAATCAAACAATTTAAACTCAGACTCTACCCAAAATTAAATTTTGGATCAAAATTGTAGTATAAATTTAATGTTGTTCACTAAAGACAGTGTCCCATTAAATATGTGTGTCCAAATCATACATGTTACTAAGATCTTACACTCTATTAAACCGATAATAGGGGTGACAATTGCTAAAATTAAAGGTGCAGTTTCATATTGGTATAATGGCGTTCCGTTTGTATTTGAATTGAGTCTTCGATTTGGTATTATAAATTAAACATGTGTGATGGTACATATGTGATTTGGTATGCAGATATGAGAAGTGTCTCGACAATTGATGGAAATGCGGGCATTGTGCTGAAGGGGGAGGGGGGGGGGGAGCGGTCACTGGTAACCATGCATAATATATCCGATCATACGACTCATGCTCATATCCCGACCGATGCTGCTTAAACATGTCCGGCCGCACCTGCCGTGAACTCGGATGAATCGAGCTTAGATGTTGATTTAAAAAAAAACCCAACAAAAAAGTCCCTATGCTGCACAAGGTTTGAAAAATTAGGGTTTTCTGTATTTTAAGTCATTATTTTCTGTTACAAAGAATATCAAACTTTTCTAGTGAACATTTACAAAATACCCAGTTTTAACTCTTAAAAATCACTTAGACATCTTAAGGAATGATCCAAAAGTAACTAGCCTTGACCTAAAGTATTCGCCGTATAGGTCTACTTTTTGAACGGCGAGTATTAGGCTAAGCTATCAGGAGGGCAGCAATGGCACTAATGGCGAATAATTGGTTGAACATTTTGACGAATGAAAGACCGTGACGGTCAACTGGAATCTCACAAAAGTTGATTGATGAAAATGGGCCATAAAATTACACATGCTGTACAAACGTGAAGATGCGTTCAACAATATAAATATAAAAAAAGAGTTTGGCACGTAGCACGCTGAAGTGATGGAAGGGAATGGGTACGAGTCTAATCGCCACCCCCGACAGATCGGCACCGATCCTAGAGGTGGCGATCAGCCGTGTGCAGCAGCCTATAACATACAGTTTGCAACCCCGAGAATCTGTCCAGTCTGTGATTGTGTGCAAATCTGTCGTGCCAATCTGTCTTGGTGATTTGGTGATAGACGTCGGCCGCAAAGAGTAGCAATCTCTCATGACAGCACCCTACAGATTAGAACCCCAAAAAAGTTAGGGTTTCAATTTTTCGTACTGACAACTAGACGGGAATTGATATTTTAAGGGTTCACTTCAACAGGGTTGCTATAGCCTATGTAACGCCATCAGGCACTAAAACGCCATGGTACTAATCCAATCTGTCATGTTGACAACTATAGACGGGGACCCAAAAACTGATAAACGTACAATGTTTCAAATACAGACTGTGTATTCCAGAAATAGTAATTTTGAAAAAAAAAGGCAGCTATTTTCAAGTGGACTGTTATTCAAATTCTGTGTTCGTCAACATATTTGTAGGTTACATTTTCCTATAATATATAGGCCTTTTATAACATATGTCTGCATTTGAATTTCTAAGATTCGAATCAGAGACCCTAAGTTTTTGAACGCCGTGTACTTTATATATTGTAAAAAATATGTGCATGATTTGTACATTGTACCCTGGTGAAAAATAAGGGAAAACCATTTTGTTTTAAAATTAATTCTTTAACTGGTCGTTGGTTTGAAATCAAACTGAGACACATGTACCTTATTTTACACCCTAGCTGTGTCATTGCTGTTTTAATGCTAATATAAATTTAATTTAATATTGATTTATTTAAAAATAGAAATTAAACATAATGTAACAATATTTTAAAATATCAAACGTAGAAAAAATAGATTTAAAATACATAAAATTACATTTTAAATTTAATTTTACAAAGACAACGTACAGTGTTTAGTAAAAGGAATTGTCTACAAAATTTTCTTCAAAGTGGATTATTTTAGATAAATATTGGAAAAATGGGGTTAAGTGCTTTCGTATATTTTTAGTTAGAGGACTCGTCAAAGATATTTTAAAATTAAATTTAAAATATAAAATGTTAAGAAAATTTGCCAAAAAATGTAACCACTATATGAACAATTTTGTTCATGTAATTTTGAGCGACCCCTCAAAACATGTTTGGAGGGTCTGCTTATATGAACATGGTGGTACCGGGTCTCTCAGTTGGGGCTACATGAATAGCTTACTTCAAAGGAAATTCGCTAATGATGTGAGACAAGAGAGTTTTCAGTGTAACATTGAACTTTTTGTCATCAACTCACTTAAAATAAAGTTTAAGCAATTAATCGTGAAATCGTGTTGAGTTTACATTTTAATCGTGAATTTATAAATCTAACACAAGTTATCCTCAGTTATTTTTTTGCGTGTATTTAACATTTTGGCATTATTTTTCATTAAACGTTTTGATAGGGAACGGTCCAACTCTGGTTTCCCTGATTTTAGTTATTATCGAACGTCGACCTGTTCACAGATCTGTCAGAGAGCATCTTTTATAGTGCCAATGACAAAATGACAAAATATCAACTGCAAACTTGATAGAGAATCGACAACATCGGGAATCAAACTCGCATTATGATTGACTACTATAACTACCTACTCGGTTACCGGTACCTATTAAGAGTAATGGGACTTTCCGATCCCTCTGTGAGTTTGATCAAGGCCGTAGTCAGATCGTCCGACGGACTTTTTCGAACATAGGTATTGAGCATCAAATAGCAAAACTTTTGAGGCAAAAATGCACTTAAGCAATATACTCCCTTATTTTTCTCATTATTACATGTATTTAAAGTTCTATGTTTGGGTTTTAGTACTCCATGGAAAGGTTTAACTGGATGTGATGTGAGGTTGCAGACGTTTGACCTTCGTCCTTCTCTTGAAGGTCACTTTCTCAGTCGTCTGTCGGCGTTTTGGTTACCATAACCATTTTCACATATCTCTTGTAAGTCAAATAATAGTTATATTGGTTGCTATTTAATAAGAATATTAATAATTTTATGTGATGCTTGAAATATGCAACAAAGTTCTTATATTTTTTCTTGTTGACTAATTTTAATAAATGAACTTAGTTAATTACATACGGTACGCCGGATGTCAGTTTCCAAATGGGAAACGAATGACACTTCTTTCAACAAGATTTTAAATAAAGTTTATAAATTGTCTGATTTAGTGATGGATATTAAAACTTTTTCGAATTAGCCTAGTATTTTCAACTTTCTTGGTTTTCCTTTCGATTTTATATTCCAGGCTTTGGCCCCAAACCCCTACTCATTTAAACCTAGGTGTGGTTAATATTCTTTAGCTCTGAATTTCTGGAGTTAACCTAGGCTGGTTTTTAATCAGAAGGAAATTTTTCTAAACTAGTTTTATGGAGCCTCCTTGTGTTAAACTTAGCGGATGTTTGAAATTTAAACCTTCCATCGGGCGCTACACAGAGGTTACCATACCTGTGAACTTGCAAAAAATTAAGTATAAAGAAAGTAAGTTAGCATTAGGTAGGCCTATAGCTAACTTAACTATTCTTTTTTGCAACTTGACCTTCAAGTTACATTTTATGTGACTTAACCCTCCGAGTTTAAACGTTGATTTTTCGTCTCAGCTTTTTGACCTCTAAGCGTTAAAGTCGATATTTCAACGGTTCAAAAACGTGATGTCACTTCATAGTGAATGACAGAAACGGACCCATGAACGCTACCGCTGTTACCAAGAGATTCTGAGCTATCCGAAAACACCCATTTCAAATGGCGGAACAAGATTGGTTGTTTGTAATATGCAATGAAACATCTGGGAAAAAAACTGTTAAGCTTAAGTTACCATCTGCTAACTTTGTAAACAACGAAATACGTATTTTACCAATTACATTATGAATGATTAAAAGTGTTACTAATACTGTTAATTTACACTATTGGAAAAAATTAAGGTAAATCTTGAGTTTAGCTACTACCATCGGAAAATCCAAATTTTTTTTTTCAATATGTTGGAAATTTTACGCTGATTCCGAAAATGATAGACGCGGAAAAGCTCGGAAAATACCGAAAAATCGGAAAAACTGGAAATTAACTTTTTATTCCGAAATACGTTGAGTGGGTATTCAAATTAACCGGGATGTTACGCTGATCACGAATATTTAAGAATTATTTCGTTCAGGTAGTAAATAAGCCGGAAAATGCCGAAAAAGGGTCGGAAAATCCATCAGATGAACTATTTTAAAAGTATACCGTATCATGTGGGTACTCAAAAGACGCGGAATTTTATGTAGAATACAATTATGGATATATTATTTTAGTAGAACAAACTAATAGTGAATAAAGAGAGAAAAACACTTATCAATAAAATAAAAATACACTGAATTTACATAAATTAACCACTAGCAATATTTCAAATGGTTGTTAATAAGTAACTGTAATAGGCAATACAATATATATAAGTACTAACTTACATCACATTCACATATAATCTAAAATAACACTAACATAATTAACATAACCTAACTAACCTAACCTAACCTAACCTAATCTGAGACAAAAGCTAGAAGAGACACAGTCGCATTTTTGACATTGTCATATGTAACTGATCGTATATACATCCACACCAGGGAAGGTATGCCTTTTTATCCTATCGGATAGGCTACATGCCGCACTCAACGTGTTAAAAGGTGGCCGAGTAAGAGGGAGTCTACTGTAATTTTTTATTTTTTATTTTGAACCTAATGCCTAATTTTGGCAACAAAAGTAGGGGTGAAATTTTTATTATTATTTGATAGTCCATTATACCTACTTTCATATAATATATACACATTTTGTAGTGCTAGGTCATGAAATATATATTTTACTAATTTTTATTTGAAAGTATTCAAAACCTTAAAAAATGCGTAACGCTCCAGAGGTGCTATATTGAACGCTTGGAGGGTTAACCTAAAAGAAACTATTATGTCATGGCTCTCAGTGAGGAGGTTGTCTTCCGCTTGCACACAATCATTCTTCTATATAAAATTGTTTCTGTCCTAAATGTTTATACAGAATATATAGGTCTAGTTAAGCTAGTTTTAAAAAAAATTTTGTGGGACCTAAGCTTATAGCCTAAAAGTTAGTTATTAGATTTTAAACCGGACATTAGATATAAGTTAAAAGCTACAAACATATTATTTTATTATTGATATTAGGCCTATAGAACACCTTTTTCTGCCAACGAAACGTGTAGGCCTACTGTAAGTTAAGAATATTAAAACATATATTTAATTACTTTCATTTCACATCAGCTTAATTCTTTGAATTCTAATTTCATATCTAAGGCCTAAAGTATGGGCATGGCTAAATAGGACTACACTACTATAATAAATCCTATTGATATATCAACTATCGATTCAATCCAAATACTAATGGAAGCTAAAAAACAAAGACAATCAATATAACTAGGCTAATTAACTTACCACCCTGATTTTTTTATTATTTTCATTCCCACATTTAGGGCCTCTACATGAAAAAATACCCCCGTCGCAGCAGACCTGCGTACTCAGCGAATTTCCAATGGAATTTCAGATTATTTACTTTCCCCATAAAAACACCATAGGATCGAGTATGTAGGTTTTCTGCCATTGGGTGTTGTTAGAAAATCGAAGTTAATCAATAATTGGTGAATGTCAACACAAAATTGTATCAAACTCTGGCAATTTTTTATTTTCCCCATAAACCCCATGGGGGTGAGTATGTAGGTTTGCCGCCATATGGGTTTTGTAAGCAAGTATAAGTTAAACCTTAAATAGATAATGTACATACCAAATTTGATTAAGTTATGTCAATAAATAAGCAAGATATAGGGTTTTCTTGATTTCCCATAAGAATAACATGGAAAACACATTTTTGGATTTGCCCCGTAACCAGTTATGCTATGATAAAAATTCAAGATACCAAATTGTTTGTTTTTTCAAGCTCTTTTAAATGGTTTCAGTTAAAATTGATGAATTTTTTAAATTAAGGTCCAAAAATGCAAAAAACCCATTTTTGACCCCTTTAAAACCCCATAAAACTCCGTTCCCATAACCCGACAATGCTGGTTCGCGAACTCATGAAAATAGACCTGGTCTTACACCTCCATACCAAATTTCATCAAAATCGGAGGTCCCCTTCAAAAGTTATCAGTACCACGGACACATAGATATAATAATAATAATAATAATATTCTTTATTTGTCACAAGAATGTTCATACACATCATTGACAAAGTCATCATTATAATAAGAGTCACAAAAGAAATTCATTGTAGGTAATATAAGAATTAAAAACTCTATTATTTATGAAAGTCAAGTTAAGTAAAATAAAAATAGATAACTAGGTAAATACATAAGTAGATTCAAAATTAAAAATCCAGATATTTAACCTTGAAAAAGTCTTCAAGCTTATAAAAAGGATTCTTCAATAACCATGAGTAAAATTTGTTTTTAAAAGATTTAAAAGAATACTGACTTATTTTTCTCTCTAGGAAGTTGTAAATTTTTAGTGAAAATACGATATGGCTTTTTTGTGTTTTAGTCAGGCGAGAGTAGTTAATAACAGTATTTGTTTTGTTACGAACATTATAGTCATGAAAAGAATGTATGAAGTTTAAAAATTGTGAATTTTTTATTATATAAATTACTAGGTCAAAAATGTATAAATTAATAATGGTTTGGAATTGTAGTTCAATAAAAAGTGGTTTACAGTGCTCTTTGGGATCACATTTTTTTAGCGTTCTTACAGCCTTTTTCTGAATTTTCAGAATTTCCTCAATTCGGGCACAATTTCCATAAAAAATCAAACCATATCTGAAAATAGATTGGAAATAAGCAAAATATGCTGTCCTTAAATACTCTTTTGAGATTGAGTGAGTGAGCCGATTTAGGAGAAAAATAACCCGTGATAGCCTTTTATTCAAATAATCAATATGCGAATTCCAGGTCAG
Organism: Neoaliturus tenellus; assembly: GCA_030545055.2. Taxonomy (NCBI): domain Eukaryota; kingdom Metazoa; phylum Arthropoda; class Insecta; order Hemiptera; family Cicadellidae; genus Neoaliturus; species Neoaliturus tenellus. Next base: position 116,786,076 of record CM061532.1, read on the forward strand.
ATTATGATCAATGTTCATACCCAAAAATTTGACTGTATCAACAGACTCAGCTTTAAGGGAGCTTGACTTTTGTCTGAGGTTAAATATTATACTTTTAGTTTTTTCTTTATTAAGTAAAAATCCGTTAGAGCTAAACCAATTTGTAGCAGTTGCTATTGCATCATCAGCCAGATTCTGAAGATTAATTAAGTCTGTACTAAAATTGAAAAAAGTTGTGTCATCAGCATAGAGAATAGTTTTTGATTTAATTGATGATGGTAGATCATTAATAGAAATAAGAAAGAGGAGAGGACCCAGAACAGATCCTTGAGGCACACCCCACTCCATTCTCTCTTCATCAGACCATTTACCATTAAAAAATAAAATTTGCCTACGATTGTCTAAATATGATTGTAGAAAATTCAAAATAGATTCACGAAAACCATAACACTTTAGTTTATCTATAAGAATTGTGCTATCGACACAATCGAAAGCTTTGCTCAAGTCACACAATGTAGCTTGAGCAAGAAACTTCTCCTCGAAGGATGAGTGGACTTGTCTGATAAAATCGTCCAGAGCCTCTAAAGTTGATTTTCCTCTCCTAAATCCAAATTGAGCCGGTGTAAAGAGGTTGTTTTTTTCAAGATAAGATGAGATTTGATTATACACAAGAATTTCAATCAGTTTACCTAAAACAGGAATAACTGAAATTGGTCGATAGCTTTGCGGTTGGTCCTTAGGACCACTTTTATAAATTGGACAGACACGTGAAACTTTAAGTTGATCAGGGAAAATGCCCTCTTCTACCAGATAATTTGTGCAGGTGGCCAATGGTTGTGCTAGAGAAATGATTATTTCTTTCAAGAGATTGTTAGACATTCCATAAATATCCAGGCTATTAGAACCATTCATTCCCTTTACTGTGGATAATACGTCACTAGGAGTCACTGTAGACCACTTAAAAGGAGTCAGATTATCAATATTTAGATTTTCATTCATGATTTTTTTGTAAGAACCATGGGGGGTTAAGTTGACATATTTTTTTATTTCTTTAACTGAATTAACAAAATATTTATTGAATAAATTAGGTTCAATGTTTTGACTATCATTTTTCTTTGGTACTGTATTAAGTTTAATTACATCCCAGGCAGCTTTACATTTATTTTTGCTGTTTTCGATATAATGAACATTATTCACAAGCTTGGCCTCCCTAATAGCTTTTCTATAAGACTGTTTCAATTTTTTGTAATGTGGCTTAAGATTTTGGTTATTATTGGTTGTACAGCCAAGCAAACTATGTAAATATAACAATCTTTCTTTCATTTTTTTCAATTCTTCTGTATACCACTTGTTATTTTTAACTTTTTTATTCTCTAGACCGTCATTCCTTATTTTTACATTGCTTTTATGGTAATCTAAAATTTTTAATATTACATTAAACATATTAGAGAACATAGCTTCACTACCTAATTTAGTATGCTTACAAAAGAATTTTGGCCAGTCAATTGAGTTTAGATGCATGGCTAGATTAGAGATACTTTTTTTTAGTAACAACCTTTTAAACTGAGCATTCAATGATACATCTGCCACTGGCAGATGTAGATATCTATATATCTATATATAGATATATAGATAGATAGATATATAGATAGATATATAGATATATATATATATATATACATATATATGAAAATGAACGAATGGTGTTTTTGGCTTCTGGGGACCTCAAAATGAAAAAGTAAAGTGGTCCTGGGCTTAGGTCTTACCATTGCTACTACCGTAATAGCGTATTCCCTATAGGGAAATTCGCTAAAAACGTAAGCTATAAAAAAAATCTTACTAATAAAAATAACAACTTTAAATTTAACAAAATAACATTTAATGTCTAAGCAAAACTTTACCAAATACGGTTCCTCAGTTAAGTATCCTTCTAAAATGTGATCAGAAATCAGAAACTTTATTGCCTTTTTTGTATGGGGAGGTTAGCAGGCCTTTTTTTGCCTTACTTTGCCCCGTCCACATAGACTATTGATCTGTGCATGGATCGTATTAGACGAAGTTAGGGGGTGAGCTGCTACAGTACAGAGATGAACGGTGTTCCGATTAAAATAACTGGTAGAACGCGGATTCGAACCCACGATATTGCTGCCATGATCTTCAAGTCCAGCACGCTAACCACTTCACCACCGACTCACCCCGGCGTCAACAACAACCCCTGCTTGCTTTAAACAACTTACAACGGTTATAATCAGAACTTGTTGTAAAGTCAAAAGACTGCCTGCATTTATATGGAAATAAACAGTGAGGTTACAAAACCTTGGGGCATTCCTTCTATTACTTGTGAAGGATCAGATCTCTGTCCTTAAGCTTAAGCTTTACTTTAAATAAGTATAGATAAAATATTGGATCAATAAATACAGCTGGAGGTACTATGAACAATGGAACTTTTATTAATTTTAACTTAATAACAAACAGATCTTTGAGAAAATTGAGGGACTAACTAAATTGATACAATTCTGGGGGAATATCTAATTTAATTAAAATTTGCAAATAGTCTCTGAATGTCTTTAATACTCTGGTCTAGCTACAGTTGGTAAAGATGGCGAATCTGAATCTTAGATGGTGTTGGTCCGTGGGGACATTCTCTCAAAATCTTCTAAAGATTGATTTTAAAATAATAAATATTGCAGTTAATTCTAACTTATAGTAATTTAAGTTAATTTGGTTTTCAACTGGTATTGGCTAGGATTAAAGTGGATAATGTTTGGCCATTCAATCTCGGTTGAGTTTTATAATGCTTCCGGTTGATCTATCAAGTTACTCAATCCACCCGATAGGTTTACTCTATGATGTATGGATGGTGATTACCAAAGTTCAATTTCTTCACTAAATCCACCTCTTTGGCCAGATAAAAAAGGGATAGTTTTTTAGTGTTATTGGCTCTTCTCCTAATAAAATTTGGGACTAATAGGCCCAAATACTAAATTAAGGGGGAAAATTTCACTTGGGAATGTGACCTTAAAGTGAAGCTAACACTAGTAGGCCATAGTCAGAACCAGAAGAGAGAGAGTTTGGGGTTGATGATGCTCAGCAACGTAATGCAAGAGTCGTAAAAAATTTTGTTGGTTGTTTTTTTGCCGCAAGGTGAAACAATCAATAAAGAAGTTGCGATACATCACTTATCACTTATCTTGGGCAAGACGCTCAAGAAACTGCACAGCGCAAAACAGAACAAGTGCCGAGGAAGGATGACAAAAGGCGTGGTTTTCATTCACCATAATAACCGACCACACACTGCCAATGAGACAAAAGCACTCCTTCAGAGTGACTGGGATGTGTTTGATGATCCCCGTAGAGCCCCGACCTCGTTCGTAACAACCTTTATTAGTTTCATCATCTGAAGTCCTTGGCGGTCAGCAGTTAAACAGCGACAAAGATTTAAAAGAGCATGTTATATCGTGGTTGACTACACAGGCGGCAAAATTCTATTAAGAGGTTAGGCGTATACAAAAGCCTGTGCCATGCTGGAACAAATGCTTCGAAACTCATGGAGCTATACTAATAAATGATGTTGTAGATTTGTTTGCAAAAATTTTTTGTGCTGTATCTATATTTGTTCTTTCTTTGTATAAAAATGGAACATACTTTCCAAACGTACCTCGTAATTTTAAATAATGAGTTTTCTAATTTTTTTTTGTAAACCTGACTTCTTTGTTGTTTTACAGAAGCTATGTGCCAAATTTGAAATAAACTATAAAAAATTGCCAACTCATGACTTGATAGTCTCTAATTAAATAGACAATCAACATTTTCTGATAAGAACGTCCCGTATTATAGATACTGAACTATTAAAGTGCTATCACCTGATAAACGTAACACTCCCTGATCACTCTTCTTTGAGGTTTATTGGGTTTAGTTTGTGTGTGTGGACTGAATACAGATTGGCTGAGACAATTTAAACGGCTTTAAAATCTAGTTTAATAGTTTTTGTACCGTATCTTTAATAGCTTTTATAAAATAGTTTTTTACGTCTAATACCTAATGCATGTTTTGGTTCACAGTTAAAAAAGGATTGTGAAGTGATTGAAATTACTTTAACAACAGGCCTACTACAGCAATAAAACTTAAAAATACCAAAATGAGCATCTACTCAAATATAATTCAGTTTTAAAAATCTTCAGAGAGAATAATCGAAAGTTCTACTGGACCTATTTTATTAATTAATGTGTCGTTGGAAAGCTCTCTTCCTGTAGATGTGCAATTAAGTATGAAATAATTATTTTTTTTAAGGATTTACGGGGAAAAAATAAAAGATCATTTTATAATAAAGAAATAGAATAAAAACAGGGGTTTAACACTTTTATTTGGAGGAAAATTTTAGCTGCCTTAATCGAATATTTTCAATAAATGCATAGGGCCTAATAGTAGTTGGTAGGAAATTTGATCCTTTTTCAGAATATCACTACCTACTTTCATCGATTTCCTCACCATTTAAAAGTTATTTGCAAAAAAGCTAAGCAACCTCCGAATTTATAGTGGCGAGAAAATACTAAATGAGGGATATTTTTATTCAACTTTGTACAACGAAATCTACAGTTTTTTGCTGGACCAATTTTATTGATTGATGGGTCGTTAGAATGCTTTATCTGTAAAGATGTGCAAATAATTAAATAAGTTTGATGTTTTAAGAATTTATGGTGCAATTGTGAAATCTCATGTTTTCTTAAAAAAATACAATAAAAACGGCTTTTTTTTGGAAGTTTATTATATTTGTTCTCAAGTTTGGCTGCCTTTTATCAGTATTTTATAAAAAATTGCATAGTAGCAATTTGTGCAAAACAAATAGTTTTACTTGAAGACATTACAAATAAAACTATCCCTAGCAGAGATCAAGGGAGATTGTTAAAAAACTCAGATGAAATAATATTGCTGTATAAGAAAACAAGTTTTTTAAAACAATATCTTTCTTAAAAATAAATTTAAATAAAATAAATCAAATTAATTTTTAGTTATTTTATAGCAAATAAATTATTTATGTACGGTACTATTTTTCTATAGTAGGATTCACGAAAATAGTCCGATGAGGGTCGATGCATTGTTGCCAGATTTATTCTAAAACACATTTTCATACTGTGTTACACATGGTAAACATAAACACAAATGACAACATTGCAGGGCGAGAGGGAGTGAGGGGGGACACAGCTGTTAAAATTTACATCGGACTATTTTCGTGCATCTTACTATAGAGACCGTTTTATTTAACCACAAAGGGCTCTGTTGCTAGTTAAGTAATATGTTTGTAATATTAATTATCCAATCTTAATTTCTTCCAAGTTATAGAACTACTGTAGGTGGTGGTGAAAGAGATTGTTTTCAATGAGTCTTGAAGGAAACAAAGTCAGGCATAAATTGACAGTGATTAGCGTAAGTGGATTGTCAATCACCAAGTTGGCAAGCTATTTGGCACCAGTGAGACGTTTAAATAGCTTTAGTCTAAAATGACATGTCAGTGACCAACCACCCTGCTTTGTCATTGGCATACAGTAGACCTAACTTTTATTCTTTTGTAGTGAACGATAGGGGCTTATATTTTTTTGGTACAGTATTTCAATATTAATCTCACTCTTGCAGATCCTTTTCATCAAATTCTTACACCCACATTTAATTTTTATTGTCAGTCTTAACTTAACCCAGTGTATCTCATGAATAAGGCCACCTACTTCGATTAGGTGCTATGTGGTTTCGGTGGTCTTGTCTAAGTTTGTATAGAAACAGTACAACGTAAATTACATTTATAGAATAAAATAAAATCTCTTTTACAAAATAATAAATTTTACTTAAAAATAAATTGAAAATAGTGACCACCTCTTAGTTCCATGTAGGCCCACTGTTCTCATCAGCTGGTATACTCCATTATGTTCCATTGTAAACACATTGAAATACTTTGGCTAATTAATAGAACAACATTTTTTTAAACTTAAAATAATATAAGTTTTTATAGAAATTTATTGTGAATACTGATATTGTTAATTTACACAAGAAAAAAAATCATTTAAAAAAATAAAACGGTAGACGTAACATAATTTCAGTCTAAGTCATTAATTCAAAATACTATGTTAAAAAATGAGAATAATAGAATGATGCCACAAAACTGTACCCAAACTAACAACAGATGCAATCAGCAATAAATAAATATTTTAATCCTGAAACTTAGTTTTCCAAAGGTTCATTGACTGTAGTCTAAATTAAAGTTATCAAAACATAAATCAAGATTGCACTAGTCTTTATCAGATATTGCAATAATATTAGACCCATTTATATTATTTATGAAATTTGGTCAGGGCGTTTTGTCACCTTTCTTATTTCACACGATAATTTTTAGTTTCCTCTAGCCTACATGTATCAGTGATACTACTGTGTAGTTTTGTTTAGAATTTTATTTTACTGTATTAGTTTTTTTAGCTTACAATGCTGTTTGGTAACCATTTAACTGGCTTCTATTGCATCCTAGTGTTGTATGTTTAAACATTTATTTTAAATTATTAATAGTATAGGCCTATTCCTTATTTTGTTTAATTCATTAAACTCACTTAAATTAACATAAATCATCTAGTTATTGATAACAAGTTCTTAAGAAAGTTTTGAGTGCATCTTTATCTATATATTTTTTTAAATTTATATTTTATTTAGCCTATCTTATGCTTAGACCTTGTACAGTCTGTAACCTTGACTTTGTAGATGATAAGTAATCTTTAAATAACCTTGAAATGAATTATTCTCTCCCTCTTCACCAGTAGATCTTTCTCATGTAGGTAGTGTTTTCTTATTGCACTCTTAAACATTTTGCCTTTTGTCATTCTTTTTACTATTATTTTATCACCTGAAATTTAACACTTAGAAGAAATGTTCATCAGGCTAAACTTGAAACTAAGTAGTTCAGTTAAAAAGAAAATTATTAAGAGTTTAAAGAAAGCTTCAGCTTCTTTCATAGTTCTACATCATTATAGAAAATATGACTTGTATTGAAAGTGCACTCAACTTCATTGAGTTGTAGGCTATAATTATATCAAAGCCTACAATAACTTATAAGATTATCTCCCACAAATACCTGGATGTAAGTAATATTAGTGAGATTTTCTAATTTTGTAGTTGAAAATAAAATGTTGGTATTGTACATTTTCATTTCTCAATTTATTGATTTAGCTTTGTGATATTTTATGCATCCTAAAAATACTACCATAGTAAGTTAATGTTTTTTTTTGTTTTGTTTTAGGAGAAGTTCAGTAGCTGAAGTTCTTCGTCGTTCGTTCAGCTCAGCCGCCACACATTCCAAGATGCCAATCCAAAAGATTCACGCCAGACAGATCTTCGACTCCCGTGGCAACCCCACAGTTGAGGTTAGACCCTGTGTTTAATATTTTTCATTTTTGAATTTCAATCATTATTTGTTTTTACCCGTAGCCTTTTCTAGTTCAACTTTTTTTTATTTTCTTTATTTACATTTTATTTCAAAGTTAAGCAAGTTATACTTTAATGTTAGTAATAATAACTGAGTGGGTTTTTTATACTGTGGTATAGATTTACTAGTGATATAGATTTAAACCACAAAAAAGTGGCCAAAACTCTGCAATCTGGCAATAGGTTCTACAAGTGGTTAAATCAGCCTAATTCTCCAAGAATAAAAATGATATCTAATGAAAAAATTTGTTTCTTCTCTTAGTAAAATACTTAAGCTAGGTTTACACAGTAGGGTTTTTAACGCTTGGAGAGTTAGTTAGTTACTCTCATAAAAATCTCAGAATAGTACTAGCAGAAAACTGTCTGGGATTAACTATCATGGAAAATTCGCTGGTTGTGTAAACACCTCTGCGAGTACCTCCTGAGAGTACGAAACTCTCTGAGATTGAAAAACTCTCACGCGTAAACCAAGCTTTAGGCCCATGTTATGTTTACACCTACTGTGTTTTTAACCCTCCAGATGTCGCTTAAAATTTTATTTAAAACGCCGTCTCTCGCTCAAGAAGGTTTCCTCCGGGTTTTAAATAAATGCACATAATGTATTCTAAATACTTTTATTGTTTGAAATAAAAACAGAAAATAATTATAAAATATATTTCACGCTATATCCTTGCAAAACAGAGCAAGAATGGCAAAGTTAATTTAAGAAATCTAATTATTATAACTTTTATGGATTATACAAAACATGTTTCAATTTTTTTACTTAAAACTTAATAACTTTTAATAATAGTTTTGTAAAATAGTATAAAATAGTAAAAATAACGTTTTGGAGTAGGGTCAAGTGGGGTAAGTGGACCCCCCAAATCACATAGTACCACTTTGACTGCAGATTTAAAAACACATGTACGTGATATAAACATAAAATTTTTTATGATTATTCTTTGGAATGTTTTATATATGTGATATTTTTATTTTGTTAAAAATGTTAATTTTGTATTTTTTAGAATTTTTTTGTAAAGTGATGTTTGGGGCGTACACTTGCCTTTCAATCTGGGGTAAGTGTACACCCCCCCCTTAATGTAACTTTGCATTGCATATATGTTGATGTTGGGGCAAGTGGATTATAGAGGAGAAAATAAGCTTTCTTTTGATTTTTTATTTATCAAAATATCTCAAACGGTCCAGGAGTTATGAACTTTTTCGTGAACCTCCGCACGGTAAAACGGAAAACTCAGTTTTTTAAGAAATTGTAAAGTAAATGAAAACTTAGAGATAACACTATTTCAGTTAATTGACAATTAATAGGTCTTAAAGAGCAGAAAATGAGCTTTATTTTGTTTTTTTTGTCCATCAAAATATCTTGAAAAATACAATAGTTTGGAAGTTTCTTGGAAACCTCCGCTTGGTGAAGTAACTTTAAACCTAAGTGCCGCTTAAAAAATAAAAAAAATTACTAAAAATTCAAATAGGGCCTATATTAAGATAATTATTTTAAAATTAATTGGTGATCTGACTCATTTTTTAAAGGGAAATAAAAAAAAAATGTTTTTATTGCCCTAAAAAGTCAATTTTGGGGGTGTACACTTGCCCCATTGGTAAAAGTACACTTGCCCCAACAGCGATGTAACAATGAGTAAGTGTACGCCCCCCCTCCAAGTCCTCCATTTTTGAATTCCTCTTTAAAAAATTAGTCAGATTACCAATTTTAAAATAATTATCTTAATATTTGAATTTTTGGTAATTTTTTAAATTTTTCGAGCGGCACTTGCGTTTAGAGTAGAAACGTAAGATGTTTTTAAACTCATCAAAACACACAGTAATAATAACCAGACAATTTTTTAGTGATTATAATTTGAAAGAGCATAGTTTGAAATACCTTTGTCTAAGTTTTGAATTTTTTTAAAATAATAAACCAATTTTTTATTAGCTGGGAGTCCACTTGCCCCGGGCGTCCACTTACCCCACTTGACCCTACAAATAAAAAGGCTTTTGTATAAAACTCAACTATCAGAATATATAAATATTACTATGAGTTTTCCCTGCATAAACCATAAATTAAATATTATAACAACGATACTACAATCAATTCAAATAGTTATGCATGGAAAAATAAAAAGTTACTTCAAATCAAAACAAATCTAAAATGGCAACTATAGCCTAAACAATTACAAATAACCAAATAAAAAACGATCGCACACGGACTCTTCCTCCGGTTCACAAAACACATGGACGCTCACGGAGGAATTGTCCTGCACCTCAGGACAGCGCTCGCCAAACTGACCCTAGTCGCTGAAAGCAGGATAAAGGGAGGTCAAATGCGGGGTGAGGAGGGGGGCGACAGCTACACAAAAGTACAGTGCTGTCAATTCCAAGATAAATATTTCCTACACCAAAAAAATTTACCAGGAGGATTCCTCCGCTTAGCGTCCTCTCAAGGGTTAATTATTTTATATTCACATTTTTGAATACAAAGTAATACACATTAATGTTTTAAATTATTTTTAAATCAGTTAATCTCTATTGTACCTACCTTTTATAATTAATTTACTATAAAACACCAGATGGATGCAACTCATGTGACTGACAAGCGATGTGATTTGCAGGATGACCTTTTAACGTACCTGGGCTTGTTCAGAGCTGCAGTGTTGTCCAGTGCTGCCAAAGGTATCTACGAGGCGATGGAGTTTCTCGATTAATACAAGGACAGCTATACAGTTCATGTGATTGACAAGCGATGTGATTCGCAGGATGACCTTGTAACGGAGCTGGGCTAGTTCAGAGCTGCAGTGTTGTCCAGTGCGTCCACAGGTATCTACGAGGCGATGGAGTTTCTCGATTAATACAAGGACAGCTATACAGTTCATGTGATTGACAAGCGATGTGATTCGCAGGATGACCTTGTAACGGAGCTGGGCTTGTTCAGAGCTGCAGTGTTGTCCAGTGCGTCCACAGGTATCTATGAGGCGCTGGAGTTGTGTGATTGATATAAGGACAGCTATACAGTTCATGTGACTGATAAGTGATGTGATTCGCAGGTTGACCTTGTAACGGAGCTGGGCTTGTTCAGAGCTGCAGTGTTGTCCAGTGCGTCCACAGGTATCTATGAGGCGCTGGAGTTGTGTGATTGATATAAGGACAGCTATACAGTTCATGTGACTGATAAGTGATGTGATTCGCAGGTTGACCTTGTAACGGAGCTGGGCTTGTTTAGAGCCGCAGTGTTGTCCAATGCTTCCACAGGTGTCTACGAGGCGCTTGAGTTATGTGATTGATACAAGGACAGCTATACAGTTCATATGACTGACGAGTGATGTGATTCACAGGTTGACCTTGTAACGGAGCTGGGCTTGTTTAGAGCCGCAGTGTTGTCCAATGCTTCCACAGGTATCTATGAGGCGCTGGAGTTGTGTGATTGATATAAGGACAGCTATACAGTTCATGTGATTGACAAGCGATGTGATTCGCAGGATGACCTTGTAACGGAGCTGGGCTTGTTCAGAGCTGCAGTGCCGTCAGGTGCGTCCACAGGTATCTATGAGGCGCTGGAGTTGTGTGATTGATATAAGGACAGCTATACAGTTCATGTGACTGATAAGTGATGTGATTCGCAGGTTGACCTTGTAACGGAGCTGGGCTTGTTTAGAGCCGCAGTGTTGTCCAATGCCTCCACAGGTATCTATGAGGCGCTGGAGTTGTGTGATTGATATAAGGACAGCTATACAGTTCATGTGACTGATAAGTGATGTGATTCGCAGGTTGACCTTGTAACGGAGCTGGGCTTGTTTAGAGCCGCAGTGTTGTCCAATGCTTCCACAGGTATCTATGAGACGCTGGAGTTGTGTGATTGATATAAGGACAGCTATACAGTTCATGTGACTGATAAGTGATGTGATTCGCAGGTTGACCTTGTAACGGAGCTGGGCTTGTTTAGAGCCGCAGTGTTGTCCAATGCTTCCACAGGTATCTATGAGGCGCTGGAGTTGTGTGATTGATATAAGGACAGCTATACAGTTCATGTGACTGATAAGTGATGTGATTCGCAGGTTGACCTTGTAACGGAGCTGGGCTTGTTTAGAGCCGCAGTGTTGTCCAATGCTTCCACAGGTGTCTACGAGGCGCTTGAGTTATGTGATTGATACAAGGACAGCTATACAGTTCATATGACTGACGAGTGATGTGATTCACAGGTTGACCTTGTAACGGAGCTGGGCTTGTTCAGAGCTGCAGTGCCGTCAGGTGCGTCCACAGGTATCTACGAGGCGCTCGAGTTGCGCGATGGAGACAAGGGCAGCTACCACGGCAAGGGTGTCCTTAAGGCAGTGGCTAATATCAATGAACAGATTGCCCCTGCTCTCCTGAAGGCTGTGAGTATACACTTATAATATTTCAGATGTGTTTTAAATCACTTACTGACAAAGTACACTTTTTATGATTAGTTCATAAGTTAGGATGTGAGTTTTTATTTTCATACTCCTTTAGTTAAGGCCTAATCAGATGTGAATTATATAACCGTTACTTAAGTCTTTTAAAACTCATAGGAATATAACTATTTAAATGCATCTATCATTACTTGGAACATGTATCACAAATGTCTGATTCAATTCAATCACAGTAATAATAAAAATGTGTCTGTTCTAATGATTCAACACATGTAGAATAAGCATAACCTGTCTTTTAAATGATCATGCTTTCATTTAAGATTTACCGAGCTCTCTTAACCTCTACTGAAATACTTACTTAAATGAGGTAATTCTAGAGAATGCTCAAATGAAAAACTGTCTAGAATCTCAAAAGGAAACTAATAAAGCCGACTTGATAGATTCAGAGTCATTTAAAGAGAATTATGAAATCAACTTAGGTTCACTCAGAAGTAAAATCGGTTCTCTTGAATGCACCTTAGAAACTTTAATAGAGGAGCTGAAGTCAAAGGACCTAGCTTTGGAAATAATCTCTTCAGAGTGTGAAGACCTAAACAAACGTCTAGAATCCTTTGAACAAGGTAGTAATTCTTGTGGAAAACCCAGTAACCAAGACTTCTTACCTGCAAAAAAATGGGCCAGACCAACACAGACTGAAACAGGGCACTCAAAACTCTCAACCAGAAATAGGTTTTCATTGCTTTCGGATGATAAACAACAAACTTCTATCTGGGAGCCCCCCACTGTGTTAGAAGTTGAGGCAGATGTTCATTGCCCAGCGTCCCAAACAACCCAGATTTCCAGGATAGCAAAATCTTCAGAACATGGAACACACTATCGAAAAAAAGTAATTGTTCTCGCCGATAGCCACGGTAGAAATATTTATCACCTCATGAACAATCATCCCACCCTCAAGGATACAAACCTATTTATCTACACATCACCAGGGGCTAAACTAAAGCAGGTTCTTAGATCAGGAAAGCCTCTTGTGCAGAATTTAAATGAAGAAGATACTATAATGATCTTAGCGGGTACAAATGACATGGACATGTGTGATGTTGGACATTTTACAGTTGTACAAGGTATAGCTGAACTCCTAACATGGAATTCGAAAGCCAAAATTGTTGTCATGGACATCCCCTATCGGTTTGACACTCACACGCTGAATGATAACATATTTTATGCGAACATTACAATCAAGAAAATGATCTCCGACTACAGTGGTTCTCTAAATATAAGTCATTTGACAACTAATGACAACTTGGATGGAAGCTTATTTACTCGCCATGGACTTCATTTGAACAAAAATGGAAAACGAATGCTAACAAAGCTACTCATTTAATCTCTTCAAACTTCTACACAAGTCCCTCACTATCATAACGATAGCCCAAGTATACAAACTCAAAATACTGCAGTGAATACCACTATGCGGGCAGCTGAGACATTTCCACCCTCGGAAAACACCCATGGGTTGCAGCTTAGTCCTGATCCTGACGCTATTGACTTTCTCACAGACGAGTCAACCAACGAATGTTCAATTTTCCAACCACCTAGAACCAGACAGCATCAGCCTCTCGACATAACACCAGTCGTCTACTGTCATGGAGAGGAGAGCCTTGGGAGCGACAGAATATTATACTTCTCAATGGACGACTTCCCGCCTCTTCGGTACGAGAAGCCTGAACAAGTGGAACCAGCCCCTGCCTCCAGTGTCCACCCCAAACCAAGTTTTTTAGAAAATCTCCCCTACATGAGTGCAGTGAAGTGAGTGCTCCTGCTATTACCTGCTCCTTCGCCCACCATGTCTCAGCTAATGCACAGGTATCCACCCTGCCTTTTCCAAGCTCAGATCATATTTTACATTGTAACATTCAAGGTCTTACTCAACCTTTAAAAATTGACTATTTCAATTTGTTTCTAAATACATTTCTTGAAAAGCCTTCCATTTTGTGTATTACAGAACACTGGTTCAATGAAAACAATGTTTCCCTCCTTATTAATATAACTGGGTATGAGCCCATCTCTACTTTCCCAAGGAAAAAACATATTAGGGGTGGAGCGTGCATATTGGCGAGGACTGGTGTGGCAGCTACTAACCTTCCTGGTGTTAGTGATTATTCAAAAGAAGGTCTATTTGAATGTACTGGAATTGACATTAACATAAGCCAACCCTTACTTATAGTTTGTTTATATCGCCCTCCTAAATATGACAAGGCCAGCCTAGATTACTTTTTTAAATCTCTGGATGGTCTTTTAACAAAACTTTTTAAGAGGTTCAAAATGGCAAAGATTTTTCTATCTGGGGATTTTAATATAGATACTTTAGCTGATGACAAACTAAAACATAATTTTGTTTCACATACTTTCATCCTATAACCTGCAATCTAACTTCTTTACTCCCACCCGGGTCACTGCAACCTCAAAAACTTGCCTGGACAACATTTTCACAAATTTTCAACCCCAATTATGTAAAGTCATTGAAACAGGCCTTTCTGATCATATGGCTAACCTGGTTAGCATGGATACCACAGTACCCAAAAGAAAATCTTCCCCAGAATTCAAACGAGAATTTTCTGATGCTAACATTCAGCTTTTTATAGATAACATCAGTGACATATCTTTGGATACTAATTCTGATGCTGATGGCAGCTACAGAAATTTTCTTTCTACCATTAGACAGAATTTTTTACATGCTTTTCCTATTAAAATGAAAACAAATCCCAAAGCTCAAAAGAAGGGACCAAAAAATTGGATGACTAAAGGTATTTTGATATCTAGCATCAGAAAACGGGAGCTGCATGAAATTAGCAAATGGCATAGGGATCCAGGATTTCTTTTATATGTACGTAAATATAAGTCCATCTTTAAAAAATGTGTGAAAGCAGCTAAATGTAAAAACAATGACAGTTTTATAAAGCAGTCAAAAAACAAAATTAAAGCTGTTTGGCAAGTTGTGGCTAAGGAAAGTGGGAGAAAGGTAAATAAAAATTCAATAGAAAAGATTGAAGACAATGGCTGTATAATTAGAGATAAAAATAAAATGGCTATTTTTCTTAACAACTACTTTATTCAAATAAGCAACAGATTGAACATTGTATCAAATGACAAAGTGGCCTTAGATTTCCTCCCTGACAACCTTAGACCATTAGATAACCTGATTTGTTTTGAGCTGACCACAGAGAGAGAAGTTCTAATGATAATTAAGTCCTTAAAACCCCAAAAAATCAGCACTTTGGGACGAAATGTCACCTTACCTCCTGAAAAGAGTTGCTCATGTAATAGTTAAGCCTCTGACAGATCTCATTAACTTGTCATTAAAACAAGGTTTTTTTCCTGATTTGCTAAAATTTGCTATTGTAAAACCAGTGCCAAAAAAGAGTAATAATAACTCCACAGATAATTTGAGACCGATTTCCCTTCTGTGTACATTCTCAAAAGTGTATGAGAGGGTCGTTTTTAGAAGACTTAATGAATATCTTGAGCGAAACAACATTCTTTCGCCCTCTCAATTTGGCTTCCGTCAAGGCAAAAGTACTGCCAATGCAATATTCGAGCTAGTGGATCTCATTTCGTCGGCTTTGGATGGGTCGCATTTTGCCGTTGGGGCCTTCTGCGATCTGTCCAAGGCCTTCGATTGTGTCAATCTTGAGATTTTGGTGGCCAAACTGAGGAATTATGGTATCTCAGGTACTGCACTTAGTTGGCTCGGGTCTTTCTTGACCAACCGGAGACAGAAAGTGGCTATCGACAATCATGTACAAAGTGGTTTCAGAAGAGTTATATCTGGAGTTCCACAGGGTTCCATATTGGGTCCCTTGCTTTTTTTAATTTACTGCAATGATCTTCCAGAAATAGCTTCAAATGTGAAAATATTAATGTATGCCGATGACACATCCATAGTTGCCTCCAATCCATACAAGGGAGAGCTGCTGAAAACCCTTGATGAAAATCTTTCGCAAATGAATCTATGGTTTCAAGCCAATGGTCTTAAGCTCAATCCAGAAAAAACACAATTTATTAATTTTCATTTAAACCATACCAACTCAAGACATATTGACTCACTTCTCCCATTATCTTCAAATCTGGTCACTTCATCCAAATTTTTGGGTCTAGAAATAGACTCATCATTATCATGGCGTCAGCATGTCGATTCACTCCTACCAAAACTTAGCAAGGCTTTTTATGCATTACTCACTTTGTCTCAAGCAGTTAATTTTGATATCCTCAGACAGGTGTACTTTGCTTATTTTCACTCCCTAATTTCTTATGGCTTGATTTTCTGGGGTAATTCCAGTGAGGCTTCTAGAGTATTCCTTGCCCAAAAAAGAGTCATCAGATTAATTGCAGGAACTGGTCCCAGAGATTCGTGCAAACAGCACTTCCAAAGATTAGGTATTCTTCCACTCCCATCAATGTACATTTTCCAATGTTTCATCTTCTTAAAAGTTAACTCCGATAAATTCTTCAACAGAAACCATCAACACAATCATTTCACTAGGAATTCTTCTTTACTTCAATACCCTCTTCACAGAACCTCTTTTTTTGAAGCTGCGCCATTGTACAGTTGTCTGAGAATATTTAATAACTTCCCAACTTCCATAAAAAATGAACCTTGTTTAAGAAAATCTAGAAAAAGAGCTTTTGAATATTTGTCCAGGCAGTCATTTTACAGTGTGAATGAGTTCCTCTCACCTGCCACAAGAAATGACACGCACCAGGGATCCACTGCTTGATAATAATCAAGCGGGAATAGATTGTTTATGTTTTATTATTGCTCATGAGGTATATTTTGTTGTAAGTAATTTTATGATTTTGTTATTTTATGTAAGTTATTTTATATTATAATTATGACGAGTCTTATGCCTTTGCACCTGTGTGCATGTACTGGCGTGCCAGATAATTGTAAATAAATAAATAAATAAATAAAAAAAAACTGATAAAATTAAAAGTAGGATACTTTCTATTCCATAGGATAATTCTGATTTAGTAATCATTCAAACAGCCTACATTTGACGTAGATCTGCATTTATTTATTTTATAAACTGAAAAATTGTAGGAAAGTAGGTGTATGTAGTACAAACACATTGTAACAAAGTGAACAGTTTTGAATGCATTAATTATTTTTTAGAGAAATATCAAATTGCAACGTCTCTCTCTAGCAGAATGCCCTGAACTTTCTTGCGATGGACTTGTGTGATGCAGAAGTGAACAGTTGAGTTTCTGTGGTAGGGCCTTGAGGTGACCCAGCAGAAGGAGATTGACCAGTTCATGCTGAAGTTGGATGGCACGGAGAACAAGAGCAAGTTTGGAGCCAACGCCATCCTGGGCGTCTCACTAGCCGTGTGCAAGGCTGGAGCTGCCAAGAAGGGCATCCCACTGTACAAGTGAGTAGCAACGGGGGATTACTAACAGACGAAAGTAGGCAAAAACCTAAAAAACATCACCAGAACTTTTTGTCAGTAACAACATGACAGGGCTAATCTAAAAAATCTCACTGTGTTAAAAGTTAGAACTATTAAAAGTAGGTGATGCAACATTCCATTCTTAAGACAAGGCCTAATGTACCTACAGCAAATATTTTTAGTTTGATTTCAATCTGGGCAATATCAGTGGGAAAATAGTTAACAAATTTAGCAAAAATACAATAGAGTCTTTTTTATTTTCAGTATTTGTTGAAAATGTTGGGGGTTTAAAAAATGTTTCTATGGATGGATGGCTGAACGTCAAAAACAGGTAGGCCCTATAAGTTGATTTCTGTCATATTAAAAAAAAATTAGGGTGTAATTGATTTTTTCACTTCTCTAATGATTGAGCCATAACCTTGTTGATGACTTACTGACCAGATGAAAAACTCATTAACAGATGCCGGTTTATGTGTGTGTGCCAGGTACATCGCCGAACTGGCGGGCAACAGCAACATCATTCTGCCAGTCCCAGCATTCAACGTCATCAACGGCGGCTCCCACGCCGGCAACAAGCTCGCCATGCAGGAGTTCATGATCCTGCCCACCGGTGAGTCTGCATTGCCGTATTTGCTACGGTACTTTAAGTTATTAAATTAGCATGATGTGTTTTGTAATATTCACGTTGTCTTGGAATTCTCTAAGAATATTTGTAGGTGTTGTTCCAGTTTCAAAGACAAACAAAAATATCAAACATCAAATGTTTAATGGTCAATAGGGAAAATCACGTTGTAATTTTGATTTTTTCAATTGATTATTTCAATCTAACAGCTTGTTAAATCTAATTTAAAAGTAATTCTTAGTTTAATGACTCGACAACCTAAGACAAATTTATTAGTAGAAATAAGTAGCCTATAAGTAATAAAGTGATTCCCAAACCACTAAATACTTATAAAACCTAACCTGTAAATAATTTGTTTTTAAACAACACTGGTCTTGTTGAGGCTACCAATGCCATTCACCACTATTAATAATAACAATAATAAAACCATTTGCAATTATGTAGACTAATGTACCATTGTTAATGAAAAACCAAAATTTCTCTATCGGTTCAAACAATTGATCGGTTAAATAATTGACTCACAACTAAAGCCGCGTCCGCATTGGCCGAACATGTTCGCCGAACAAAGTTCTTCCGAACTTTTGTTTGTTTGTTGCTAACCGTTTAAGTTGAGTATGTAAATCATATGGCCGGTTAATTGTTCGTTAATAATGTTTGTTGATTTTTGTGTTCGCCGAACAAGTTCGCCACGAATGTTCGGCCAGTGCGGACGCGGCTTAAGGGGGGTGCCAAACAAATATCATGCATTGTTGATTTGAAAGTCACCAAATTCATAATAACCAAATTAAATTTGTACAATGAGGATATACTTGTTAAAATTTATAGCCTCAATTACTGTTCTTTTCTACCTGCCTGTTCCTTTCACAATTACTGTCTTGCGCTTGCAGGTGCTTCCTCCTTCACTGAGGCCATGAAGATGGGGTCAGAGGTGTACCACCACCTCAAGAAGGTGATTCACACTAAGTTCGGCCTGGACGCAACAGCTGTGGGTGATGAGGGCGGCTTTGCCCCCAACATCCTGGACAACCACGAGGGGCTAGCGCTCATTCAGGAGGCCATCGAAAAGGCTGGCTACAAGGGCAAGATCGACATCGGCATGGACGTCGCCGCCTCAGAGTTCTACAAGTAATGGAAATGTTGTAAAACTGCCCTAGGATAATTCTAACTTTAGATTCCAACCGAGCACAATGACTTTGTACTTAAAATGTTTACTGATAAGAGCTCTGGAACTCCAATTCCTCTAGACTAGCTTGCCAGCTAATATTCAAGTGCTCTACGTTCCCCTCCCAATCATTGACTTGGGGTGAGCTAAGTTGCAGATGTATCTAATATCAATTTAGAGATCTGTAGCTGTGATCTGCATCAAGATCACAGATAGATTCCTTTTGTCACTTTTGAAATAATCTGAAGTATGGGATTGGAAGTACATATCAAGAGTTTTCAATAAGCAGTAACTGTGGATAAATAAGACAATGATGATGTATGTGAGTGTACACATGGTGTGTACACAATTTACAAATGGTGTGGCTAAATATTTATGTAGATGTAAAAAAATAAAATCTCAGATTTATTCTACTTCTAATAGTCCTGTACAATTGGTTTGAACCTACTGTAGGCTACAATAGGCCTACTAAAAAATACACTTCCAAAAAAATTAACATGATGCTATTTTAAAAATCATGGGTCTGATGCTTAAAAAATTGTGTGAAGCAATTAAATAATCCATTAGAAGTAGAATATATAAATAACTAGTACAAGAATTACTGCAATAACCTCCGTATTTCATTTTGTCTAAGCAATCGATGATTATTTTTTTAACAGCACTTATATTCTAGATTAAGGAACAGTATTTAACCCTCCCAACCATGTTGTAGGGATGGTAAATATGACCTGGACTTCAAGAACCCCAACTCAGACAAGAGCAAGTGGATTGATGGTGCCGAGCTGACCGCAATCTACCAGGGATTCATCAAGGACTTCCCCATCGTCAGCATTGAGGACCCCTTCGACCAGGACCATTGGGAGGCATGGAGCAACATCACTGCCCAGACCAGCATTCAGGTGGGTTTGCACCAACCACTACTTATGTATTAGCTTACAACTGTAATTTACAATTGATACAAACTACAGAATGATGAAAGTTCAGCATTTAATTACTATAAGTTAAGATAATTGCCAGCCGATAACGTACTATTTTTTACACATAGATCACTTCATCTGAAAATTTCAGTATGTATAGTGACGTGTGTTTATTGGATTAAAATTGGTTATCGTGACAATGTTTAACTGTAAATCAATGGCAGTATTTAAAGGGTTCATTAAACTATAATGCCGATGTGTTTTTATAGCTTCACACCATTTTAAGAATATCATTAAATGTACTACCTTAAACTTGATGAATTTTTCTTCTAACCAGGTTATCTGGCCAAATTGTTATTTGTCCAAGCTTAGGGGCCAATTAAGGCTATTTAATTTAAAAAGTCCAAAGAATGGCTACCTACTGACTTGCGTCTATCTAAAAAAATTAAATAATGTGTTGTAGTTAAATCATATGTTCAACTTACACATCCTGTTACATATGCCTTTAATGTGCATGCAAAATAAATGTTAATGTAGATTAAGGTCAACTTATAAGGATCAGTTTTAGAAGCATGAAGTTAAAATGCAAAAACCTTACAAAACTGTAATCTTCTCTTTGTTAATATATGTCAACTAAGTTTGAACGGTCGTTTGACAGATTGTTGGTGACGATCTGACAGTGACGAACCCCAAGCGCATCCAGACCGCCATTGAGAAGAAGGCGTGCAACTGTCTGCTGCTGAAGGTCAACCAGATCGGCTCCGTGACAGAGAGTATCGAGGCCCACCTGCTGGCTAAGAAGAACGGCTGGGGCACAATGGTGTCCCACCGGTCCGGAGAGACTGAAGACACGTTCATTGCTGACCTGGTCGTCGGTCTCAGCACGGGACAGGTGAGAGGGAACAGCTCATCAAGTTAGGAAATGTCAAGGAACGGCTCGGGCATGATGGTATCCCTCCGGTCCAGGAGATTTAGGACACGTTCAAGCTAAGAATATAAAAAATACTTTTAAACCTATGCAGGCCTTTGGGTAATTTATTCTTTGAAGAAGAACTTGATGATAAAAATAATTGATTTCTAATTCTCTGTAGTATCAGTTACCGATATAAAAATTATAATGTAGTTAAAAAGCAAAAATATATTAAAACATATATAATGTGTAAAAAGAATTTAGTTTTCTGTTCTTTATTTATTATTTAACACTAACACATTATTTTAAAGAATGTTCTTAGTCACCCAACATTTTTAAGCAACCTAATTGAATTGTAATTGCATATTATGCTAAAAGGTTCAATATGCATTGTTGCATGTTTTTCTCCATCGTAAGAAAATAATGATTCTTATCACATTAAATGTTTGACGCAATACTGATTGCACTGATGTGTTCCAGATCAAGACTGGAGCCCCCTGCCGCTCCGAGCGGTGCGCCAAGTACAACCAGATCCTGCGTATCGAGGAGGAGCTCGGCGCCGCGGCCAAGTTCGCCGGCAAGAACTTCCGCCAGCCCTCGTAGACGACTCTCAACTGTCACTCAGTCACAGTCACAACTCATACTCAGCTCGTAACCCACTGCCAGAGTGGTTTATATTTTTATTTTGCACAGGGTGATCATTCATTACTTCTATATTCCTATTTGAGTTTAAAACTTTTATTTTTCACAAGACAATAATTCTAGGAACTAAAAACCGACAGCTTTGTATAATCTAAGTCCTAGTTACTCATTATGTTCATAATACACAAGTAAAATGTATTAGATGTATATCTTGAAAGTGAATGTATGTTGAAAAGTGTGAATAAAATTTTGAATGTTGTTGAACTAAAAAAAACTGCATCTATGAAATATCCTTCAATTTAACCTAAAGGTCACGCCATTTGTGTCTTTCTCTATTGCTTACTGCTCATACTTGGGCTTTAAGCAAATGAGAAAATGTAACTTGTAAGTAATCTGATGTTGCCATCAACATCAGAACATCAACATCAGCTTTAATAAGGCCTAAAGATGATGAAACAGAACCTCCTCTTCCTCTTTGACGTGTTTTTTTTTTTTTTTTTTTTTTTTTTTTTTTTTTTTTTTTTTTACCGAGCATCTCATTAAACAAGAATAAATATTCCAACAACCTTACCAAAATGCTTAGAAATATTATCAGTTATCCAATGAAGTTTCAAAAATTCAAAATTAATGTTATTGACCCATTTCTGATTGATGAATTCAAGTCTTTTGTCTTTCTGTTCATCGAAGTTTAAGGAATTTATCGTTGTGCTTTCATCAGTAGTGAGACAGCCAAGCGCCTAAAGTAAACAATCCTATACTATAATACGAGGAATGTCTGAAGGGATGTGTGTTCCACGATCTCGAAATCTAGCTGTCAGATTTTGCTTAAACTTTGCAATTAAAAGTGTATTGGCCCAAAAATAAGTTTAGAAAAGGCCTCCATCCCAGGAAAAATCGAATTTTGTCAGAATTTAAGTTTAAAAATCGTAATTTTTAACATTGGTCTTATGGGTTGCTATTTTGGTAACAAAATAACAACGAAAGGTATACAAAAATAAAGGAACATTAATATTAAGCAGACTTTTTGAAACAGCTGTTAACTGTGAAGAGGTATAGTTGGTTGTTGGGGGAAATTTAATAGCTCTAATGACACTATATCAAAACTGAATTAAAACCAACGAGCAAGGCTCGGTTAACCTGGTACTACTGTTTAAACCCAGTAAAAATTAACATTTGGTAATCTGGGACACTTCCATGGTCTTATAATTGTAGGTTATTTTAAAAATTCTTTTACTCTTATCTATTCCAGAAGGAATTTTTCTCTTAAAGGCAAGTATTTCTTTTAAAACAGTACTCTAACTGACTGGGCTTGGATGGAACTCCCATGGAGTTGGTGGGGGGTTCAGCTGTCTGAACTAGTGTTATTTTGGTGTACACACTATTTTCTCCTTAACTCAGACAGTTAAGAACTGTCACATTTTGCAAAAAAATAATCACAGTTCTTTCTTAATTTTTTTTATATATATAAAAAATAATAATTTTGATCTTAGATTAAGGGCTTCTGAATTACCAAAGTATGTATTATCAGGATTACAAAGCAAGTTTATAATTGATAACTTTACTTAAAAATACTTCTTAGAACGGAAATTGTTTTTTTATCCATAAACATCCTGACTGGAGCAAACGAGGTTATCAAACCACAGCTAAAATAGATGGGGACGGCCGTTGACTTCTTAGAACTCAACAGATAGCGAAACAGAGGAAGAAAAGGGAGGAAACTGTTATCTTGCACTGACCCACATAACTTAATGGACTGCCCCACTTGACTTGATTATCTCGTGGGAAGCTGGGAATTTGCATGTATGTAACTGATAGGAGGTTTTTGGTGAAAGGATGTCCATTTCAGTGAAGATAATGGTAACTGAATATAATAACTGTTAAGTATAAGAACAATAAAAATTCACTCCCTTATCACTATCACTGTACAGCTTTTGTGATTTTCATTAATTTCCAACCTCTGAATGGAATTGTCAATTATGTTTTACATCTATATCATAAAAAATTTTAACACACTTTTAATTATTGCCCCTTTGATATTTTAAACTTTGTACCAGTTTCTATGATTCATCCATTAACAAATAATTGAGTTTATCGGTTGTTGGAAAGATGATTAGTTTATATTTGTATTTTAAATCAACGATAGCAACATGAACACGTTTGCAGCTAAGAATTTTTGAAGACCGTCCTCCAATCCTTAAATTTAATAAAAAATTGTAAAATCTTACTTTAGTATAAGTGATGCTACTGGTACATTTATGAATATTTTTTATTTTATTTCTGGCATTAAAAGATAACATCAGCTTCTGTGGATACATTTAAAGCCACCAGCACTGTGGTAGTGACTTAACATTTGAGCGCTCTAATTATGAAATATTTTATCTTGTAAATGTTATTTTTTGTACGTTTGATTTAAATATTTATTAAAAAAAAGTTGTCTAACCCATAAAAAAATTATGGATGCATTTTTGGAAGTCTCTGGATTATAAGGATACGACATTTTATGCACCTAGTACCGCTAAAACAACTTCCTAACACAAAATACCAGCTAAAACAATACTTAACACAGAAAAAATGTAAGGTAGTTAGTTCTTCACTAATTCAGATTTGATCCTACAGATTTGCTACTGAGTCATGGTTTCAATATCTGCCACAGCGTTCAAGTTGCAACACTTTACAGCGGCCCCACGTCGACAGGAAATAGCGGATATATCCGTCTAGTGCTGTGCTGAGTTTCACGGGTCTCACTATAATCCTAAACCTTTAAACGATGCAATTTATAAAGCAATAGGACATGGCTACAAATTTAATGTCGCCACCAGGATTAGGATTGAAACCCGGGTGGCTATAATTCTAGCCACAAAGCCGCGAACATGTTAAAATTTAAAATTTGAATGATAAATGAGGAAGGTACTTGTAATGAAGTTCAAAATTTCTTACTAACTTCATATACAGTAACATTTTCTGCCGCCTTAGCAGACCTGTGAGTACAGTAGATTTCTGTTAAATTTGTGAGTACAGTAAATAATAATTGATAATTTATTCCCTTATACCAGAATTAAAAATGCCTTTTAGTAAACAAATATTCTTATTTTGACGATTGAGATGTAAAATAAGTGCTTTCCATGGCGATTAGGAAAAGTAACCCGATCATCAGTGCCAAATATTTGACACTCTGAACTTACAGGGCGATGTTAAAATAATATCTGATTATGGAGAAAAGGGCAATCGAGGACGGTTGGGAGGGAATTTGTTTAATGGTGGAAAATAGAATTCTGTCTTTTGACTGCACATTAATTTTTGATGGGCTATAACAGTATGTTTTTACTTATATAGGTAAATTAATTTGGTATAATGCTGTGAAAATGTTTGTTTTTGATACGTGTGTTGCGGGCTAAAGTAGTTATTTTTTATTTACTCTAGGGAGAAAGATCAGGTGGTGTCGAGGTCATCAGCTATTCGATTTTACAATATAATAAAAGTTTAGTAGCAGAAAACCAGGTGATTGATATTAATAGCAAGAACAAGATGAATCATCTTTTAGTCAGCAATCTTTTAAGGTATGTATTACGTTGGAAAATTACGTTGAGTATTACGGTGGAAAATCTTTGATATATTTTAGTTTTTATCCTATAGTATAATTTATTTTGATTTTTTTAGTTAAACCAATACAGCAGAGTTTGTTAAACTTGGCTACTTCGCCATCACATTATTTTTCTGTCCTTCCAAGGGTGGCCGAGTTTTCCTCACTTTTGGGTTATCGAGTGCCATGTTTGTGGGGCTCTACTGTAAAAAAATACTGTTGCAATATTGTTGCTTTTTTAAACTCAGTCACTTTGTGACCTGATTTGAAAAGCAACACCTTGGACCAAATTGATGGGACGTATACTATTAGATAGACATGCCAAAAATTCATTTTAAGCCTAGCACCTTTTATTAATCTATTGCAATATAGGGCTAGCTGGGCTTAGTTTTTTAAGAGGTAGTCGGACCTCTTTTTACCTTACTTTGCCCCGTCCATATAGACTATTGATCTGTGCGTGGATTGAATGAGATAAAGTAAGGGGTTCAGCCGCTACAGTACAAGGTGAATGGTACTGATAAAAGTCACTGGCAGAACGCAGATTCAAAACCACAACATCCCTGCTATGGTCCCGAAGTCCCGCGCTAACCACTACTTTATCGACTTACCCAAATGGCTCACAAAGATATTTTTACTACCAAAAGTTTTATTTTATTTTTTACAAACTGGAGAGAGTGGTAAGTTGTGTGGGAAAAAAGAATAAGTATTACCGTACTGAGTTGGTTGACTAATACATAAACTGACTCCATTTACAAAAAGCTAACTTAATCTTTATTTCGGACGCCGTGGCGTTGAAAAACGGCATCTGAAACATTGGAATAAAATACCATGTTTTGCCCAAAAGC
Source organism: Neoaliturus tenellus (assembly GCA_030545055.2). Lineage (NCBI taxonomy): Eukaryota > Metazoa > Arthropoda > Insecta > Hemiptera > Cicadellidae > Neoaliturus > Neoaliturus tenellus. The sequence continues at coordinate 116,812,011 of CM061532.1, forward strand.
GGTATGGTTTTTTGGTTAACATAGCCGACTACGCTAGTAGCCCAAAGGTGAAGATGACTGTTAAAGTAAACCTACACACACAGCCACATAGACCGTAAATAAAATCAGAGGCAAGATCTTTAGTTGAAGCCATAGTGAAGTTTGCTGTGTGATAAATATGTCTACATTTACAGTGTTTATCAGTTTAGCGATTTTCTCCTGTTACAAGGACACCATTAAAGTAATAGTCTCGGGAAGATCTAAACCTTTTATTGTGATAACTCTTTGTTTGGGTTCACAGACCCCATACATATTGCTTGTTAAATCTTTGAATTGTATCTAAAACAAAAATCTCCTGTATTATTTTCTAGAAAATCAACAACAATGTATATTATAGATTTTGGTATATCTTCATAAAAACCCTCCCATTTTGGCAAAACTGTTATTCATATATTTGGCGTTGTTAAGGTAAATAATTAATAAACCACCAAATGTCATTGGATACTTAAATACTATCAGGTCTGCCTTCATAAGGTTATTCAAAATTAAACACTTTGAAAGAGATTGCAAAGGTTTTAGTGTTCCAGTTTTTATTTTTTAAAAGTAGAAAAGAAAGTTTATCCACTGTCGAGTTGTTTTCTACCTTTTTTACCATTACAAAACGTTTAGATCCAGAGGATCGTCTCCCGGCTGGGGCCATTTTAAGAGGGCGTTGGAGTCAATCCAAATTCCGCCTTTCCCCCATAAGAGCAATGTTAAACGGGATGTCAAATAACTCTTTTATTTATAATCAGAAAATGATGGTTTATAGCTCTAAATATAAAGGGTTCATCAAGGCGGATTTGGTTTGCGAGAGGAATTTTATATAAAAATTAGTGTTTTTTACTAATGTGAAATAAAAAAGCAATTTTTTTTATTACTTTTAAAACATTTTCTACAGAATTTGATAAATTATTTACAAAGAATCTATGTCGCAAAAGGAACGGGGAATGGAATTGTGATTCAACACTATTTATTCTGAACCAATCGGACAAAAAATAAAGAAATTATATGACAAATGCCGGGGACAAGTTAAGCATTGCTCTTATGGGAAATAAATCCAACATGGCGGCACTCCAATGCCCTCTTAAGGGACAACTATAAACGGACGTCTCCCAATGCTATGGTTAAATATATAAAAATAAATATATATAAGTCTTGTCTCTTTTTTTGCAAGACCTTTATAAGCCCGGGGCCCGGTGCGGTCGCACCGCTCGCACCGCCCTAAGGTCGGCTCTGTGTTGAAGTACTGTATTTTATTTTATTTGTTGCATAATATGTACCATAAAAATATCAGACAATACTTGAGCTTATTAAGAAATTGTGTGATTGGCATTTGAACTGTGGTATTGCTTAGTTTTTTTGGAGCTAAGTCCTCAACTAACAAAACACAACAGATACATAACTCTGTGCATTATAATGCACACACACACACAGAGTATTGCTTAGCCTAGATGTATATTGAGCTGTGTGGTACAGTCCGGGCAGCGCAGGGCAACACAGCACAAAGCAGGATCGGCAAAATTTCTGCGTCGCACAGCTTACATCGCATATAGGGAAGCAGTTCAGTGTCGAAGCAACGTTGGAATATTGACGCTAGCATGGTGCGAGTATTGAAACGCGCAGGTGAACAAGGTGGCACAGTTTCTGTGCCTCGGCCACCAGTGCCAGTGCCGGACTGCACTGCGCTGCCTTGCCCTGCACCACAATTTGCGCGCACTACAGCAAATACATAAATTACAAAAAATACCCTGCCCTGTGCTGCGCTGCGCTGCTCAGACTGCGTCTCAATATGCGAGGGGCCTTAGGGTCAGTAGACTGGCGGGTGGCAGGTCAGATGCAATGTAGCAGGTGTAGAATTGTCTGTGTGACCTTGAACTCAATCCTTTCCCTTTCCCCCATCACTCATCTCCTATTCCTTACTACACACTATTCCCCCCATTGCTCACGTTACATTAGAGCATAATATACTGTCAGACGGTATACGATGTTTTTATTTCTTGCTAGATAAAAATTCGGATTATTAACGGTCTTGATTTTTTAGTTAGAATTATTAACGTTCTACTGTAGTTCAAAAGTTTTTTGGGTTTAGCTTGATTACAAAACTTTGAGGGGTATTCTAGTTAAAATATTTTACTTGTGTATCCTTTGCTCAAAATCAAGTGCAATTTAGTTTGGATACTGATTAAAATTTTCTTATAAAGAAATAATTTCATATTATTAATCCCTAGTGGCTTTGAGGGGTGGAAGCCCCTAATTAGCTTCCATTACAAACTATCGAAATAGTAAGAGGTAGGACCCTTGTGGAATGTTCGTGCTTAACCAAAGGGCGTGAAGTGGTAAATGTTGATGTTAACAACTCAATGTTAACATTTTATTATTGCACTTTTTTTTCTCAAACACTTGCATCCGAATCCAAAAGCGATAGTATGTTTGTGAACACATAAGTTTAAAAAAGTAAAATTAATCTTATCATGACATTTGAGTGAAGGAAACTTATTAATATAACCAACATAGTGCCAATGAGATAGAGAATGGAACAGGCACCCAACATCCATGTCACAATCAAACCATGGGCGGATTTAGGACAAATTTTTTGGGGGTGCCAGCTATCCTAAAGTTTGAGTAATTGTACTCTGAAATTCAAACACCAGCATCCTATTTATTGGTCTGTTTTAAGGCCTATCGCAAGTGGGCATTAGCTGTTTCATTTATTACTAGGGGCTTGTAGGGGCAAAGGCCCCTAAAAGTCCAAATGATGTTATCTCAAAAATTAAGTTTCAATTCATCACCTAGTTGCACAGCTATTACATTTCTTGCCAAACTGTTCTGTGAATTTACACGGTTGGATTTTCTCATAAATATTACTTAATCTCGACGAATATTTTTTGGTGGTAACAAATCAGTAATTCGCCAATATTCTCAATAACATTCTCAATAACAGGACGCAGTAAAATTTGTTTTGAACTTAAACATGTACACATAATGAATTCGTAACTCAAGTGAATACAGTAGTTTAATACAACATGATAAAATGGTTATTATCCCATTAATACCGTACACTACTGCATCTAGGACCACTGTGCCCCCCACTCTTGAAATGTCCCTCATCCCCTTTCGGGATCCGAGCTTCCTGTACCACATATGCACCCATGGCCCGAGTACCCCCCCATGCTCCCGAACCCCTTTGCAACCCATGTCAAAGTGACCTCCATTATCCTGTGCCCACATGCCCGCCGTTCTTCCCCGAGGCCTTCGTGCCCTCTATGTCCCCTATTCCTCCTCTACGTATCCCATGTCCAACTAACCAAAGTGCCTCCAACGTCAATCGTGCCAATTGTGCCCAATGAAAATGCCGCCATGCCGCCCCTACCTACGTGCTCCCATACCCACCGTTCCTCCCCGTGCTTCCTATGACCCCTAAAGCCTCACCCGTTACCCCGTTCCCCTCTCGTGACCTGTACTCCCTGTACCCCCTATGCTCCCATGGCCCGAGTACCCCCATGCCCCGTACCCCCGTTCCTCTATCCTCCTATGCCTCTGTGCCCCCTTTCTCGAAATCTTACATGCCCGCTGTTCTTCCTCGAGGCCCTGGTGCTCTCCATGTCTCCCATTCCTCTCCAGTAACCCCATACCCAGCTACCCCTTGTGGCACCGACGCGACGTCTCTAGTGCACCTCGTGCCGACATGCCCATACTCCCGTGTCTCCCATATCCTTGTGCCTCCATTCCACCCCGTGCCTCCGATATCCCCGTTCAATGCCTTCCGTTCCTGCCCGTGCCCCCTATGTACCCCCAAGCCTCCCATGTGTCCTCCCTCTCGTGACTCGTGCTTCCTGTACCCCCCCCCCATGCCCTCATACCCCCTATGCTTCTGTGACCCCCATTCATCTGTGCTCACATGTCCACCGTTCTACCATGATGCCCCTGTGTTCTCTATTTCCCCATTCCTCCCCCATGCCCCCTATGTCCCCCCCAAGGCTCTCCCATGCCCTCATCTAATGACCCATGCTTCCTGTACCTCCTATGAGGCCCGGCAATCCTCCCCGCCAATCCTCCCCGTACCTCCCATATCTTCGTTCTCCGATTCCTGCCGTTCCTCCCCGTGCCCCTTATGCTCTCCCAAGCCTCCCCCGTGCCCCCCTCTTGTGCACCGTACTTCCTGTACCCCTATGCCTCGCGGCCTGAGTACCTCCCATGCCCCCTACCCCCTATGCCTTCTGTGTCCTACGTCCTACATTCTCCTGTGCTCACATGTCCACCTTTATTTCTCGATGCCCCCATGCTCTCTATGTCCCCCAAGTCATATATCCCCCTCATATGTCCCCCTATTCCCCCTCTCGTGACCCATGCTTCCTGTACTTCCTTTGATGCCCGTCATTCCTCCCCGTGCCTTTCATATCCCCGTTCCCCGATGCTTGCCGTTCTTCCCCGTGCCATTCCCCTATGTCCCCCAAGCCTCCCGTGCCCCCCTCTCGTGACCCGTGCTTCCCGTACCAAATATGCCTCACTGCCCGAGTACCCCCATGCCCCCATACCACTTATACCTCTGTGAATCCCATTCTCCTGTGCTCACTTGTCCGCCGTTCTTTCTTGATGCCCCCCTGCTCTCTATCTCCCCCATTCCTCGCCCGTGCCCCATATGTCCCCCCAAGTCTTCTCCATGCCCTTATCTCATGCCCCGTGCTTCCTGTACTTCCTATGCCCCCGTGCCGCTAGTAACCCCCTGGCCCCGTACCCCCATGAATCTGTGCCCCCCCCCCCCTTTCTCCCAAGCTCACATGCCGGCCGTTCTTCCTCGAGGCCCCGTGCTCTTAATGACCCCCATTCCTCCCCCGTATCCCCCTGCCCAACTACCCCCTGTGCCACCGATGTCTCTAGTGTTCCCTTGTGGCCCCATGCCCTCGTGGCACACATACCCCCATGCTCCTTTTACCTGCCGTTGCTCCCCGTGTCCAGAATGTCTACCCATGCCTCCACCGAGGCCCCCATTCCCCCCTACCCCTGTGCCACTGACACGCCTCGTGCCCCCCGACCAACACCAGTCACTTGAGTCTAACAACGTTCCTTGTGCTATGATTGTAGTCTATTTTGTCCTATTTATTCAATGAATTAGAATATTGTTTGACATATTGTTCGTTTTTGCACACTGCATACATTGAAAGCTCCCCGTATTTATGTATTATTAATTGGGCAATTATTTTTTCCGTACCACCTATGTTAGGGAAGGAGTAGAGAATGTATAAAACAAAGTATTCCTCATACGGAGGTTATCTAATGTTAGTAGTTTACATAATATGATTTAGTCAAAAATAAACAATAACTAAAAAAACGATTCAACTCTAACCACTAAATAGTCAATATATAAAGCAGTAACGTCATGTCTTAACGACATGCACTGAGTAAAGCCACTTTATTAACTATTATATCAACCATACCACGGATAATTCAATTTAATCAGCGATATATTCAGCACACAAAATCATAATGACATAAATTTTGAAGAGATAAATCTACCGTGGAACCGTAATTTTTTCATCACTATTGGTGTTTTCCTTTTTTTTATAATGCATTGTAAATTTTTTTAAGTTATAATGAAATATGGTTCTCTTAACTCAAAATATCTGTCGAATAACCAGCTGAGTTTATGATAAAAATTATTCACTGAATCACCTGCTTAATCACACTTGTAGATCTAAAAATCTTCTTCCCATTAGATTAACATTAGAACTTCAAGGTCCAATGGGGCGAAGCCCAGGTAACTTTTGATGATTCTGGTATTTTTCCTTGCGTCCTTGGCCCTCAAGCTTTAAAATGAGCCATCAAACATTACCCTATATTTCTTTTAACTCGAGATATTTCGTGGGGACCGATTCGCTTACGGAATTATATATAATCTATATATTAATACGCAAGCATGTTTCATTTCCTCCTTTTTTCTCAGCTTGTGGGCATCGTAGGAGAAATCCGCGAATACCGTTGGACAGGTTTTGTGCTGTGGATGAGCAGAATCACATTCTCATTCCCATAGGACCCCAGGGCTACGCCCTACAGGCTTTCAAAGTTTCAATGTTATTCTTGTGGGAAAAGGATAATTGATTGAATCTATAGTCAGCTGTTGTTATAACAAATGCTAGCTAATCATGGAAAACAGATGTTCACTTATAAAACATTTTAATACCAATTGGCTCAATATCAACTCAACTTTTGATCGAATTTCGACCAGTGGGCGATCCCTAGTAAAATTAAAACTCCAAACATTTTATTAAAATAGCTAATTTCACTTGGGACAGCTATCTATTTACTTTGGAATTTTATTATGAAAACCACCCTAAAATATTTCTTTACAACGTTGCTATAAAAGACTTTTTAGAATCTTTAGAGAGCATTTCATTTGTTTTAATGAAGATTGTTTGTTTATTTAATTACCGTAAGAAGGAACTAAGGAATATAAAAATTGTCGTAATACATTAAATTAAAAGTCACACTATTTTATGTGGAAACTTTAACAACAAAAAATGAACCGGTATATCAAAAGATTGATATGTTTGGGAGTTAGATAGTGATTTCTGTACATCAAAAGTAATTTTATTCTTTACAGTTATTAACGTCTCTTTACCAAATATGTTAATATTCGTTGACTTTTCGAAAGATACAAGTCTGTAAGTTTATTAAAGACCATGTGTTTTACTATACCACGTCTGATATCACGGTCACTCCCCCCGCCTCCTACTGGTTTACTAAAACCACAAATTAAAGAAACTTTAGATGTTTGTATAGTTTGTGTGTGCTAAAACGCATGGTGTTTCGCTTATAAATTGCAATATAAATACTATGAACTAGTTTACTAATTGTCTAACAAACTATTAAAATAAAAAGTATTACATGCTGCACGATCTAATAACCAAAATAACCAAACAGTACCTATATTGGCCACTGAGCAACGATGCTTCACATTGACATGTCCTGTAGAATCCAATAAATTTCTAAAAATAAAAATAATTACATGGGGGATGTGAGCCATATCCCCAGAAATCAAGGTACCAGAGTTAATGAACTAATGGGAGAGGGGGGGGGGAGAGAGAGAGTGAGATGGCAGGATTAGGGTTGGTACTCGCCACTCGCCAACACGCCTTCACTCACAGTTGTGTAGCTGATGACATGGTCACGTCGCTCTCAGACACTCACCCGTTTGTTTTCAAAATGTTGATTAATTTTCCTTTAAAATAGTTGTTTCCATCACATGACTTGACTATTTACGTTTTACTTGTTAAAAAAATGTTTATTGTCAAAAAATTTTATGATCCAAAAATAATATTATGCCTACTACAAAAATATGATAGAAACTACTGAAATTCGTCAAAAATCAGGGCACCCTCGTAAATCCGCCCATGAATGAAACGTATTTTAATTGCTTTCAGTATACACTTTGGCTTATAAATAAAAAAAAATCAATTGTCTTGATTGGCCAACTTTAGATGGTAACATAATGGTCAGCTGTTAATTTTTTTATCAACTATATGTTAATTAAACAGTGGCGCTTCTCATAAGTTTTCTTGTAAATATCGTTTCCCTTGAAATTTTCCATTCCAAAATCGTTTGAAAATCAAATTTTAGAAGATAAACAGTTTGAATTTTGTTTCAATATGTATAGTTATAATAATATTAAGCTTATTATATTAGGTTTATATAGATCTCCCTCCTCAAATGTTAAAGAATTTTGTGAAAGGCTTATGTTATTAATAGAAAATTTAACTCAGAAATGTGAATGTATTGTAGTTGCTGGTGACATGAATTTTAATGTAATGTTAGAGGGAAACGATCATAGGCTTTTAATGAATGTATTGAGAAGTCAAAATATGAGCTATATGGTAAAGTTCCCTACAAGGGTAACAACAACAAGTAAAACTTCTATAGATAACTTTTTTATAAAAAATGCATTTAAGGATATAACAGCAGTCCAGGGACTGATCACAATACTTTCAGACCATGATGGTCAATTTTTGGAAATAAAAACTGGTAAAAAGCAATTCAGAGATCAAAATACTTATATTCATGAATGTAGAATATATTCAGAGGAAAACATAAGACTGTTTAAATTTTTATTAAAAAAAGAAAAATGGTTAGATATATTTTTGTCCCCAGTAGAGAAAAAATATGATAACTTTATAACGACTCTAAAATTTTAATTTGATGAGGCTTTCCCTATTAAACATACCAAAGTTAAAAAAGCAAAAAAAGTTGGGTTACTAATGACTTAAAAAAAGAAAGGAAAAATATTATTGATTCTGGTAAAAAGTTAAGAGGCAAAGAAAACAATAATTTATCAAAAAAATTAAAGGAAAAGATAAAAAAGTTTAAAAAAGACTTAACACATTCAAAAAGTTCTTATTTTAAAGAAAAGATCCAAAAATCAAGCAATGTCCAAAAAAACTGTTTGGGAAATAATAAACTGTGAAGTAGGAGATAAAAAGCCAAAAACTTTAGAAAATTTGTCTGTAATCATTGATGGTAAAACGTACACAAACCCAAAAGAAGTATGTAATATATCCTATACTCTTATACGAGCAATGTTTGCTTGTTTGCTTGCTTGCTTGCTTGCACAATTATCTCAAAAACGGCTCCGACGATTTCCTTCAAATTTTGGAATATGGGGGTTTTGGCCACCAGAAATCGATTGGAGCTGGTCCCATAGCTGGGAAAAATCCGGTTTTCGCGCTAGAGCCCTTCAAAGATCCCATGTTATCCTTATGGAAATTTTTTAACTGAACAAAAATCAGCTGATAACTGTAGATAAAATAAACCAATGTGTTACATCTTTAACCTGTGGTTTTAGGAAAATCATACCAATGTGCAGCAAACCTTCCGCCTGGCGAGTGAGCGGAGCGAACGAGCTTTGTGTGAGAAACGAAAGTAATAATTTTACCGAGCTTAAGCTCGGTCCCCCTGGTACTTTAACAATTATTTTGTTAATGTAGCAGAGGATTTAACAAGTAAACATCCTTGTGATAAACATGTAATAAATAATTGTGCCTTTTATCAGCCAAAAATATTTGTAAATCCATGTTTTAGACTAAGGCCTACCTCTAGAGAAGAAGTTATTGCAGTCATAGATTCATTTTCAAATAAATTTTCGAGTGGGTATGATGACATTCCAATAACAGTTATTAAAGCCACAAAAATGGAACTAATTGATGTGCTAGTACACATTATTAATTTGTCTTTTGTCTCTGGAAGGTTCCCTGATCAATTGAAAGTATCCAAAATTATACCAATTCCTAAAAAGAACGAGAAGGATGACCCCTCAAATTTTCGTCCAGTAGCTTTACTTCCCGTAATTTCCAAAATTTATGAAAAAATAGTCTATAATCAATTGGCAGAGTACTTAGAAAATTGCAATATTATTGATAGTACCCAACATGGTTTTCGTACCGAGAAATCAGTCATTACTGCTGCAGTGAATTTTGTCGAATCGGTTATTGAGTCAGTTGATAAAGGGGAGGTTTGTATTGGTGTTTTCATGGATCTGACAAAAGTGTTTGACACTGTTCATCATACCGTACTTTTAAACAAACTAGGAAATCTCAATATTGACAAAAAATCTTTCAATTGGTTCCAGTCATACTTGACAGGAAGACGCCAATATGTTGAACTAATTCACATGGAAAACAATAGAATTTACAAAGTTAAGTCAGACTTGAAATTAATAAAGAATGGCGTCCCTCAGGGGTCGGTTTTGGGCCCCCTCCTATTTATATACTATATAAATGACTTTGCCAAATCTTTGACTAAAATTCCAAAAAATAATATTAGTCTCTATGCAGATGACACGAATCTTAAACTATCAGCCCGAACTGTCGATGAAGTAGAAATTTTATCTTATTTAGAATTGGCAAATGTAAAAGAGTATTATGACAACCATAATCTAAAATTATACACCTCTAAAACAAATTTTCTTTCTTTTAAAACTATACAGTCCAAAAGAAAATGTGAACCCACAATAATGATTGATTCTGATTTCATAGAGATGGAAAAATCTACTAAATTTTTGGGATTGGAAATTGATGAAAATTTAAACTGGAGTAAACATGTACAAAAAGTTCTTTCAAAAATTAATTCAGAAATATATATGCTTTACGTCAAATGTCTTTTTTATTCAACGACAAGGACACATTAAAATTGATATATCATGCTCACATACACTCCCATATTTCATTCGGCATAGCTTTGTATGGTGCAACCAAAAAAGATAATTTAAATGAAATTATAAAGCAACAAAAAAAGGCCATTAGAATAATCTTTAAACTGAAAAATGATGATTCAGCAAGAGAGTATTTTAAAATCCTCAGAATTCTCACTGTCTATGGACAATATATTTATGAGACAGTATTGTTAATGAGAAAATCAAATCTTTGTACCCAGGAAACTACTCAACCTCACCCGTGGAAAACAAGGAATAGGAATGCCATCATACCAACTCATCATAACTTAAAATTTTATGAAAAAAAACCCACATATATGGGAGCTCGGTTTTTAAGACATTTACCACATTACATAAAAGATGAATGTAACTTAACTAAGTTAAAAAAACATGTTGAAAAATTATTTGATAGATCTTGCAATCTATTCATTAGAAGAGTTTTTCTTAACTTAGTTCATAGGATTTTTGACGATATTTTACATGTATGATGTGTACATATTGTAAATAAAGATATTTTGAGTTTTGAGTTTTTTTTCCAATTTTTTTTAGTAATGTCAGGCTATTATTAATAGATTGTCTTCACTCAATGTTACAACCTGGCTATCATTTAAAAACCAAACCAAAACACACTTTCTAATGAAAACAAAGCAGAAGTTGTTCAAATCCCCATCCTATTCTTATCGGGCGCGTTTTAGATAATTTTTAATTTTCTCATAACTTTTTGGACACACCACTATATTTTCTGAGTCCCTGATAGTAAGGAACTTAAATTTGAGACCACTCCCGTTATTCTACAAGTTGTGAATCGCTCACAATTTTGCCCCATATTCTTTTTGCTTACATGCTTAGTGCATTTCGTTAACAGAGTGTAAGCTCAGTTGTTTAACTTAATGTCTTTGGTATGAGTAGATGGATACTTTGGCTAGTCTGCCGTGTTTACTTTTTTAGATGTTAAATTTGACAATTACCGTATTCAATTTTCTTACCCATGCAAAGGGGAAAATAACGAACGTTAAATGTTTGTAAAGGGCCCTTCCATTTGATTGGGTCATTACCAATTTACTCTAGGAGCAACTCTACGCTGAAATCTATTCAATGACACCAAAACAATTTAAATAGGTTGAAAATTGTAGGAGGAGTTTCTTGTACAAAATAACATGGTCTTGTGTATTAATACAATATGTAGGCCTATAGATAATCAGACATACAGTTCAAAAACCTAGTCAACGTGGCAATTAATTTTGATTGTGCTTTTCTTGTCTTGGAAATGATTTAAATAAAATTTTTTAAATATTGATGATTAATTAAAAATTGCACATCTGAATTCAACATTTGACCTTGACCAGTGCTGTTTCCCAGATGTGTGATAGCAGCGGGATTATGTTATCAGCATCCTGCAGTGTCCGGCAGCGGCGGTGGTCAGGGGGCAGCCTAGGTCTATCATTGTTCATCCTGTCACCATCAGGGTAACATGTCTCTCCCTCGCGACCCGGTCGCTGTGGTCGCTCTAGTGATCGTCTGCTGCAGTTACGCCAGAGGCTTCAACTATGGGACTCAAGAAATTCTAAGTCCGGACTTTGTTCAACAACCAGCTGAGGTGCATGAGGAGGGTTACCAACAAGTTGTTCATCACAGGTGTGTATTTTATGACTTCCTTATCAAGGGTTTGTTTTGCCATCATTTACTCTTTTAATTTTTGATGATGCAGTTTCAGAAAATTATCTGCACTGAATCAACGTTTAAATTGGCCATTAGGGATTTGTCTACAGATGTGAAAAAAATTCTAAATGGATTTGATTTTTATCGTTTCTCTTTAAAAATATCATAGAGCTGAGTATGTACAGTGTGGTTGAAAAATCACGGAATGGTGAAATATTTTTTTACCAATATAGATAAAGAAATGAGAAATGAGAAAAGAGAAATGATAAAGAAATATACTTGACTTGGTATATCAGTAATAGCCATAAATGTCTACTCTTTTAAGCTATTATAACATTTTTTATCCCTTAAGAGGGACAGCCCACAAGGAGCCAGACAAAACTCTTAAATAGCAGCATAGGTCAAGTTTGGTATTAAAGGCCACACTTGGCAGAATAAAATGTCGCAAACTAGACTTCAAATGGATGACTGAGACGGAAATGGCAGGTAAACAAAGTTTCCATTAAAATCATATGGCTAAAACTTTAAAATGCAATAACTTTCTTAACTTTCTTAAATACATAATTTTAACTTTCTTTTAACCTTGAGTTTGTGCCTTTTTACTCTAAATGCAAAGGCGTTTAAGATGATGTACGATTTGGCAAAGGCCACATCATATTTCTGTAAGACTTCGAAGAAGGCCATCCCTTAAAGGGTGTTTAAATTGAAACTTGTTTGTCCTCTATCACATCATACATAATTTTAAACGGCTTTGCATTTGGAGTAATAAGCAGCAAACACGAAGTCAAAAGGTTGAGTATTAAGAAAGTTATTGCATTTTTTAGTTTTACCCTTATGATCTTAATGGAAACTTTGTTTGGAAACTTTTTTTGCCTGCCATTTCGGTCTTGGTCATCCATTTGAAGTCTAGTTTGGGGCATGTTATTCTGCCAAGTGAGGCCTTTAATTTAATACCAAACTCGACCTATGCTGCTATTTAAGAATTTTGTCTGATTCCTCGTGGGCCGTCCCTCTTAAGGAATAAAAAAGTGACAATAGCTTAAAAGAGTAGACATTTATGGCTATTATTGATATACCAAGTCTCATTACTTTATCCATAATGGTAAAAAATATATTTCACCGTTCCGGGACTTTTCAACCACACTGTATGTTTATCGCAATTTTTATGTTTGAGAGATATTTAAGTTGATGAAAAATAACAATCAGGTAAAATACGTCCCAGAATGTTAAGTAATCCAAGCTTAAAAGCTCATAAATTTTCCACAATAATAACATAGGAAACTGTAAAAACAATCTCTCCTGGATTTTCTTTGCCAACACTTAAGACGAATAAAAAAATTACCTTATTGGAACACCAAAAAATTAAGTTCCCTTGTTCAATAAAAAAATGTGTTGGAAAAGAGTTTTATTTTCTTTTTAAAGAAATAAAAAGGTTTGAAAATAAAAGTCTTAAATTCCAGTAACAATTGCAGAAAAAAATAAAATTGTTTTTTGACTAAAATTTTATGAAAAATCATTTTTTGATCAGATAATACAGTGTAAAAACAGTATTAGGTAAAACATAGCTTCTTCATAGTAAATAAACATATTTTTGGATGTATAACTATAAAGATTAAAAAAAATATCTGATAACAAGTGGATGTATTACTGTGCCCCTCCCATATAAAAAATATAATTATGCTCTAAAAGGAATATTCTTATTAACTATACAGGGTGTGAAAAAAGTCCGTCCCCCCTTTAATTTCTTTATTTGTTGAGATAAACAAATATCGTTTGGGGGGTGTTATTAACTTAACACAAAGTACCTTTTGACGTTATCATTTTTTGCCATTTTAGGGTACTGGCCCACCAGGAGTCAGAAGAAAATCTTAAATGTAAGCAGAGGTTGATATTTACATCAAATTAAAGGTCTCACTTGGTAGAGTACAATGCCGCAAACTTGACTTAAAATGGATCACACAGACGGAAATGGTAGGCATTCAAAGTTCCTATTAAAATCATTATGGGTAAAACTTAAAGATATAATAACTCCCTTAATACTCAACCTTTTGACGTCAGGTTTGTGGCTAATTACTCCAAATACAAAGACGTTTAAAATTATTGATGATGTGACAAAAGCCAAAGAATTTTTCTGTAAGACTTCATTGGGGGACATCCCTTAAAGGATGTTTTAATTGAAACTTCTTTAGCCTATGTCACATCATACATACTTTTAAACGTGCATTTAGATTAAAAATCCACAAACCTGATGTCAAAAAGTTTGAATATTAAGAAATTTTTTGCATTTTTAAGTTTTTATGTAAGATTTGAATGCCTACCATTTCCGTCTGGGTCATCAATTTTAAGTCTAGTTTGTAGCATTATACTCTACCAAGTGAGACCTTTAATTTGATGTATATACCATCACATGTTTACATTTTTTAAGATTTTCTTCTGACTCCTTGTGGGCGGTCCCGCTAACATGACTAAAAATGTTTGATAACGTCAAAAGGTACTTTGTGTTAAGTTTTACCATAACCCCCCCCCCCCCCCCTTAACAATATTTGTTTATCTTAACAAATAAACAAATTAAGGGGGGGGGGTGTATTTTTCTTAAACCCTGTATATTATGTATGAAAAATTCTGAATCACCAGTAATCCCAACAAACTACAATGTTTGTTTCAAAGAATAATTGTCTTCTTTACAGCTATGGCGGATCATCTCAGAGAGAGATGATGGAAATGCTCGTCCCACACGACTCACAGTCGCAAGTCCAGCACTTTGTGCAGTAAGTTCTGTTTTATAATTAACCGAGTCTTCAAAAATAGTAAAAATAGATGGAAACAGTAAAATAATAAATACTTGAAACATATTTTAGTTAATTTTGTTTGTTGATTTGTTTTGGCTATAAAGCAAAATTCATGATTTATTCAATTTTATTTTGTAAAAAATGTTTAATTTGTTACGTATATCTCTCAGTTTTTTGTGTAAGGGAAACTACTGTAGCAATTCACCAGAGCCCCTTTATTTCAGACTAATAATCAATATTTAGTCTATACGTCATCTATTACATTTTGCTCTACAGTATAATCTATAATTTATATTCTATGAGAGTGAATATAAAGTAAACTTTATATATTCTATCGAAATATTATTTTAGATCATAATATCATTATATACAATACTAGCTGTTGCCCGGCACGGCTTCGCCCGTGTTGAATTTTAATTTTTAATTTTTAATTTCTTCTTAATTTTTTTTGAATTTTTAATTTCTTTTAAGACCTCCGAAATCTTCTTCTTTAAGATACACATTAAGATTAATACATTGAAATAGTGAGAGCGGGGCACCTATGAGCAAAGAGGAACGATCATGTCAAATATTAACCCCATAGTCAATAGAGTAATTTTTAAGTCCAGTGCGGGGCGGAGCCCTAAAGCCTTTCAAAAGCTATATTTCCATAACCGTTTCTTGGTGACTTCCTATGAGCAAAGAGGAACATCCATATCAAATATTAACCCCGTATGTCATAGAGTAATTTTAAGTCCAGTGGGGTGCAGCCCTAAAGGACTTCAAAAAATATTTTTCCAAAGCAGTTTCTCAGTACCTTTGAGTAAAGAGGAACGTCCATGTCAATTTCCAACCCCGTAGGCCATAGAGTAATTCTTAAGTCTAGTGGGGCGTAGCCCTAAATGAATTCAAAAACTATATTTCCAAAACAATATTTTAGTGACTACCTATGAGAAAAGAGAAACATCCATGTAAAATTTCAACCCCTTAGGCCCCGTAGGTTCAGTAGGTAAGTCCTGAGGGGCGGACCCCTTAAGGAGTTCAGAAACTATATATGCAAATCCGTTTCTTGGTACCTTTGAGTAAAGATAAATGTGCTCGTCATATTTTAACCTGTAGATTCTATGCTAACCTAAAGGTTCTGTGGGGTGGAGCCCGAGAGGAAAATCGCAAAATCCTTTCCTAGTGAATGCCCATGACCAAAGAGGAACATCAATATTATAATTCATAATCAATAACTCAGTAGGCCATAGAGTAATTTTTAAGACCTGTGGGGTGGAGCCCTAAAGGACTTCAAAAACTATATTTTCAAAACTGTATTTGTTCAATTTATATAAAGTAATACATGTAGCAAATCACACCTCATTAGTTTAATAATTTACTTTCATTATCACATCTTTTCAATAATTGTATTTTAACTAACATGTCATTGTTTATAACATTCTTTACTCTTGTTTTGAATATACCTCCATCTCATCTCTCTTTTGAAGGTTCTTTGAAGTTCTTTTTAATAGTTCACCTCAGGTCCTTCGAGTATTTTTATTGATTCTCCTCCAGTATCTAGTATCTTAGTGAATACCTATATGAGCAAAGATGACCGTCTATGCCAAAAACTAACCCTGTATGCTCTATAGTAATTTTGAGGTTATTTGGGGCAGAGCAATGAAGGAAATGTGTAAACCACTTTTTATTGAGTACCCATGACCAAAGAGACTACTCCAAATTTCAATCCCGCAGGCCCTATAGTTTATAGATTTGTTGTTTCTTTCAATTCATATTGTAATTGGCAATAATTGTAACATTATATTGAAATTTCGAAGACATGTGGGATGTGGGGTGGAGCCCTGAAGGGATTTTTGTGAAAGCGTTTCTTAGTGAGCACCTACGAGAAAAGAGGAACGTCCATACCAAAATTCAACCATATAGGCCCCAAAAGTAATTTTGAAGTCCTGTGGGGCGAAGCCCTAAAGATGCTTTACAAAAGCGATTCTTAGTGAGCACCTACAGGCAAAGTGTATCTTCCATTTAACATTTCAACCTCTTAAGTCATCTGGATTTTTATATTCGTTGTTCCCTAGATTCATGTTTAAAATTGGCAAGCATAACATCAGACAAAAATTGAAATCGTGTGTGGCTGAGCCCTGATAGAATTTTGCAAAATTGTTTCGTAGTGAACACGTACATATGAGCAAAGAGGAACGTCCACGTCAAATTTCATCATCATAGATCCTATAGTTTTTCAGATTCATTGTTTCCTAGATTCGAACTAAAAATCTATATATATATAAGCGAAATCCCACTCACTGACTCATCACGAAATCTCAGGAACTACCGAACGGATTTACTTGAAACTTTGAACATAGGTTAATCTTGCCTCCTAAGTGCTCACTAAGAAACGATTTTGCAAAATTCCTTCAGGGCTCCACCCCACACGACTTCAAAGTTACCATGTTATTCTTATGGAAGCAACATTTTTGTATCGGAACATATGATTACATTGAAATATAATATTAATTTTGTAAACAGCTGTTCTCATTTAATTTACTGAGGGAAGATTAGTAATAAAAATCTAGAGCATAATTCCCTTAGGAATTCTACCTTTTGCGGGGATTGAGCTTAGCGACAAAGCTAAACCTGTCGGGGAGTGATTACTGACTGACTCATCATGAATTCGCAGAAACTACCAAACGTATTTGCTTGAAACTTTAAACACAGGTTCGTCTTGCCTCTTAGGTGCTCACTAAGAAACGATTTTAGAAAATTCATTCAGGGCTCCGCCCCACAGGCCATCGAATTTCAATATAATTTTATCCGCATGGCCAAATTTAAATACAAATTAGGAAACTTGCACGGTTGAAATTTGGAGTGACCTCTTTTTTCTTAAATGCTAAAAAGTGCTTTAAACATCCCCTTTAGGGCTCCGCCCCACAGAAGCTCACAGTTACTGTATAGCCTACATGTTGAAACATGGACGATTCTCTTTGCTTATAGCTACTTATTAAGAAACTGTTTTGCAAAATTTAGTTTTTGAAGCACTTTAGGGCTCCGCCCCACTGGACTTGAGGATTCCTTTAGGGCCTCTCCGGGGTTTAAAGTTGACATGGACGTTTCTCTTTGCTCATGGGTGCTCCCTAAGAAACTGTTTTGCAAATAATATAATTTTTGAAGCACTTTAGGGCTCCGCCCACTGGACTTCGGAATTACTTTAGGGACTCCAGGGTTGAAATTTGACACGGACGTTCCTATTTGCTCATGGGTGCTCCCTAAGAAACGGTTTTGCAAATATTGTTTTCAAAGTTCTTTAGGGCTCCACCCCACAGGACTTCAAAACTACTTTTGGGCCTCCGGGGTTAAAATATGAATCGGAAATTCCTCTGCTGACTAAAAAATGGCTTTGCAAATATAGTTTTTTAAATTTTTAAGGCTCTGCCCCACAGGTCTTGAAAATTACTCTAGGGCCCACGGGGTTGAAATTAGACAAGGACGTTCCTCTTTGTCATAGCGCTCACTAAAAATAATTTTCAAATTTCCTTTAGGGCTCTGCCCCATAGAACCTCAAAATTATCATGGATAGAGGGTATAAATTTAACGTGGATGTTCCGTTTTGCTAACAGGTGCACATTACGTAATGGTTTTGTGAATATAGTTTTTTAAGTTCTTTAGGGCTCCACCCCCGACTGACCTCAAAATTAATCAAGGGCCAATGGGTTTTAAATTTGACATGGACGTTCCTCTTTGCTCATAGGTGATCAATAAGAAACAATTTTGCAAATTTCCTTTAGGGCTCCTCCCCACAAATTCTCAAAACAACCATAGATCCTACGGGTTGAAGTTTAACGTAAACGTTCTGTTTTTCTAATAGGTGTTCACTAAGAAACAGTTTTGCAAATATAGTTTTTTATGTTCTTTAGGGCCCACGCCACATGGCTTCAGAATGACTGTAGGGCCTAAGGGGTTGAAATTTGACATGGTCGTTCCTATTTGCTCATAGGTTCTCAGGACCTTTTCTATTTAAAAAACCTTTACTCACTAAGAACAGGTTTTGCGAAATACCTTCAGAGCTCCACTCACACTACTTCATTGTTTCAATATCATTCTTAAGGAAGTAGATTGCTCTTTAAAACGATTTTATTAACTATTAAATAAATTCAATCACGGGCAAAGCCGTGACGGGCAA
This sequence comes from Neoaliturus tenellus, assembly GCA_030545055.2. Taxonomy (NCBI): domain Eukaryota; kingdom Metazoa; phylum Arthropoda; class Insecta; order Hemiptera; family Cicadellidae; genus Neoaliturus; species Neoaliturus tenellus. The sequence goes on from CM061532.1 coordinate 116,830,834, forward strand.
CAGCTAGTTAGCTATAAATAACATTAGATAGGAATTTTGAAGTCTATCAAATTAACATGGGAACATTGTTCTTGGAAACTAAAACAGCTGTTGAATGTATAGTTAAAACATAGTTTTTGGAAGATGTATCCACGCCAATGGCATTTTTTAATGTTTTGACGGGGAACGGTTCAAATCCCAGTCTTTTTTTATCTAACATCGACCAGTTGTTAGAAAGCTTCATTAATTAATAGTCCAATGACAAATGGCAGCTGGGTTTTATAATATATAAAACATAGTTTAAAAGAACACAATTTAAAACAGAATAGAAGCATTCAAACTACTGAAACGTCAAACCAACTGGTTAATGTGGCTCATTGCGCAATACTGGTATCTCTAATAGATCTTATACTGTATATTATGTCGTTAGGAGCTGTTGACCACTGAATTTTGTGACACAATTATCATGAACAATTTCTAGAATAACTAATTTTGCAACCTAATGTTTTTTGTGTTATAGACATGAAATGGAATCATTTGATCTCCAGCAGTCAGATCTGCCACATGAAATTCAAGCCGATCCTCACTATGTCAGGTACTTTACATCAGCTACCCTAGTGCATGTTTATAAAATATTCATCTTAAAAATAGTCAGAATAGTAAATTTTTAAAACCCAATGAAATGATCTTGTTTTAAAAACAAAATTTCTTACAAAGAAGTGATGGAAACAACTCATTACTCGCAAGATGACGTAGAATTTACCGGGCACCATCCTACTTGAAAAAATGTTATTGTTACAGTAGAGTCCCGTAAACCCAGACTTTGATAACCTGGAATTCTTGATAGCTCGAAAAGGCTGTCACAGCAGTAAAGTACACTGGGATTTAAGGTGCCAAGCGCCATGGAATATTGACCGGAGTCTAATGTGAAGATGTCCTCATTTTAAAGATGATGTTTAAATTTTTAGTTGTTGTATTATACAATAGATAAATGTGTTTTTTTAGGAATAATAAAAGTATTTGTATTCTTTCTTACTTTTACTCCCTTCCCGTTAACCCGGGATTTTCACAAACTTGGACAACGTTCAGTACACATCTGTCTGGGTTTGCGCACTCTACTGTATTTATTCTAAGTGTAGGTTTTATAGGAAAGCTTACTTCATCAATCTAGAAGTCAAATATTAAGAGATAGTACAATACTAACTTATCTGGAATAATGAGGACCCTAGTGAAAATGTCAGTGAAGAGTTTTAATGATATCAATTGACATCAGTTGACTTTTGGATGATATCACCTGATACCAGTTTACACCTCAGTAATATCAGCTGATGTCAGTTGACATCTGTTGACCATTGGCTGATGTCACCTGATATCAAGTGAATTGTTTAAATGATATCAGCTGACGTTTCTGAAGGTTCACTGATATCATCTGATGTCAAGTGAACTGTTTAGGTAATCTCAGCTGATGTTACTAAAGTTCACTGATACCAGCTGGTGTCATCCAATTGTGTTCAATGATATCAGTTGCCATCATAATCAGAACTGTGGGAGGGGGTATTTTATGGTAACCAATATATCACTGAACTTGTTTTGTTGATTTTGTTTAGAAAATAAATATAAGAATTTGGAAAAATATTAAACGGATAACGATGATTAAGTTCAGCATTGATACATAAAAATAAGTATTTTAAAAATAAATATACAAAATCGTGGTATAGTTTTTAATTTTCCTAAGAGTGGTAATTTTAAATTATTTTAATCGAAACAAATTATTTATTTTGGAAAAAAATTAATTTGTTTAACAAAAAAATATTCTAATCATCACTATAATTTCCCGTTCTTGTACTTAAAAGGTTTTGAAACATGTATTTATACACGGCCAGTTTAAAAATCATCCAATAATTTTGTGCTATTTGCTTATTCAAATTCAAAAGTTTGGCGCCAGCAGTCCATGGGTTTTTATTTCTTTGATATTACGCTGTTTGATTGGTTCAGCCGATACAGGTGGCGCCTGTATTTTTAAGTATTTAAAAGTATTTTTAAACTGGCCAGGTATAAATACTTGTTTCAAAACCTTTTAAGTACAAGGAAGGGAAATTATAGTGCTGATTTTTTTTTGTTAAACAAATTATACCAGAGTTGATACCAGTGAGGGTCAAGTGGTTTTGGTTGGGCGAAATACCACCCAATACCAGTTGATATCAGTGAGGGTTTGGTGATTTTGGGTGGGCGAAATACTACCCAATATCAGTTGATGTCAGCTGATATCAGTTGATGTGTAGACCAGTGAAGGTCAGCTGATGTTCGCTGAGATCAGGTGGGCGAAATACTACCTAATGTCAGCTGACCTTCACTGATATTTTCACTAGGGGAGTTCAAAGGAAATATTTGTTATATATATATATATATATATATAACACTTTTATATATATATATATATATATATATATATATATATATATATATATATATATAAGTGTTTCATCAACATCACTCATTAGTGTATGGTGAGATTCCTGTGTTGCATCTTCTTTCGTACTCTTCTATGAATCTAATGCTAATTATATATTGTTAAATCATATTTTCCAGTGGTTCATTTGGTCAGAGTTGGTCAAAACTGAAATCTATGAAGCAGTTCACTCTAGGTGAGCATTATTTTTTCTAGGTGATATGAATCAAAAGGTTTTAAAATAGCAAAATGATAGATATTAAACGTTATAAACCAGGAAGTGTATTAAACTTTGACAGCTAAATTTCCATATTATAACATGGTGTATTTGTTGTGTGAAGAACAGACATATCTTCCAGTGCTGTGAAAGTCCCTGTTGTTGATTGTATGAAGCACACATATGAGATTATGAAAATACAGTATATCCAAACCCTTTATATATAATGAATTAATACAAATTTAGTTTGAAAGATTTTCAATAAATGCTTATGTATAATATAGTGTGAGTGCAATTAAGATTTTATAGGTTTAATTTGTAATTTAATTACCTGACAATAAAACTTGATTACAAGATGAAAAAAAATTAAAAATATGTTTCTCAGTCAAGAGTAGGACTGATTCAAATGTAAAGAAATAAAGCCATATTACAGAAAATAATTAATTTATGATTAAAGTAAACTAATTCTAGTATGAGTTTTGAGACGTGCTTAAATGTATTTTATTAGCATAAATATGCAATATGCTTACCATAGCAACTGATGGGTCCACACACCAAGATATGGTGTAAAAGTGAAGATGTGTGCATACGAATGATTTCAGTTTCCCGGCCGGCTCATGTGACGTCCACTGTGAGCCAAAGCTGACATTTTTAACATAAAAAAACTGGAAACATGGAAAAAAACTGTTTTACACGAACTGGTACTTTCCGCTTAAGCTCAATCCCTTGCAGTGTTGAAATCTTCATAAAAATGATCAAAACACAAAACCAAAATCATTTTTTACCTTCTTTTCTTCCTGTTCAGCAACCTGCTTGTTAGTGCCATAAGAATCATTGTTTAAAATGACAGCTGTGGCCCATAAGGTGTCGTAACAAGTGAAGTTAGAGAAAATGGAATCATTTTAATGCACACATACCTTCTTTTCACCATGCTTCATCACTATCTTGCCTTGTACCTGAAAATTTATTGCTGTTTAAATCACATCAAACCTATAATAAATAAGTTTCAAGGCAACTGTTTGTTTTATTGAGCGGAGCGAGCGAAGCGAGCGAAGCTCCTATACTACACTCTGGCTTTTTATTTACAAGTACTCCTCCTGAACGGCTGGAGTGATCCTCACGAAAATTTGCTCAGTCATAGTAACCATCTATGGGAAGGTATAAATCTGAAATGGTCCAAATCGGACATAAGGGTTCTGCCCTACGGTTCTTTAAAGTTATCATGTTATTTTAATTTTAGAAATATTTTATTTGGTTTGTTTACTGTGCGTTGATTATACAGCTGTTATAAGGATCAAATTTAACTGAAGACTGTTACTATCAGCTGTTTGTGAATACAGTATAGTTTTATGTGAAATTGTTGTTTTGTTTATTTTAGTGGTCTGTTTACCTTTGTACGTGAATGAAATGCCACGTTTACGGAGTGGACGTCGCACCATTTAATATCGCAGCAAACCTGCGTAATCAAAAATTATTAAAGTATTGCAGACTTGTGGCGAGTAAGCGCAGCGAACAAGCTAAATCTGGCGACGAGTGTGTGCAGCGAACGAGCCGACCCAAAAGGTGAGTGAGCGCAGCGAACTAACAAAATTAATGGCGAGTGAGCGTAGCGAACGAGCTGACCCAAATGGCGAGTGAGCGCAGCGAACGAGCTAAACCCTGACGGCGAGTGAGCGTAGCGAACGAGCTCACTTTTGCATTACCTATAAAACATTTGCTATTATTTATCTAAAAAATAGTCGCTCCGCTCAATATTGCAAGCAGACAACTGCATTGTATACCTAGTTATATTTTTCAATAATTTTTGTTTTAATGTTATAGAATGATTAATTTTTGTTCACTAATTAAGGTTAGTAATGTAAGAGCATATGAATGAATACTTGGGCACACTATTTATCTTTTTTTCTTAAAATGAATTGATTTCTGAAAACTTTAGTGTCATATAATTTTGATCGCATGGTGTTGAACCTACCCTGTTTTGTGTGTTATCGCCACATCCTGAGATAAGACAGGAACTGCTCCAAATGTTTGCACATCTGTGGTCAGCATGGCTGATAACATCTCCACTTTCCTCATAGTCAGGAATACGTTTTTAAATTATTAATTTGTTGGATTTAAAGCCAAACGCAATCTGATGATTTCAAACAGCTCAATACACCATGTATAAAACCCCCCTCCCCCCCCCAAAAAACAATAATTTTGAAGCCTAATAAAATTTGGTAAGTTGTACACAGATCATTTTTGAGACAGCCAATTAATAGAGGAACTGTTTGTTTTTTACAACATGGTTTGTGTAAAGGCGCGTTTACACTGGAGTTGTCAACCAAAAGTCATCAACAATTTTAGTCGACAACTGTGGTCGACAACCTGTGTTGACAACCAAATAAATCAAAGTTGTTGACCAAATAAATGCATGTTTACACCAGATTGACAACCAAAATTTGTTTATTGAATTATTCTATACTACACTGGTTGTCAACCAAATTTTGGTTGTCAACCTAAATTTGATCATCAATCTAATGAGTTGCTGTTGCGTTTACACTGAGATATCAAAAATGGTTGACAACTTTTGGTCGACAACTGCAGTGTAAACGCGCCTTAAGTTGAACCATTATTGTTGCTCAAAGCTTTAAACTTGAAACCATAACCTACAATGAGGTAGGCGTCATGAACGGGCAAGAGAAAAACCAGTTTTTTTAAACGTTACATTGAAACAAAATCTGGTAATTTAGCACAAAGAAGATTTAGAACAAGCTACAATCGATATCTTCCATCTAGGAACCCCATTCAATCCTATATTGTAATCGTTGCCCTATGGTCCCAGATGAAGTTTTTGAAAACGATTGATTTGCTGTGGTGGTTTAATGTACTGGCCCACACGGTCAACGAAAACCTAACAACCTGTACTTTTTCATCTAGAGCTTTGTCAAAAACAAGTTTATTAGTCGAAAGTCTCCCAAATATTTGAGTATTGAGACTGATAATCAATGCAGCTTTCAGTAACATCTCTGATGAAGTACAACTTGAGCACGTTTAGAGTAAGATAACCGCTTTGACAGACATTTTGCCATCAATGGAGAGCCATGATGAAATTTTTTAATAAAACTTGTAGGCCCTATCCATAAATCTTGAGAATATGTGTTTATACTAAATCTATAAAAAATTGTATAAACCTGTTAAAATTTTTTACTCAACAATAAAGTTGTTAAGTTTTTTTGTGTTTTTATGGACTCAGTGTATTATGAAGACTTCTAAGAACCTTTCCCTTTCCAATTGCTACATATTACTCTATGTATATTCGCGGATTGTAAGAATGTTTTTGTTTTAATAAAAAAATTGGAAAAATTATGAATAAGTTTTATAAATATTTCTTTATTAATACTGAGTTCATTTTATTACTTAGCATTAATGTAAATCACGTTCATCAATCAAGAAACCCTTCTTTGTTAGCTCTAAATGACAGTTTTAAATTTAAAAGATGGGGGAACACTTTTCTATAGGGAAAATAAAATTTTTTGTTTATCATTTTGCATTTGAGAGAAATAAGCCTTTATCTTTTTCAGAGGCCTTATTAATAAAGTTTTAACAATTTGTTTATAATCAAATTTTAACTGGGATGTTTGTTTGGCAAGGTGCTTGCTCAACAAGACTGACTACTCCAATGAATTCTGCCTTGAAGTGCTCCACATACAGGTAGGAAACCAAGCGTTTCAAAAATATAGAACAAACTATTTTTAAGGAGGAGCTGATTTTCTTTAATTTGGTTTACAGATTCTAATGCACAATATATCTAGTAGCTTGTTGGATACATATAGTTCTTCCATACACGTTTATATATTTTTTTAAGTTGAATTAAAACAACACATGTTTATATTGTAAAATTCATGAAATATTTTATAAATGTCATGTTTCAGTTAGTGAAATGAGTAAAATAAAAATTAAGTACCATCAATTAGTGGTATTTTGTCAGTTGAATGAAAAGGAATTTCAGCAATCAATAGTGCACAAAAATGTTTAAAGGAAAAAATTGGTAATAAATAAAACCCTCAACTAGCTACTAAACCGAACAACGTATTTTGTAATCTCATCAGTTAAATAACCAAGAGTTTTACAGTACTTAAAATTACAGGTCCAGGCTCAATGCAATCTTGTTGCAAGCCCATATAGATACACTTTATCCTCCACTGCATATATAAAACGTTAATACTATAGTATATAAAATACTTACAAATCATCAGTAAGAAGTTCTTGATACAATCTTATTGGGAAATTCTCCTCTGTACATAATTAAACCACAGACATGTTATCTGTGATTAAACTCAATACATTAAAATAATCAATAATAATAATTTTGAAAACTTAAAATTAATTCTTGTTACTAGGTAACTGAGATTATCCAAAAATATCTGAATCACATGGCAAAAAACTAGCTGAGAGTAATATAATAAATCTAATAAGTACCCCAGATAGTTGAACTCATAAATTTAATGTATTGTATAGTACAGTTCCAATCAATAAAGATTTATGAATGTAATTAGTGTCAAATTATTGAACATTCTGTATATAACTAAAATGTATAGTCTGTGTAGACAATCAGTAGACGGCAGGAATCATAAGATTTAAATAAAATTGTATGAATATCTCTTCACTGCATAACTATAATTTTATCAAGACAAATTATTAACATATTCCTATGATGGCAGTGAGTATGAAAGGCAAACCATTCACTGCACTATTACTGAAAAAGGATAGGATTTGTGGCTCTTTATTGTCCTTTGTATCACATTATGCTTATTATGAATTATATGTGTGAATTGTACTAAGATCTTAAACATATCCCTTAACTTTCACAGTTAAATTTACACAATTCACATACAAGAAAATATAAACAAAACACGAATGCATATGCAACCAAAACTAAAGCATTATTTAAATTACTTAATGCTACTACAAAATTTTAAAAAAATTTGTTTTTTACAATACTAAGAGCGATAAATAAAAAAACTCAAAAGATAGATTGCGTAGCCTCTTATTTAATAAATTAAAAAGAAAAAGTGAGTTTTAAAAGTATAAACAATCTTACAAACTTTTTCATGAAGATTCAAAATCTAATTATTGACATTTTCAAATTGCAGTTTCTTATAAAGTTATAGCACCAATAAACCTTAAAAATATGTTAATCACAGCATACTGAAAATTTTTTTGTAAAATCTTATGGTCTGTATAGGCGTTTTATTTTATATTTGGTTTGCATTAATAGAAATCCTTGAAATTCAATAGAACATTAATAATTATGCCAACCATTAATAAATTAGAGTGAAGAGCAGCTTGATGTTGTAGCGGCTGCCAGGCCACCTGCAAGAGGGGCTACACGTTCCCAAGCGGTGAAACTCAGATCTACTTTGTGTGCGACAATGGCAACTGGAAGGTGAAGGGAAGCACGGACGACTCTATCCCTCAGTGTAAACGTAAGATCTAGTTGATTACAAGTCATTTATTGAATAAAGGGCATGGGGTTTATTTATGTCCTTTTTTATGAAGTTGTTTGATGTCCTGCATGGAAGTAAGAGTAAGAAGTTAACATAAATTTAATTAAAACTTGTCAGATATAAAGTCATTTCCAATTAGTACGGTATTTGCCTATAAATAAGACTTTGCCGAGAAAAGTTTTGGCTGAGAGGTGATGAGTGCTGTTAGTGTGGCTTTGCTTGCCTGATACCTAAACCTGATCACTTTTGAAATTGATCTACTTTAAAGACATTTAATTAAGTTTTCTGTATGAATAAGTTATGAGATGTTAAAAGCATGTTTTAGACATATTTTTTGCCACATCTTCCCTTATACTTTTAATCTGAAAGTGGCATTTCCAAATCAAATATAATATCCGTTTGATATTGTCATTAACCACAATTAATTGTTACTCCTCATCCTGATTATGATTTGCACTACTGTTACAGCTACGTGCATCCCGCCCTGCCAGCACGGCGGCACCTGTGTCTCCCCCAACACCTGCGACTGTCCAGAGTCATTCTCCGGCCCCTACTGTCAGTACGAGCACAAGCGCTGTTTCGGCTTCCCTCCCATCCCGAACAACGCTCGCCAGCTCTGCAACTCTGAGTGAGAGACTTGTTATTTAAAAAAAGAACAGGTTTTTATCTTTTAGTTTTGGTATGTATTAGGGATGGACGGGAATGGATTTTTAGTTCGGGACGGGACGGGACGGGAATTTTTATTTCCCGTCCAATTTCGGGACGGGATCGGGACGGGATTGCTCTTCTCGACGCTATCGGGAAATATTTGTTTTGACTTTTATCTGAATGTTGTATAAAGAAAAATTAATGTTAAATATCAACTGGTTCTGTTTCCAAACTTGTTTTTGTATAAGTTACAATGAACCCCCTTTTGTTGAAGATTTAAAATGTCTAATTTTTATATTTGCAGGATACAATGAGATAAGGATAAAGTATAAATTTTCTTGTAACCAAAAAAATTTAAATCAAATCACTAAACGATATACATATAAAAAAAGTCCATTGAAAATGTTATAAAAGATTTGTTGAATGAAATATTAAATGTTTTCTATAAAGAATGAAAAGAAAAATTATGTACATAAAAATATACTGTAGATTGAAACAATTGGAAACATTGTAAAGAAAACAAAAGTGTTTTACATAAATAGGCCTAAGGCTTGCTCAGTTAAAAAAAAACCAAAAACAACAAATTGAAATTATAAGAAATATTCACACTAAGGAATGAAGTGGTTCAACAAACCAACGCCATTTATAACCCCAAGATAATTTTTTCATTTTTTACACTTATTGATTTAACTGAGACAGGTTCTTACTTAGAGATTATCATAAAAATTGAACTTTGAAAATATACACTATTAGACCTAATTGTTTTTATTTTTATTTCTATGTATTCATTTAGCTATTTTTTGCTATTTAAAAAAAGGAGTGTATGATGAAAAAATCAATAAAAACAATGAAAGATTAAAGTTATGAACCGCAAAATCTAATAAATGTATATGTAATGTTTAATTTAAAAAAATATATTTAATGGGGTTTGAAGTTTTTTATTTAAAAATTATATTAAATTATAATAAGATGCTTTTAACATTATAAAACAGTAGGCCTAATTCAATTAAAGATTGATTTATTTAACAATACTTTGCCATTTTCCCTTTGATTGGAAAGTCACACAACTTTGGTTGACATTTTGTTTAATTTGTAAGAATTAGACGAATCAAACGAGCCATCCCTTAGTTTTCTAAGACTATTGGTTCAGAAAGTAGCATTTTGTACTAGGAGCATAAAACACCCCTCTTGAATAAATTACTGCCGGAGGTCGAACAATATGTAAGCTGAACAATAGATCGTCTCTGACGTCTGTGGAATGTGGCCGCGTGTATTTGTACCGTTCCTCGTTAGCGAGACCGCCGACCGCGATCGCCGACCGAGATCGCCGACCGAGATCGCCGGCCGAGAACGCCGACCGAGAACGCCAGCCGCGATCGCCGGCCGCGATAGCGGCCGCCGCGCCGTTCGGCAGTTCCCGTCCCGATAAATTCCCGAGTAAAAAAAATTCCCGCCCGATGATCGGGACAATTTGCTCCCGAAAATTTTCCCGAAATTTCGGGTCCCGTCCATCCCTAGTATGTATGTCATCAACAGTGGACATACATAAGTTTCCTGTAGCTTGTTCAGGAAATTTGGCAAATTAAGCGTTCCCACACTGGAAAACTTGTATTCATACCACTGGTTATCAAGGACCCTAAACATTATTAATATTATTATTTTATTTTAACAATCCTCACAACACGTAAACCATAGTTCAATGACTGAGGTGTTTCCACAATTTTTACATTTGCCAAGTGTTTAATACACAACTCTAGCAAAAGGCGAGATAATAATGTGAAGGTTATATACAAAACTTTTGGGTTTTTTTCGGACATAAACATTGAGCTGGAGATACAAGACATTAGATTTACATATACTTTATGGTGAAAATTATTAAGTTTTTATCCCATTTACTACCTACTAGTAAACGTGTTGCTCGAAATTGAGCAATTTATTTTAATACAATACAAATGTTACTTTTATCTCTAAATCATTGACGTCCGACCAATCCAATATTGTGAATATCTGCAATCGCCAAAACTACACGTATTTACAGCTGATATTAACAGATGTTTAAAATGCTTTATTTAATCCCAATGTTATTTAAATGAGAAATTTTGAGATTTCAATGGTGAATAGCGCCTTTATTTTCAGTCCGTTTCTCATCTGTTTTTGGCGGAAACAACTACAGACCAAGCCCTATCCAACGACACCAAAAACTTGAAAATCGGTTAAAAATTGTAGGAGGAGTTCTCAAGACAAAAAAACCCTTAGCTTATTAAATAAGTATAGATATGAAACAAAACAGTTTATGCAACAAGGGGTCCACACACTATTGAACATATCTGTCGAGTTGTCGGTTCCGACGTCGGGACCGATTTCGGGCCCGAGTCGGACCCGACAGCTCGGCGGATATGTCAGATGCTCGGTCGGGTGGTGTGTCGGCACCGTCGAGAGGCTCGTCTGACTAGACCACCATTTCCATATAAATCGTGTAAAAAAGATATTGAGCGCAAAATATTAATGTAAATTTTTTTGTTGAATTGCTATTATTATTGGTTTGCATTATTAGTTTATAAATAATGTGGGATTTATTTACCTAAAAGATTATTTGCACCATAAGTTTTCCACATAAAATTTAGATCAAATGAAACCATACCGGTAAAGAACCTCATGTAATCTTGAAACATAACCAATAAGTCGTTATTATATAGGCTAGTTTATATATCAATTAAAGAGTGCTAGAAAACTCAATGACAATTTTATATTTAATTTTATGGAAACCAAGTATGTATTAAATATAGGTTTGCCATAATTTTACAGACTCAAAACAGGACGTAGGCCTACAGGGTTTTTAATTCCCCCCTCTCCCTCCCCCCACCCCTTCATCCGGGCTGCTAATGCAGAAGAAAAAGTATTTGTATACCTACTTTTATACAGTTACAAATTGTAAATTCAAGATTAAAAATAGTATATTTCATAACAAGAGTGGAAAGTGTCTTTTCCGGGCCAAAGCCGAGCGCGGAATTTCGATCAAGGCACGGAATAACACTTTCTACTCGAGTTATGAACGATATTTTTCATCACACTGTAGATAATTAATAATAGTAATTTTTTTTTTTCATTTGGTGGGGCCAGGTAGTAATACCTTTTTCTAACTCGGCCTGAAAGGCCTATTGTAGCACCCCTTATGTTTATCAATATGTCAGATGAAGGCTCTTCGCGAAGCCTAACAGCCGTTTTATCTCCATCTCCCTTATTTCCTCTGGCTTTAATGCAACCTTTCCTAGGAATTTCAACCTTCTCTGAGAGATGGCCGGACAGTCCAGCCATAGGTGTTCGGCGGATTCTACCTCCATTGTACAGAATCTGCATCGATCGGATTGACTAAGTCCGATTGTCTTGAGATGTTTTTTCAGTGGCCCATGACCAGTTAGCATCCCTATTAGAAGACTGATTTCCCTTTTGTTTAGGCTAAGCAGCTCCTTCCACTTCTTGTTAAAAGGGTCAATCAGTATTTTTGATTGTCTCCCTCCTGTGAAGTTGTTCCAGGCTTCCTGTTTTTGACCTTTCTCCCAGGATAGGATTTTGTTTTGTCCTATGCACAGGGGGACACCACAGAAGGGCTCCGGTCCTATTAGCTGTTCGTCTGAGCCCTTTCTTGCCAGAGCATCGGCCCTTTCATTGCCTTCATGCCCGGAGTGTCCCGGTATCCAGCCTAGCTGTACCTGATTGTGCTCCGCCAGCGCTTTTAGGGCGCTCTTGCAGCCTTGCACTGTCCGTGAGTCTATCACGAACGAGTCTAGTGCTTTTAAAGCAGCTTGACTATCTGAGAGGATAAGTATTTTACCTCTCCTTAGCCCTCTTGCCAGAATGTTCCAAGCACAGCATTCAATCGCTAGGACCTCTGATTGAAATACCGTTGCCGTGCAGCCTAGGGCCTGTGAGATGCTGGTTCTATTGCCATACACTCCTAGCCCTGATTTGTTGTCCTTCCGGCTGCCATCTGTATAAAATACAAGGCGTGCTCCGCCCATGTTGAGGTTGTCCTTTTGCCAGTCCGCTCTCTCACCCACAGTGACCTGGTAAGGTTTCTCAAAGTCATATTTCTTGACCATCAGATCTGGGATTCGCAGTTCCATGTCCAGGTTGGGAAATTCCTTTAATATAGACATGTGGCCCGTATCCCTTTGGGGCTTAATTTCGTTTCTGCTGCCCATTTTGAGGGCTGAGATAGCTGCCCTTCTCTTAATCTCTGCTCCGAGTGGAAGCATGTCTAGAACTGCTTCTAGCACTACAGTTGGACAGGATTTTGTCGCTCCACATACCCCTGTGCAGGCCAGTCTTTGCAGCTGTTGCAGTCTTTTTGTTACAACTGTCTGTTCAACTTTAGGCCACCACACGAAGGATGCGTATGTTACTGTTGGTTTGACTATGGCCTCGTAAGTCCAATATATTAGCCGGGGGCTTAGGCCCCAGTTTTTACCAAAGGTCCTTCTGCAGGCACCCATAGCTCCTGTACCCTTGGCAAGTGCGTAATCTAAGTGTTTGGACCAGGTTAACTTTCGGTCTAGGATTACTCCTAGGTATTTGGTTTCCTTTACGTCCTTGACACTCATTCCTCTTATCGTTGGGGGGGAGATGCTAGTTCTTCTCTTCCTTGTGAACGTGACCAGCTCGGTTTTTTCCGGGTTTATGGTCAGTCCTTCCCCGCTGCACCATTCATCGATGAAGTTCACCGCAGTTTGGGTTAGGTCCTCTATAGTTCCTTTGTGCTTCCCTCTGACGGTGAGGACTAGATCATCAGCAAAGGCTTGCAGATCTATGTCCTTTTGTTCTGCCTTTTTCAGCAGATCGTCGACCACCAGTGCCCACAGAAGGGGGGAGAGCACTCCTCCTTGGGGGCAGCCCCTCCTAGCCCTAACTGTCACTGTGTGGTCACCTTCTGAGGCTATGATTTCCCTGGAGTGTAGGAGAGCCATTATCCAGGAGGCAGTGCCCTTTGGAATTCCTTTGTCCATTATGGCTTCCTCAATGGATCGGTACCCTACATTATCAAAAGCACCCTGAATGTCCATAAAGACCCCCGCAAGGATCTCTCTGTTTGCCAGTGTGTCTTCTATTTTTCCCACTAGGCTACTTAGCGCCGTTGTAGTTGATTTTCCCATCATGAATGCATGTTGGTTCGCACTTAGAGGAGACCTTGAAAGGATCTCATCCCTGATGTGTCGATTTATTACCTTTTCCATCGCCTTTAGCATGAAGGATGAAAGGCAGATAGGCCGGTAGGATTTGGGCTGGGCTGGATCCCTCCCTTTTTTCAAAAGGAACACCACCCTTGCCTTCCTCCAATTCTTTGGTATGTGTCCTAGGGCATAGCTGCCCTTAAAGATTGCCACTATGTAGTCTAGTAGGATTTCGATCCCTTCTTGAAGTAGTGCTGGAAAGATGCCATCCCCACCTGGAGACTTGAAAGGGCTGAACGAGTTTACTGCCCATTTCACTATCTCCGGTTTGAACATCCTGGCAGCAGTTCTTCTTGACCTTGCACATTCTAGTGGGGATTTTCTTTCCGAGGGGAGCCAGTCCATGTTGCCATCGACCGGGGTGCTCCCTGGGAAGTGAGTACTCATTAAAACCCCTAGAGTCTCCTTCATGTCTGATGTGTTTTGGCCTGTTCCTGTTGTTAATGCCCCCAACGGATTTGAAGATTCCTTCTGTAGGGCTTTTTGTAGTCTGGCTGCTTCTGGTAGGTTTTCTAACCTTTCACAGAACCGCCTCCAGGAATTCCTTTTGGATTTCCTGATTTCTTTATTGTACTCTGTAAGAGCCGCGGCATAGGGGGCTCTGTTGCCTGTCCTTCTGCTTATGTTGGAAAGCTTCCGCAGCTTTTTTCTCATGCTGTTAAGCCTCTCGTTCCACTAAGGCACATCTTTTGTGGTCCTTTTAGTCCTGAGAGGACAGTTATCTTCGTAGGCCTTGGTGATTGCTCTATACCTACTGCCTCCGCCATGTAATCGAGACTGTCTGTTGTCTCGGCCTGTTTGGCCTCTATGACAATCTCGTTTTGTAAGGTTTCAAGGTAGCCTTCCCAGTCTGTGGAACTGGGGACCCTGTAAGTTAGACTCATCTCCGTTTGAGCCTCCACATCGAACCTTATGTGTTTATGGTCCGACAGCGAGGTCTCACCAGAGACATGCCACCTCTTTGTCAAGAGGTTGTTAAGATTGAGCGTAAGAGTGAGGTCTAGGACCTCTTCTCTTACTCTGTTTACAAAAGTAGGTTCGGACCCTAAATTCTCTATTTGTAAGTCAACCTTAAATATGTATTCTAGGAGATCCTTACCTCTCTCGTTGGTATCGGTGCTCCCCCAGATGGTGTGGTGTGCATTCGCATCGCAGCCAAGGATCAAGGGCAACCCTTTCCTGTTAGCATACTGCACAAGTTGTTCCACCCCCGTTGGAGGGCATTTATCCTCTGGGTTTGGAAAGTAGGCTGAGGCAACTAGTACCTTTAGCCTACCGGACGCAGTGTTGAGGTCAATCAACACCGTGGCTAAGTCCCTGTTTGTTAATTCTGGAACAGTAAAACAACGTGTATTAGGTGATATTAAGATACATGCTCTTGGATTAACACTTGATCTATCGTATATCAGCCTACCCACCTGTGTCGGGAGTCCTCTAATTGTTCCTCTTGCGACCCAGGGTTCCTGGAGAAGGGCTAAGTCCAACCCTTCATTGGCGAATCTCCTGCTCAGGACTGCTGCTGCACCTTTGGCGTGATGGAGATTTGCCTGGATCACCTGAAACATCAATGTTGTCTCCGGCGATCGGAAGGGTCGCTGTCCCCCCTCCTTCCGTGAGATCGGGGTCGGTCCTTATCCCAGGATCCTGGGGGTCTGTACCTTCCCTTTCCTCCCGATGCGTTTGAGGGACCACGCAGCCTCTCTTCTCTCTTTTCAGGCCTTGATTTCCTTTCAAAGAGTGGAAAGTGGCGAGAGCCTAAGTTTTCACTTCTTTCTCTTTCGCCTTCCTTTCCTTTTGGTTTGTCTGTCACATTTACCCCAGCCGGCTCCTGTTGTTGAGGTGTTAGCTGCTCTGGGGTGTCCTGTGAGTCAGACGTGCTAGTTGTTGTGGTAGAGGTCGTTTCTGCTCTTTGGCTCACGCCCATGCTACCTTCGTTGGAGGTCTCCCCTGTTGGTTTTGTAGGGGGTTGCCTAACCTCTTCTTCCGCACCTTTGCTCTTGAGTTTGAGCTGGATTGAGCCAAACTTGTAGAAGGCCCTGGTCGGCCCTTCCTTCTCAAGTTTGGCTGCTGTTGCTGCATCGATTGCCAAGACTAGTTGGACAGTCTTTTCAACAACGATTCTCTTAAGAGCCCTCCAGCCTGTGGCAGGCAAACCGCTGTTTTGCCTTTCCAGGTACTGCAGGATCTCTTCTGTTGAATGTTGGCTACTGTTTGGGAAGAAAGCCGTGAGGACTTTGGTTTTCGGGATTTCTCCCTCCGCCACTACCTTTAAAGCTGCTCCTTCCCATGAGCCTAATTGGTGTTCTTTTGACTTGAGCCACCTGGCGGTCTCTTCGTCACTGCAGACTAGGACCATATGTCCCTGTCTGCTATGGATACTGTGGAAGCCCGGGTGGACACCCTCGCTTGCCGAGTCCAGTATCAGCTTCAGGATGGTTTCCTGTATTGCTTCTTGTTGCTCATTGGTGAGCAGTACCTCCGGGAAGTTAGGGTGTAGGATTCCCATTCTTACTCCTTCGGTAACTTGTTTGTAGGAGAGTTTTTTAGGTTGGACGTGGTCTCTCCGTGAAGAGGAGTTTTGACGTTTGTCGCGTCATCATCTAAGAGGTGTTCCTCTTCTGAATTTGTTAATAAGTCGCCCATCAGATCTCGACCTGGGGGGTCGCTTCAGCCTCTGAAATGGGCTCCTTAAGTTCCGAGGAACTGGGTATTTGAGGCTGTGAAGCCTCTGAAAGTTGGTTTGGGTTTGGTTGTGTTGTGTCCATTGTGGTCCCACGAGTAGCTAGGGAAAAGACGGTCGATCCAAGCAGAGCCCCGCTTGCTTGGACAAGGCTGGTTGAAACTGGATGTCGCCCGGTGTCCAGAGTCCGCATACTAGAGGCCAAGCTCCCCCTTGACCACGCAGCCCTCGGCGTATGACGTTCCACCTTGGCTTGGGAGTGAATTTGAAGGGAAATGAAAATAAAGACGAGTAAAGAATAGTTGAAGCAGATTTTTGAGTCAGGGGACTCGATAGAGAGGGTAGTATGAAAATAGCGGAAAGAAAGATATAGAATAGAAGCCTGCCAGACTGGCACCCTGACTCTAAGAAAAAAAAAAAAAAAAAAAAATTATTTGGCTTGAAGAGCCTTGAAGAGTTGAGTCAGGGAGTTCCCAGGTTGGACGCGCACAATTTTGCCTTTTGAGTGGGAGAGTAGGAAGGCAGTGCTTCGTGGACGTTCTGGCTCGGCACATGTGGGTATGCTTGAAGAGCGTAATACCCACTTCCAACCCAATAATAGTAATTAATTAAATAATGCAAGTTTAAGAAACCACCTATGGATGCTCAATTGATTTCCGCAGTACAATGAAAACAGTGATTCTGTTTTACACAGCTGATTACATTATTGAGAACAGCTGATTTAGGGAATAATATACTCTTAGCACTGCTAGCGCTACTTGTGTCAGTAATCATAACTAATTACTAGTGTGGGAAAATCAACAGCTGATTTTCTCTCTCTAGAGAGGGAAAACGGTTTTTCTACACTCTCAGCTGGTGATGAATATAGCTGTTTCCCGTACAGTGTGATGAAAAGTAGATTGCTTTACATTGGAGGTTTTATACTCCGCGCCCGAGACGGTATCATTGAAACATTAATCATTGAAATTGAAGGTCTCAACATAGTATGCTTTTTTTACAATACGGTACGTTAAGAAATTCGTCCCAAGATATCCTCAACATTTTCATCACTCATCATAATAAAGTTTTGCAATCGTTAGGTTCCCTAATTGAAAGTTCGTTGATAAAACATATGTGCTGAAATTGTCTCTTTCTATAAACCAATGTTTTGACCAAAAGCGTTGATTTTCATATTTTTTGGCTAGTTAAAATAAAAATGCCACCAAGAATAGCAACATTTCTCTCAAAATTCTTTTTGCAACTGACATGCTTGACCGCAAAGCATCCAACGTGACATGTCCGCCGAGCTGTCGGGTCCGACGTCGGGCCCAACATCGGTCCCGACAGCTCGACGGACATGTTCGATAGTGTGTGGACCCCTTAAGAGAGGGAGGTTAGCTTAAAGATATTGTGTTTAACTAAGTTTACCCTCCCCCCCCTCTTGGTTGGTTTGTACCTCGTGTAAGACCAATGTATCGGTTGGCAGGAGTTGCACCATCACTTGTCTGGAAAAGCACCAGTTCCCCGACGGGTCGGCCATAGCCAACGTGTTCTGCAAGGAAGGCACCTGGACCCCCGGCCGCCCCGACTGGCCCACCATCCCCGACTGTCGACGTGAGTACACCACACAGCACAACTCATGTCTGTATTGTATCAGCACATTCACAAATTCATCTCAAATTAACCTTAAAACTTTGGGTGTGATAAACTCTTGACCTGTTATTTTATATATATATTTGAAATTAAATAATAATAAATTTAATGTGAAAGGAAGGTTAACTAGAGTCAAAAATATCTATATATATAATACGTGATGCCCTTTTTTTGTTAACACTACTCCTCCCTTATTTCTGGACCAATTTTAAAGTTTGAGGTGTAAAAAGAATGGTCTCAGTTCGTAGTTTTGCAATAAGGTTTTAGATTTTTGATATTTTTATTCTGAAGCTCACGGGAAGCTCTCAAAGTTCATTTTTTGTCCATAAGATTAACATGGGGAACAATTTATATTGAATTGCTAAATAAAACAGCTGTTGATAGTTAAACAAACAAACACAAATGTTAAAAGCTGAATAGAAGCAAATTGAACTGGTACTGAAATATCAAAGATACAATTTCATACTTTAATGCAAAGAGTGTCTAATCTGAGGCTTTTATCTTTTCTCAAAATGTAGCAGGTAGATTTTGCTTGAAAGTTTTATTTACGCGTATTTGGGCACAAAAATAAGTTTTGTAACTTAACCCTGGAAAAATTCAGTTTTGTTTACAAAAACAATTTTGGAAATTGAAATTTTTGACATGAGTCTTATTGGTTGTCCGACTGGTATTGAAACAATAATAAAAGGTAACAAATATTAAAATTGAACACTAAATTGGAGTGCATGGGTTTTCAAACTGCTGTAAACTATAAGGAAAAGGGATAGTTGGTTGTAAATGTAATAACCTTTTTATTTACTATTATAGCATAAACATGTTTTATGCAGAACGCTATTCTGCATATTGAAAAACCTGTGTAAAAGACAACATTTAAAAGTTTTTTACCTCCAGTATAGAAAACAAGCTTATTACAAAACGGTTTATATAAAGAGAAATTTTAACCAAAATAAAAATGCCATTAAAAACAAAATGAACCACACCAACAAAGATGTAGATTCTCTTAATTTTTGTGATTTCTTTATTAAAACTTTGTAATATCATGGAAAGTTAAGTTAAAGAGGATTTAGGCATAAATAGTAATGTGGACTCATTCACTATGTCATTGACTACCTCATACAGTAGTACTACAAAAACAGCCGCAGTGAGTGCTGCATAACTCATACAGGACCGGGGAGTAATGAAATGTTGATTTTTATTCTGTTGTCATTTACATTTTATGTTTGATGAACTATGTGGATCTAACATCTGTGAATTTATTCTAAATTTTATAGGAGGGTTTAAACAAAGGCCCTAAGAGATATCGGCAAAAGAACAACTACGTAATCTTAGCTAATTTAGACCTAAAAGAACGAGCACCACATCTCAACACTATCACATTGGGAAGTTGGAGGATTGGTAATGAAGATCGATCTATGAAATACCAATAATGTTCAATCTGATTGAAAATCAGTGAAATTTTTTATTTCAAAGTATTACTATGGAGTTTAAGTTCACCAAGTTTGATCACCAGTTTGATCACCGGGTACCCTAATAAATGCAGCGCATTGCGCTGCACAGGCCCCCTAGTTATAAATGAATGAACGCACCGTCAATTCAATCCAAAAGTTTTATCCTTGTGGACAATTGTTTTGCCCCTTTAATATAGGGGCATCTTCATCACGGTCTTGAGGTTAACACATTTGTGAACTAAAAGTTCTTGTCGAGATTAATACATAGATACTGCTCCTGTTAATCTCGACAAGAACTTTTAGTTTGCAAATATGTGTTAACCTCAAGACTGTGCTGAAGATGCCCCTATATTAAAGGGGCGAAACAATTGTCCACAAGGATAAAACTTTTGGATTGAATTGACGGTGAGTTCATTCATTTATGATACCTGCAATTCCAGGTCGCCAAAACGTTACCATAAAAAATATTGCCTTATGTGCCTTATGTGTGTAGCAACATTTAATTTCTTTACCATTTATTGCACAACTTGAAATAATAATATGTAGTGAAATTGAGAATGTAAGGGAAACAATAAGACATTAAAAAATTGAAAAAAATCATTGAGTTGAACACTTTTACAGCGGTTTGTATCCCTGAGTGCCAAAACGGAGGAAGCTGCTTGGCTTTCAACATGTGCAACTGTCCGCAGCAGTTTAGGGGGCCCTACTGTCAGTATTGTAAGTAAAATTCACAATTATTGTTTAGGTCAGGTTTTACAGTGTAACTCTCCCATGTTAATATATTCTTTCCGTTATCGTTGAAATATAAATTCAAACTAATCATGACTAATTGTGATAATTTGTAAAGGAAATTTGGGCACTCTGGCATAGGCCTACCCAAAAGAGTAATTGCATTTTGTTGTTTGGAAAATTCCTAATGCATTTCATAGTGTAATTCATTAATATAATGTTTTTCTGAGGTAGGAAAAATCTTCAGTGAAAAAAACCCAAGTGGCTTAAAATGACCGTTAAAAATTTTATTTTGATGTTTTAGTAGATGGGCTACAAAAGAACAGGTAAATTAACTTTATACGTGTCTTAAAGCAATCTGTGCTGCCATATTATTGATGTATCCAGTTAAAGATTCCCCTCTGTAATTACAGTAAGAGCTACACACATCTTTACCTTACTGCATTTTTAAAGATGTTCTTTATAATAGTTTAAGTCGATTTTAGAGAACTGCAGTTTGTGTGATTTTCCTATAGACCAGTTAATTTTGAATGGCCCCTCTGTAATGCAGTATAAATTACCTGAACTCATAACCAATACGATCGGTTGTTCAGCGGTGGATGCCTGTGACTTCCGCAAGCTCAACTTCAACGGCAACTACAACTGCTCGGAGAGTGGAGGCATGTACACCTGCAGCCTCAGCTGTCCCGGGGGCATGGACTTCGAGACTTCTCCTTCACCGCTCTACTCCTGCCTCTACAGCGAAGGAGTCTTTAGCCCTCCAACCGTGCCTCAGTGTGTGTTCAGTGAGTGAATTTTCATATATTGTTTGCCTTCTTTTAACTTCAACACAGGCTAACAATATTTTTCATACTGGCAATGAATATAATTTATATCTGAGATTTACATTGCATCCTGTACTTCTTCTTAAAAATTGAAATACAGGTGAATCTCTCATATCCTGAGGAGACCGACTCCTCCCGATATCCGACCATAGGCACACATGCTCTGTGAGTGAGCCTAATCAGTCTTAAAAGAGCATCTCATGCTTTGTTTTTGTGTTACAAATGGTTATTCAAGCAATGTTGGTATAAGATGTGCTCTGATTATAATCTTGCACTTTTCTATGTTTGTTAATGTCAATACTGTACTGTTCGTTTTTTCCCTATTATTTATTACTCCTAATGATATTCGACTTCTTTTCCATTCCTACCATGGTCCATTCCCATTATGGCTGGGGAAATGAGGGACCTATACTGTATTTAATTTGCAAAGGATCATTTATCAGCTTTACACGTACATCTTATTTTGCAGTACTGGATTCCTTGAATTTTAATAAAATTTTAAAGAGAACTTACTAGTTAAAAATATGTATTATTTACTTTCAGTATGGAGTTTTTCTCTCTTTCTGATTAACTTTGGGAAAGGTAATAGTATATTATTTTACAGGTGGAGAACAAGAAAGTTCCAATTTGGAGCTGGTCTTTGCTCATGGTAAAGGACACATGATCAGTGAGACAGACATCAAAACTAAATATCGAGGTCGCAAGATTAAGACGTCTGATATCGCAGTTGGATACTCTGACCTGGTCAAGAACTTATTTGTCCTAGAGGCAAAGACTCCTACCCCTGGCACCTGCTTCTCATGGGCTGGCTTCCACTACAAAACATTTGATGGCAGGGTTATCAGGTATAAAAAAAATACCTTTTGATTTTTAGCAAAATAGAATCTTTGAAAAAAGACTTTTAACGATAATTAAAATTAAAATTTTTGAAGTAAATGGCACCAAATATATTTTATTTAAAATTTTAACTATACTTATTGTGTATGACCCTGCAGTGGAGACGCATCTCTGAGACCAATCCAAGTTTCAATTTTAGTTCATCAATTAAAAACCGATAGGTTTTTTTCACTGTCACTGAAGTCATGCAACAAACTCCATTCAGTGTGCCTTCAGCTGCCGGGGTGTAATTTTGAGATTAGTTGGTGGTGCACAGCAACCATGGGCAACAGTGTTGCCCAGTCTGTGTACACCGAAGTCACTAAAAGCTTGAGCGGTCTTCACCTCTCGTGTTCCAGCTATGCTTCGGTCTGTTGCACCGCCGTCACCAGTTCAATCAGTTCATACTATTGATATAACACATTACAAGTTCATTGAAATACATTACACCTAATTACATAATATTATTGGAAAATAAGTTTTAGAAAAACTTTTTTCTGGTTTGACAATCTGATTTTGCCATTTTTACAAAGATCATGTTAGCTTTTTTTTAAGTCTACCACTGTCACCAAAATAGGGACTTTGCATATTCACTAAAGTTCCGTCTTTACAGCACTTTTCAAAACTTGTTTTCAAAAAAAAAAAAAAAAAAAAAAAAAAAAAAAAACATTTCAATGCATTTTTTATTTAAACAATTTAATATAAAATTTAGTCCTGTTTAATTATAAAAATTGCACAAATATCAGGTTTTTAAATTTAGTTAAAATTTACTGGATTTTTCATGACAATTAATACAAAAATAATGAGTACTCACAGCCAATTCAATTTTGCCAGAGTAAAAAAATCTGGGCCCTTCACATATTTTGTATTTTTTTGTGAGACACATAATAGAGAGTATATACTGTTACAAGTGCACACTGTTAATACCCTAGTTAAAATAAATAAATTTAAGCTTACAAAACCCATAAGCATAACTGTAACCCATAATCTGTAACCCATAAGCAAAACTCAATGAGTGAATTTGAATTTATGTACTTTATTTCCAGTTTCAAGAGTGGGTGCACATACACACTGGCCAGCGATATCGTGGACAATACATTCCAGGTCCAGACTTCAGCCCACAACTGTTCTGCTAACACTTGTAGTCTCAGCGTCAGTGTCTACATCAATGATAAGAAATATCAGCTGGCACTAGACGGTTTGTCGTATTAATATACGTCTCAAACTTTTTTTAGGGAGATGCAGTGATGTTACTGATTTTTTGCCCCCCCCCCCCCCCCCGAAAACTATTTTTGGGGCTCTTCCACTATTTACAATCTTTGT
Source organism: Neoaliturus tenellus (assembly GCA_030545055.2). Classification (NCBI taxonomy): domain Eukaryota; kingdom Metazoa; phylum Arthropoda; class Insecta; order Hemiptera; family Cicadellidae; genus Neoaliturus; species Neoaliturus tenellus. Next base: position 116,854,356 of record CM061532.1, read on the forward strand.
ACGGTTTTAATGCACTACAGCAAAACCCTATAAACAAGACACAATGTGGATTTGTTAAGTTTAAGGAGTGTTGGTTTAAGTTTTGTGGAGCTGATAGTTTTACTAATTCAGACCTTGTAATATTGGCTATAAATAATGATCAGACTGAAGGAAGGCGGTCGCTAATGATTATCCGTATTAAATGACTGAAAACATGGACCGAACATTGTAACGTCATCTGTCAAAAATTCCGAAAGTAGTGGATTTTTCTGTGATAATCCCAGAAAATTGGAAACCCCAACAAAACATGTTCTCTTCAAAATTGGTCAACAAGTGTGAAGGCATACTATTCAAATTGATCCTAAAATAATATGTTTTTTTAGGGTTAGGAGAAATATTGCTTTGACACACATAGGTGGCCAACTTGTAAGGTTTTTAAATATATGTAAGAACTTTCAAAACTCCGTTGATGAAAAACAAAGTCATTAACATCATAAACCGGTCAGAAAAACTATAAAAATAATATTTAATAAAGTATGTTGGATGGGTTGGCCTACTCAAATGAATTATGAAAATTTTCACTTATAATAACAATAAAATACTATTGTATATACCATTATTACTATATATCTGATAATTTATTAATAAATTAACGTCTTCCTACCAGCGTAGGTTGCTTACACAAAGAATACAAATACAAAGTAATTTAATTATATAAATGGTTTCTTAAAATTATTGCTGAATGTTTTACGGCGGTTACTGCAATGAGATATAGTTTCTTTTGATCTAATTTAAATTTTTTCCAAAAGTCCACAACAAAATTTGTTTCAAACTAGTAGATATTGAATAAAACTTAGTTAAAAGTATGTAAATAATGAAGCACAAGTAGAATTAAAAAGTATTTAGGTCTTTGCTAGTGGTTTTTACTTTAGTATTAGCTTTTACGAAATACTGATCGTATTTCATATAATTGAAAATAACCTAAAGAGACGGAAATGAGGTGTGACGTGCAGTACACAGCCGCGGTTGATGGATGGCGGCTGCTGCAGACCTTTAGAACAGTAACAACCTCTGTGGCATTACAGTACAATGGCGGTTGAATGGCTTAGTTAAGGACGTGCACTCCATTATTGGGTTTTGGAGATAACCACTAATAGTGTTAAGTAAAGATATAATTATGTTGGTAGTGATGATCTTTCTATCCCTTTTTCCAGAGATGGCCAACCAATTATCTCCCAACTGTAACATTGCTGCATAGGTTTGAGAAGAATAACAATGATTCATTATGTTTGTTACAAAAAAGTTAAATAGATTTTAAACTTAATATTACTTAAGAGAGAAAAAGATGAAATTGTGTTGGTTTTAAACTCTGGACATACTAAAAAATTATAAGATTTGGTGAGAAATCTCAAAATAAAATAATCACTGAGAATCATATTCAGAAACTTAGAAAAAATATTAACACACAGGAACAAGTGATTTTTTGCATAATATGGATTGTAATTATCCACTAAAAAACCAATTCTCACTCTGTTTTTATATTTGAAAAAATTACTCATCAGCTGGCCAACTACCTCATTGCCACTTTCCCAAAGTCAGTTAACTTTTAACCAAGTTTAAACCAAAGTTGACCATATGTTTAATAAATGGATTAAACTAAGTGTAAGTTAAACACGTTTTGGGCCCTTAGTTAAATTGTTGAGAACAATGTGGTTCAATGCTTCTCTAGTTTTTGGAGATGTTACACGCAAAACTGATCTTAACCTAAATAATATGATTGCAGAGGGAGGACTGCCGGTAGTCAGGTCCAACTCACGGGAGTGGCCGGCTCCCAGCCAGTTGGCAGACCTGCGGACAGAGATAGTCGGCTACTCCGTAGTGGCAACACTGCAGAATCTCGGAGTGTCACTGCGCTGGAATCTGCAGGTCAGCTCCTGTACATCGTCAGTTTATCTAGGAATCTTAAATAACTATTAGGCTGTTATGATTTAAATATAATGCAGTTGCTAAAGGAATTTGTTATTTTTATAAGTAAAACACAATGTTGTCTAATATTCCATTTGAATGATAAACAAAAAAAAAAAAATAAAAATAAAAAAAAATAAATGGTCTTAATTTTGTTTATAATATAACAGTATTATCTTTCAATTCAAAACTTTTCATTTTTAAATAAGATAAAATACAATATCTAAACACATAGTTTCTAAACATTTCACAGTCTCAAAAAAAAGATTTCATATTTCATTGACTCTTGATTCAATAAAACTCTGTGTATCACAATCAATGGATGATTGTTGTAGGACATGGTGGAGGTGAGGGTGTCGGAGGCGATGTGGAACCGAACGGGAGGACTGTGTGGTCGGATGGACGGCCACGCCACTAACGACCTGGAGGCAGAGGATGACAGCGTTGTCGGGTACGCCAACAAATGGCAGGTCGACACTGCTGCAGGTGTGTCTCTGGCAACCTAATACTGCATGTGTTTGCATTAAACCTAATCATTTCTTAAACTATTAAACACAATTTACTGAAATTCATATTAATATTCATATTTTCATTCTCAATTTAATTTCAGTCATCAATAAGTTCCTACAAGTTTACTTAGATGTACCACAATAAACAGAAGACAGAGTTAGTTATAACAATGTTTATTCAATATTACATACAGAATGGTGTCAATGAAAATTAAAAATATTATAGCTACTACATAGACATATTTTTTGCACAAAGTTAAGAAAAATTAGCTTCTCCAAATATGTGAAAGCCTATTTGTGTTATAACTTGTTTACAATCATAAAATTATTTTCTATACAGTATTTAGTTTGGTGGAAAAAGACAACGAGGTTAACAATATATGGAGTGCTAAACACATGTTAATTTTTTGTCCCCTGGTGCTTGGCCCCATTTTACCCACGATTCCCACTGTTTCCTTGGCAACCATCCCACACTTTACATGTGTTTCCTTGGTTACCAGTTTTAGCTATTCTGATTGGTTGCAACCAGCTTAAAAAAATCATAGATTATACTTTTAAAACATCTGATTATTTGTTTTGTTGTTTATTTTCAAAACCACTTTGATTTAATGGTCTGTGAACAGGCTATTGAGATCAGTTACCATAGATACTTCGGATAGGTGTGGGGAATATGGAAAATAACAGATGAAAAAGTATAAACAAAGGACCGGTTACCAAGGAAACAGTGGTAATCGTGGGTAAAATGGCGCCAATCAACAGGGGACAATTTTTTCTATCTGTGTAGCACTCTATAGTTAACGTCGTTGGAAAAAGATTAAATAAAAAAAGATTATAGATACAATTCTATTTACAATATATGATGGTTTCTTTCGCAAATTTTAAATAAACCTTGTGAACTATTATATACGGTATCAAGAAAACAATTAAAATATGGGTCTCACTGAAAAATCCCCACATAACTAGATTCACCACATTCACGTGTGGTTTATCTCTGAAAGACCTAATTTTCAAGAAATTTTAAAAGATTAACTTAAAAAATTTATTTTTTATTCCATTAAGGCAAATTATGCCTTTTTTATGATACAATCAGACAAACATGCTTTTTCTTACTGAATGTTGTTTTATCTTACATTAAGATTAATAGTTAGTTAAAAGTTTTACTTCACCAACAAATTGTATGGCAGGATCATCAGTGATGTAACCACATTTTGTTCCATATGACATAATCTCGTTTTTAAAGTGTATTAGTTGTCGTTGGCATGTAGGGACTGATGGGTCTACGTCACAGTTGTTTCCTATAACTGCTATCCAAAGATTCCCGGAGTTCAGGTTGCAGGTCCAGTTCCTTCCAGCGTAAACGTTTGCGTCTCCATCAATGTAAAAAGTATAGTTGGCCTTTACATTGAACATTCTTTTGTAAGTTTGGATCAAGTCTTGACATGTTTGTCTTTCTTCACAACATTTACCTTGAATTTGAAGAGTTTGAACTTTGACATCTTGAATCAAGCTGAATTTATCACAATAATATTCTTCTTTTAACTGTGGGATGAACCATTTGTATTTCCTGTAATCTAATGCTTTGCAAGCTTTTTGTTGAGCCTCATTAGTAGTAGCACAGCCATCACATGGAGAACTACTGTTGTTATTGTAGCTACATATCATAATCAGATAAAAAAACCAAACTGCCGTAGCAACTACTATCAGAACCAGGATGAATTTAAAAGCATGAGGAATATTACAGCACCATGGGATTAAGAAACATGTCTTTTTGGTTCTTTTCGTTATAATTTGCACTTGATTCCGTAATGTAGGGTTATACGATCCTTCAATAGTATAGGGTAGTTTGTCAACCATACCTGAACACTTGTTCTCCAAAAATACTTCATCATACACGGGAACTGATGTGATTCTGTTTTCGATTGTTTCATAAGTGTTTTCTTCTTTACTATAGATATAGAGAGATGATGGACTTGGAAATATTCCTGGTTTAAATTCACCTTCCATTGTTCTAGGATGAACACTGTAGGGTTGAATGTTTATTTAAACAATAACAGAGATTGGTTAGCACATATTTTTTTATCTGCAACGTTGAGATAAAAGATTGGAAGTTTTATCTATCAAAGATAAATTAATTTACCACTCTATTACATTAGCGTGACATGATTTTTATTACTATTTCATGCGAATCAATGGTTTTTAATCACCATGAAATACCATTCATATCATTTCATGATAATGTAAACTTTTTTGTTTCATGAAACACACACCTTACACCATTATATTTGTAGGAAAATGATAGGACACAGCTAACTCACCTTAAAAAGTGTTAATGAGCTTGACAGAAAAAAACACACTAAAAAGTTTGAAAAAGATTACACAGTTAGTAAAAATATAACCAACTTTTTTTGTGTTCTGTCAAGCTCATCAATGCTTTTCAAGATGAGTTAGCTGTGTCCTATCCTTTTCCTACAAATTAAAGCCAAGTGCTTTTTCCTTGAAATCCACATCTAAACCATTGGTGCTTTGTATGATTTTATGAAGCAGAATAACCCCCTGATACTGTTACTGAACTATCTAATGTCAAACTGATCAATATTACTAAGTTTTTGTATCAATCAGTGTTTTTAATGAAGTCTATGGTAAGGCATCATAGCAAATTTATTAAAATTTAAGTGCTGCCAAATTCCTACCACCTGTAGGACATAACTAATTGTATCAGAAATTCCATCAAAATAGGAATTCTCTTTAAGGCCCGTTCCTATGTGGGCGACAGATGCGACGCGACTAGAGCGACTGAAGCGACATGCTTGCATCGCCATAATGTTACACATTGTAAATTGTCGTCGCTCCTGTTGTCCACTAAGACATTATAGCCTTATCATTAATACTGTAAAAAGATAAAATATTGGTTTGCAACCATGTGCAGTTACGTCTAATTGAAGATTTGCAGTCTCGCTCGAACTTTCTTCTGAAGCTTCATTGCAGAGAGTAGAGGGGATGGATCCTCTTATTGACTCAATATTGTATTTATATTGATGTTGATACTGCAGCTTAATTCACCATCAATTGTAACCTTTCCTCTGCAGTAATTTGTACAAGCTTTTTCTACATTAATTACTTTGTCTTGTATAGCATATTCTTCAAAAATACAATAATTTATTTCCATCTATTCTCATAGTTTTAATTTTAAAGTTTAAAAGTAAAAAACGCTTTTGTAAAATATATTTTTTTTTTAAATTTTGTTTAAAATTATGCATTTTTGTATGTTTGGGGATTCTAACTTATCCCTTGCAACAAAGCTAGATAAAAATTATAAATATAACAAAGGCAATTTTAAGAATGTCTTTTATTTGCAACCGCTTAATACTGCTATTTCAACAATCCACAATACTAAACTGTTTGATTTTTTAAATTTTTGAATGGTTTTAATTGAAATCAATTAAAAACAATAGCGTAAAAGTACCAAAACCCTTTTGATCATTTTGGACCCTCACATAACCCCTTTTCTATGGTTCAACCACTCTGGTTTGCAATCTCATTTAAATAAACCCTACTCTTCTCTCTTTTAGCTAACACGTTGGCTACCGACGGTTGGAAATTCGGGTCGCCGGGAGTTCCCAGCAGACCGATCCTAGTACTCGATACTCTCACCACAGACCGAGTCATTGTGACAAACACTAACCCAGAGACCAAAAATTTTGTTTCGCTATTTTTGTATCATTTGATGTATAACATATGTATTTGCTCATAAAAGTCGGGAAAAAATTTATTTTAGTACTCTTTTAGCATTTTTATTGCATCACATATGTGTGACGTTGGTCTATAGTTATATTTTGTATTATGTTTGTTTGCTATAGACCGACTGTCTCACATATGTGTCATGAGTTAAATGACTGGGAAATAAATGAAAAATGGTTTTACTACACTAAAAAATACTAAAATATACAGGACAATGTGTCACGCAATAAAAAACGCCATCTGGAATGTGTAGTAAACAAACACTAATGACAGCATGTGAGCAGACAAGATGGTCAACTTTGAAAATCTGTAAAAAATAAAAACCGTACCAAGACCAGATCGTCGTACCCAGAGACCAAGCGACACACATTTGTGTCACACATTCCTATAGACCGATAAACAGGTTTTAGATCGATTCAGTGGACCAAATGGGCATGGCAAGTCATTTAAGTGAACCGTGACTGCGTCCCATATGTGTGTCGTCGCCCGTCGGTACACTGGATTTGACCTGAGCGTCCCATATATGTGTCGTCGGTACACTGGAAACACCTTGAGCGACACATATATGTGACGCTGGTCTATATTTAAGGTTTTCTTTTACATTACGTCACATATATGTGACAACATACTAAACTGTTACTTAGCTCTGTATTTATTTTCAATCACTTTTGACTTGAATATTATGAGAAGTGGAATGTTCCAGGGAGGTGTACCACTCCGGTAGAAGAAGACGCTTGTGTGGACTCAGCATCACAACAAGTTGCCCATCAGTTTTGTAATCGTCTCATGGTTGATAAGCGGTTTGATGCTTGCAGGAAGGTATCGTTGATAAAATAACAAAAATTCAACATCATTATATATATTTTTATGAGAGTTTTCTCATTGCATTATATTGTAAAAAAGGTATAGTACTACTTATTTGCACATTGCACTAAAATTGATAAATATCTTGGTTCAGAGGCCCTACTTAAACCTAAGCAAAGGACTGTCTTGGTCCAAAGGATCCCTGATGTTTTCTCAAAAAGAAACATCGCACGCACTATTTGAGGTGCATGGGACATGTGTTTTTTGTAAGAAAATATTTTATGAATAAAGGATTTTTGATAAAGCAGAAGCTTATCAGAGACAACAGATTTCAAATCAAGTGATAGATTTCAATAGTACTAAAGTGAATAAATCTTAAATAATGCCGTCTGCACTTCCGCAGGCGCCCGGTGGAACTACCGAATAGGGGTGGGCGAGTACTCGAGTTTCGAGTAGTGGCTCGGGTAATTAGTCCTACTCGAACTCGAGTCGAGTAGTTGCAAATACTCGAGAATCGAGTCGAGTAGTCGTCGTCGTTCGTCACTCCCGGCGGCGCGCGCCCGCAGCCGTGACAATAGTTGTTTACGTCTGGCGGCCGGCGATCTCTCTAACGAGCACAAAAACACGGCAGGCCGCCGAGACGATCTATTGTTCAGCTTATCTATTGTTCAAGAGGGGTGTTTTTAGCTCCTAGTACCAAATGCTACTTTCTGAACCAATTGTCGTAGAAAACTAAGGGATGGCTCGTTTAATTCGTCTAATTCTTACAAATTAAACAAAACGTCAACCAAAGTTGTGTGACTTTCCAAAAGGAAAGTGGCAAAGTGATGTTAAATAAATCAATCTTTAATTGAATTACTGTTTTATAATGTTAAAAGTATCTTATTATAATTTAATATAATTTTTAAATGAAAAACTTCAAATCCCATTAAATATCTATTTTTTCATTCAACATTACAAATACATTTATTAGATTTTGAGGTTCATAACTTAAAACCTTCATTGTTTTTTTCATCATAGGCCTACACTCCTTTTTTAATATAGCAAAAAATAGCTAAATGAATACATAGAAATAAAAATAAAAATAATTAGGAGAGGTCGTTACCGGTGTAAGATCGATTTTCAAGTAAGATGCGTAGCCGAGTAGGCCTAATTAAATCCTAGGTCTAATAGTGGATATTTTCAAAGTTCAATTTTTATGATAATCTCTAAGTAAGAACCTGTCTCAGTTAAATCAATAAGTAAAAAAAGAACATTTCTTGGGGTTATAAATGGCGTTGGTTTGTTGAACCACTTCATTCCTTAGTGTTAATATTTATTATAATTTCAATTTCTTGTTTTTAGCGAATTTCCCATAGGGAATAAGCTATTACCATAGGTCTCATGGTAAGACCTAAGCCCGGGACCATGTTACTTTTTCGTTTTGAGGTGCCCAGAGACCAAAAATAATAATCATTAAAATTTTTATGTATATATATATACGTATATATGTATATATATATATGTGTCCCTAGACACGATAACTCTTGTAAAAATGGTCTGATCGACACCAAATATGGTAGATATGTGTAATCCTACGTTTATTCGGATGAGTTCGAAAACCAGACATATCGACCTACCGGAAGGGGTAGTTTTGGGGGGTTTTGTACCCCAAAAATTGTTTTTTGCATTTTTTATATGTAAATTTTGAAAATTTTATATTTTTATTTTGACCATTGGATTTAGCTCAAAAAAACACACAATTTAGTATTTTGGAAGCTTTGCTCTATCTCCATTGGTTACTGAGATATTACAAACTCTAAAGACAGTACATTGTCTTTTGGGGCTCCAATGTTAATCTTATGGAGAATAAGGATGTGTTAATATTTCACTTATTAACTAATATTTTTGGATGAAACTTGGTATTTAGCTTCATTTGTTTGAGATTCATCCATTTAAGGTAAAAAATCTTGGTTTTTGTACTTATCATGGCAGCAAACCTGCATACTCTTTTCCCATGTTAATCATATGGAGAATAGGCAAACTCTTTTATTTATGGACAGATATTGATGAAACTTACTATATGGCTTTATATGGTCGAAATAAATTTTTTCTATGCTAAAAACCTTCTTTTAGTGTCCCCCATGGCAGCATACCTGCATAATCTTTCCCTATATTTATCTTAAGGAGAATAGACATTTATTTCCCTATTTATGAGCACGTGATGAAATTTTGTTCACAAGTTTAGCTGGTCAAAATTAATATTACTAATTTGGAAATTCGCTGAGTACGCAGGTCTGCTGCGACGGGGGGTATTTTGTTATTTTTTAACTGAGCAGGCCTTAGGCCTATTTATGTAATACAGTTTTGTTTTCTTTACAATTTTTTCATTTGTTTTATTTTATATTTTGATGTACATAATTTTTCTGTCAATTCTTTGTACAAAACGTTTAATATTTCATTCAACAAAACTTTTATAAAATTTTAATGGACATTTTTATATGTATATTGTTTAGTGATTTGATTTTAATTTTTTTGGTTACAAGAAAATTTGTACTGTATCCTTATCTTATTGTATACTGCAAATATAAAAATTAGATATTTGAAATCTTTTCAACTAAAGGAGGTTCAAAAACAAGTGGAACAGTTTGGAAACAGAACCAGTTGATATTTAACATTCATTTTTCTTTATACGACACTCAGATAAAAGTCAAAACGAATATTTCCTGATAGCGTCGAGGAGAGCAATCCCGTCCCGAAATTGGACGGGAAATAAAAATTCCCGTCCCGAACTAAAAATCCATTCCCGTCCATCCCTAATTTTGTTGTTGATGAAATTTTTTACTTAGACCTACTTCTCAGAAATTGATTTGTACTACACAAGAGGAAAACTGTAAATAAATATACTTACTTTTTTATCAACTTTTATCTAAGTAGTTCTTATTGTCGTACCCTAAATTGATGTTATCTTTCAGTGTTCTCATGCATAAAGATGAATTTAATAATACTTTTACTTTTATTATTTAATATTATTTAAAAAAAACTCATTTTAAACTTTTTCACACTACTACTCGACTCGACTCGATACCCGAGTAGTTGATGCAATACTCGACTCGACTCGACTCGAATCGTAAAACCACTACTCGCCCACCCCTACTACCGAATGAAAATTATCGAGATGTACAATCGAATTTATCCATAATTCATGTATAAAAATATCGGGTCCAACTGAAGAGATCGAATAACATCTGCCATCACTCAAACCATAGAATTGTCATGGAGGGCCAAAAAAAAGAAAAGAAAAACAGGACTCAAATCATCTAACATCTAGCCGAACGCATCTAGGCCGAGCTGAATACCTCTTTAAAAGAAACGTTTAAATGTCAGCAGTTGATCCATTTATGCATTTTTTTAATGCCACAAAAAGTCTATATACCAGTACCGGTAATTGAAAAAGATGGATGTTTTCTTCATAATATAAGATAATTTTTAAAGGTTGAATATTTTGTTATTTAGTTTTTTGTTAAAATATTGACTGTAGGTTATGTTGAACCTAATCAAGTTTGGTGTTTATAACTTTTAATCAACTTAGTTACAATATAATAAAATCTTTGCTAAAAACTTTTACTTTATTTATAAACTACCATATGATACCTACATTGAGTTACGAATAACCTATATTTATAAAAGATACAATAATTTACCATTTGAATACGACCAATATATCGAACGACTCATTCGATAATTTTCATTCAATAGTTCCACCGGGCGTCTGCGGAAGTGCAGCCAAAAATGCCCTTAACTCCCCCTTCCTGAAACTGCCCTTTTTCCCCTTAACTTTCCTAATAAATCTTAGGAATCAGAATATGTGCTTATTCAATAAAGCTGATAAATAGTTTCTGTAATTTTAATTAGCTAAAACAAATCAATTTTGAATACAATTTGATGTTACACAACACACCTAGAATTTGATGTTTTCAGCAATAAAATTTGATATAAACCGGGTGTCTCAAATTGATTACAGGTCAACAGTTACCCCTACAATTTTAGCGAATTTCCCTATAGGGAATACGCTATTACGGTAGTAGCCATGGTAAGACCTAAGCCCAGGACCACTTTACTTTTTCATTTTGAGGTCCCCAGAAGCCAAAAACACCATTCGTTCATTTTCATATATATGTGTATACAGTATATATATATATATATCTATCTATCTATCTATCTATATATCTATCTATATCTATAAAAGAGGAAGTATGTATATATATTTATAAATATATATGTATGTTGCCTATAGACTCCAAAACCGCTTAACAGATTGCAATTAAACTTTCAGGCATTATTAAGCATTATTCAAGGATGGTTTGTGTGAAGTTTAGTGCAAATCTGTCGAAAGGGCTCTGACCCAGAGGGCATACAATGGTGCAGTGTCAGGTTTTAGAAATTTAGTGTTTACAAACTTAACTGCTCTAATTAAAAAAAATGAAAGTTTCATTCAAGCAGATGCTTATAATCATAGAAATAACCAGGTGTGAGGTATAATGTTGATGTTTGTGTTGTCTTTAGGGCTCCGCCCTGCGGAAGCTCACAATTACTCTAAAAGCCTACAGGTGGTGAAATTTGACATCGACGATTCTCTTTGTTCATAGGTGCTCACTAAGAAACTTTTTTGCAAATATAGTTTCCGATTTTAAGCACTTTAGGGCTCCACCCCACTGGACATTGAAATTACTTTAGGACCTCCAGAGCTGAATTTTGACATGGACGATTCTCTTTGCTCATAGGTACTCAATAGGAAACGGTTTTGCAAATATAGTTGTTTAAGCTCTTTAGGGCTCCACTCCACTGGACTTCAAAATTACTTTAGTACCACCGGGGTTGATATTTGAGGATGATTCTCTATGCTCATAGGTACTCACTAGGAAATGGTTTTGCAAATAGATTTTTAAGCTCTTTAGGGCTCCACCTCACTGGACATCGAAATTACTTTAGGACCTCCAGAACTGAAATTTGACATGGACGATTCTCTTTGCTCATAGGTACTCCCCAGAAAACGGTGTTGCAAATATAGGTGTTTAAGCTCTTTAGGGCTCCACCCCACTGGACTTCAAAATTACTTTAGTACCACCGGGGTTGATATTTGAGGATGATTCCCTATGCTCATAGGTACTCACTAGGAAACGGTTTTGCAAATAGATTTTTAAGCTCTTTAGGGTTCCACCCCAATGGACTTCAAAATTACTTTAGGGCCACCAGGGTTGAAATTTAACATGGATATTCCTCTTTGCTCATAGTTACTCACCAAGAAACGGTTTTGCAAATATAGTTTTTGAAGCTCTTTAGGGCTACAATCCACTGGGCTTCGAAATTACTTTAGGGCCACCGGGGTTGAAATTTGACAGACGCTCTTTACTCATAGGTGCTTACTAAGAAACGGTTTTGCAAATATAGTTGTTTAAGCTCTTTAGGGCTCTACCCCACTGGACTTCAAAATTACTTTAGTACCACCGGGGTTGATATTTGAGGATGATTCTCTATGCTCATAGGTACTCACTAGGAAACGTTTTTGCAAATAGATTTTTAAGCTCTTTAGGGCTCCACCCCAATGGACTTCAAAATTACTTTAGGGCCACCGGGGTTGAAATTTGACATACGATTCTCTTTACTCATAGGTGCTTACTAAGAAACGGTTTTGCAAACATAATTTTTAAGATATTCAGGGCTCCGCCTCACTGGACTTCAAAATTACTTTAAGACCTCCGGGGTTGAAATTTGACATGGACGATTCTCTTTGCTCATAGGTACTCACTAGGAAACGGTTTTGCAAATATAGTTTTTTTAAGATCTTTAGGGCTCCGCCCCACTGGACTTTAAAATTACTTTAGGGCCTCCGGGGTTTAAATTTGACATGGACGTGCCTCTTTGCACATAGGTGCTCTTGCATTTGCAATTACAATCAATAGGATACAAGGCAAACTTTGACTATTCTGGGTTTAAATTTTCCAAATGCCAGTTTATTTACTGGCCTTACAATAATATTAGTATACTTACTTTCTATTCCATTGACTTTTTTTGTTATATTAAAAAAATTATTAAAATAGCTTTATTTTTATAAACAACTTAATTTGAGCGCAGCAACGCGCGCCGGGTAACTGCTAGTCTATCTATATATCTATGTGTCCGTGGTACTGATAACTTTTGAAGGGAACCTCCGATTTTGATGAAATTTGGTATGGAGGTGTAAGACCAGGTCTATTTTCATGAGTTCGCGAACCAGCATTGTCGGGTTATGGGAACGGGATTTTATGGGGTTTCAAAGGGGTCAAAAATGGGTTTTTTGCATTTTTGGACCTTAATTTTTAAAATTCATCAATTTTAACTGAAACCATTTAAAAGAGCTTAAAAAAACAAACAATTTTTTATTTTGAATTTTTATCATAGCATAACTGGTTACGGGGAAAATCCAAAAATGTGTTTTCCATGTTATTCTTATGGGAAATCAAGAAAACCATATATCTTGCTTATTTATTGACATAACTTAATCAAATTTGGTATGTACATTATCTAGATAAGGTTTAACTTATACTTGCTTACAAAACCCATATGGCGGCAAACCTACATACTCACCCCCATGGGATTTATGGGGAAAATAAAAAATTGCCAGAGTTTGATACAATTTTGTGTTTACATTCACCATTGATTAACTTGGATTTTCTAACAACACCCAATGGCAGGAAACCTACATACTCGATCCTATGGTGTTTTTATGGGGAAAGTAAATAATCTGAAATTCCATTGGAAATTCGCTGAGTACGCAGGTCTGCTGCGACGGGGGTATTGAAATAATACTGTTTCCCACTAATTTGACCCCAATAATTTAAAGTTTCTAATCGTTCTATAAATACAGTGTATTCTAAAACTTTGGGGTCACTGGTTTATATCTTGGAAATTTCTGAGACAAATTATGTCACATTATACACATAGTTTTAAAGATCTATTTAAAAACATTTTGTTGAAAACATAATTTGATATCTTCATCTGTTTCAAATTGGTAGCCATTTTTGTGGCCAAAATAAAAATTTGTGGAATACGCTGTAATTCTTCATTATTTGTCATAAATGACTCGTGCTTGATTCAAAACAATTATTTGCAATGAGCTAAACATTACAATGATATGTCACAAGACCACCGTTATTCACAAAAACCCAAAATAGGAAATTTGAACTTTTTCTACATTTTAAAACGTTAACATAAGCAACTCAAAAATTTTAAATGCACACATATGTTACTTGTACATAAAATCAAATCTCTCGTTGAACTGAGCTACTAATTAGTTTACAACTATGTCATATGTCTATTAGTTTTTTGTTTCAATATGATTTGCATGTTAATTGCTATAATATTATAGTATTGTGTATGTTCCCTTCTTCCATTGTTATCACATTAAATTAACATGCAAGTTATGTGGATAAAACATCATTTTTCGTTATTACTACAAAATTAAAAGGTACATGATATAGGTGTAAAATATAAAGTTGCTTAGTTCAACGAGAGGTACATGACAAATGGTGGAAGAACTACAGAGTAGTCCTTAATTTTTTATTGTTGCTATAAAAATGACCACCATTTTGAAACGGATGAATATAACCAAATTATTTTTCACCAAAATGTTCTTATTGAATTGATTTTTCTAATAGTGCACAACATGACATATCTTTGTGGTTAAAATTTCCAATAAACAAACCGGTGACTGTGACCATAAATTTTTTGAACATCCTATATTTATAAAGTATTAAGTTTATTTAAAAATTTTCCATGGTCTTGATGTAGGGCCTAGTGGGAAATAGTATTATTTCAAGATTTTAAGACAAAGTGTTGATCTGCAATCAATTTAAGACACCTTCTTTGAGTTATCCAGTATTAAAAGCTACTGTTCAATCAGAAAACTCTGAAAATCCATAAATTTTACTGGCATATACAGTATTGTTAATTATACATAGTCATGTAGAAATAAACATTTGTATGGAAAAATTTAATGTTGAAAATAATTGTAAATAAAACCAAAGGCAAAATATGTATTTGTATTTCATATAATAAAAAAATAAATAAAATACTGCAATATTATGATCTGATGGTTATTTTAAAATTAACCAGTATTTTGTCTACTTCTACTCCAATAAACCTTGCAGAGGAGGCCACAGTCCATGTCCACGATTTATACTTCTTGAGTGTTTGATTTTGTTGCAAAATGCTAAAGTTGACTTTTTTAGTAAATTATCATCAAGCTATAGGACACAAACTACCGCCTAACCTGGTTAGTCCAGTGAATAGAGCGTTGTTTGCTTACAAACGGTCCGGTAGTTCTAATTTTTTTATATGTTGTTTAAAATAGTTGTTATAGTAATACAATTAGTAATAGTTGTTTAAAATGCAAAATGCACATATTTCCCCCCTCCGCGCCTGCCGCCATATTGAAAAAATACAAAAAAATCTGTACTTTCTTCAGATTTTTTTATATCATCGTTGGGGTTGCATTTTATATCGATGTTTACATATGAGAGCAAAGTAAATGTTTTAGACAATTAAATTTCTTATAATTTACATTTTTAATTTGCCTATCTAGGACTTATGGTTACAGAGATATTCAATTTTAAAAATATATAAATATTTCTTTTTTATTTGCAAACATTTTGATTTTGGAACACTACAATTCGTTAAAAGCCAGGCAGTTGAGATTATTTTGGGTCATTTTTTACATGGTGACCTACAGTACACCCAGTATATGGTGTTCCTAACAGCCAACCCAAGAACGACGTACGTATTTTACTGTAATGGAAGGTGACATTATGTATACAGAACTAAATAGTTTTTATAAATTTTATTCTAATGGTACTTTGTTTCAATAAACAAATCTTCACGTAAATGGTTTACGTTGTTTGTAGTTTATTTGCTATTGAACATTACCTCTCACCTGTAGATATGGTTGTAAAATAGTAAAATATCACTGTTTCATGTGAAAAAAAACTCTGGCATGATTTATGTTAATTTTAAGCTGTATCAAAGAATGGTTAACAATTTATGCGTTTTTATTAGATAAAATCATACACAACAACAACAAATATCAATATGGTGTTGTTTTGATTTTTTACTTGCGCATAAATTTATAAAGTCGGTTAAAAGAAATGTAGATAATTGAATTTGCTGCCGAGATGATGTTCGTATGATATTCGTTTTCCTAGACTAGGCTACAACAGAATTAGTGTTCCAAAATCAAAATTCTGTCAATTTGAAAAAATGAAATAGTATTTATATATTTTTAAAAGTGAATATCTCCGTAACCATAAGTCCTAGATAGACAAATTAAATATGTAAATTATAGGAAATTTAATTGTCTACAACATTTACATCGCTAACTTCTATATAAAATGCAACCCCAATGATGATATAACAAAAATCTGAAGAAAGTACACATTTTTTCGTATTTTTTCAATATGGCGGCGGGCGCGGAGGGAAAACTGTGCATTTTGCATTTTAAACAACTTCTAACCATCCTAGACAAGATTTAAAAAATTTAGAACTACCGGACCGTTTGTAAGCAAACACCCCTTTTTTTGTCTCTATTCACTGGACTAGGTGCAGAGATACACCAACAATTCCTACGAGCCAAGCCCTGTCTATGTGAGGCAGTATTCTGTCTAGCATAAATAATGGTTGATGCTTCAACTAAGGCAGGGTTAGGTGATTCTTATAAAGGGGAAACAGGTAAGGTCCCAGGGCTAACCTCTGTGGAATAACCCAGGTAATTTTGTCCCAAATTTATCAGTTCTATATACAAATAAATTTGAAAAGTAAAACTTTCTTTGTTTATTGAAGAGTTGTTAATGTGTTTGTGGCAGTTGCTGCCGACGAGGCAGTACTACGAGGCATGTCGCTGGGATTTCTGCAGCTGCAAAGACTCGGACCAACAGACCTGCGGTTGCAGATCCATCGCCATGTTTGTGCGGGATTGTCTGCAAAAGGGGGAGAAGTCGGTGGTCAAGTGGCGCGATGACGACTACTGCCGTAAGTTGGAAATTTTTGTGCAAAGATTCAATTCAGTAGTATGTGTGATTTTACTATTGCTCACAAAAGATAGAAAAATACAAGTAAAAGATGTTGAGTTTAAATCCGATCCCCTTCAAATTTCAAATGAGTCGGGTACATTGAATATACATCATTACTTAACATGGCAATCAAAATAAAAGAAAAATTATTTTTCTTTCAATCAGTTTTGATTTTATGGCAAGTTTATTTGATTGATGATCTTTAACTCTCTCATTATGTTCTTGCAGCTGTCAAGTGCAATGGAGGCAGAGTTTACAAGGCATGTGGTCCAACTGCTGTGGCTACTTGTATGACAGGTAAAAAAAAAAAAAATAAATAAAATAATATATATATATACAAAAAACAATTATATTTAGCTATTAGGCCTAATTGTAAAATCATTATATTTGTTGTTTTTCAATGCATTTTTGCTCCAACTTGTGCTTTTCAGTCTGTCCATATTTTTGTTTGCGTCCTTCCATATTTTTCACTTCATGATTGTTTAGGGTTTTCATACCAGGATTTTATATTTTAAAAGATAATGGGTAGGTAAATCACTCAAAATATACAATTGCCATACTTTTCAACTATCATCACTTGGTTGGTTCAAATAATTAAAGTAAGGTGTGGCAACTTTGAACGTTTAGTTTAATTTGTAATGTCATGTGGAAGAAGCCAGAAACTAAGTGGCTAGTGAGCAACAGAGGTTTTCCAGACATATCTTTTGTACAGTACATACATTCCACTGATGCTTAAAGAAATAGGCTGAACACATGGCACAAATATACTGTATGCTTGGTTGGTCATTGTTTAAAATTTTGTTCATTGTTTATGAGATTTCCACAATGAAAAGTATCAATCTAAGACACTGTCACTCTTCATAATAATCATGCTGAGGATATGTTTCAGCAATGTAAGCAGATAACTAGATGAGGAATGTTTTTATGTTAGCCTGATGGCCGGTGTGGGTTACAGAGGAGTCGGCCCTGGTGAGCGAGGCGTGTGAGGAGGGCTGTTACTGCCCGGACGGCATGAGGCTGCACGAGGGGCGATGCATCCCGCGGGACCAGTGTCCGTGCTACTTGCGAGGCAAACCCTTCCCTTCCGGACACAAAGTGGCCAAGGGCTGCAACACCTGGTCGGTAACATTCATAGGGAAATACCGTTAAACACATTATTCTTACAATTGCAGTAATGGAATTATGTTATGATGTTAACAGCTTTTTCATTATAGCTGCTGTCCATGATGCAGTATAAGTCACTGGGGAGGTACATTTTGAATTAGAGAAAATCACTCATCATTACCAATTTAGGCCATTTTTTTAGTTGATATACTGCATATAACCACCAGCATAAAAATCGTTGTTAAAAAAAATTCTTTCTTCATATTTCGTTTCAAAACATTCGGTTAAACTTTTACAAAATTTACAATAACTTAAAAAGTGTGGGAAAACAAAAAGCGCAACAACAAATTGTTCTATTTTTTTAGCACTCTTTTTAGATGAAATGTGATTTATTTATTTATTTATTTTATGTATCAACGGCGTGAGCCAATTTACAATGAGAATAATTAATAATAATAATAATAATTACATGCAAGAATTCAGTTGTGAGTTAGCAGACTACACATACATAATAATGAAAGATGATAACAGGCGCATTACAAAATAATAAACATGCACTATGATAAACATCACTATAAACATCACTATGAGGTGATGAGTGTGAAACACATACTTACTTACATACATACATACTTACTATGTCTTAAAGGATATTTTGGTTTTCTCAAGAAAATCATTAGCAATATTAAAATAATTTTTTCTGTCATTTAAAATATTTTCGGCAAAATATCATTGGCAATGTTAAGATGGTGGCTACAAGTGTTAAATTAAATTTGTGATGTAAAATAATGTTTATCTTTTTCAGCTTTCAGTAAATTCAGTAAATAATTCAGTGCATTATTCTTGTACGGCTGATATCTGTTATTTCCTGCCGTTGTGGAGGTTTATGTCCTTTATGACTATGAGTGTGTCCGGTGTGTTGCAGTGAGTGCGTGGCGGGCCAGTGGTCGTGCACGGAGGCCGAGTGTGAGGCAAGGTGTGCCGCCATCGGAGACCCTCACTACACCACGTTTGATGGTCGCAGGTACAACATTATGAGTGTGTCCGGTGTGTTACAGTGAGTGCGTGGCGGGCCAGTGGTCGTGCACGGAGGCCGAGTGTGAGGCAAGGTGTGCCGCCATCGGAGACCCTCACTACACCACGTTTGATGGTCGCAGGTACAACATTATGAGTGTGTCCGGTGTGTTACAGTGAGTGAGTGGCGGGCCAGTGGTCGTGCACGGAGGCCGAGTGTAAGGCAAGGTGTGCCACCATCGGAGACCCTCACTACACCACGTTCGATGGTCGCAGGTACAACATTATGAGTGTGTCCGGTGTGTTGCAGTGAGTGCGTGGCGGGCCAGTGGTCGTGCACGGAGGACGAGAGTGAGGCAAGGTGTGCCGCCATCGGAGACCCTCACTACACCACGTTTGATGATCGCAGGTACAACATTATGAGTGTGTCCGGTGTGTTGCAGTGAGTGTGTGGCGGGCCAGTGGTCGTGCACGGAGGCCGAGTGTGAGGCAAGGTGTGCCGCTATCGGAGACCCTCACTACACCACGTTCGATGGTCGCAGGTACAACATTATGAGTGTGTCCGGTGTGTTACAGTGAGTGCGTGGCGGGCCAGTGGTCGTGCACGGAGGCCGAGTGTGAGGCAAGGTGTGCCACCATCGGAGACCCTCACTACACCACGTTTGATGGTCGCAGGTACAACATTATGAGTGTGTCCGGTGTGTTACAGTGAGTGCGTGGCGGGCCAGTGGTCGTGCACGGAGGCTGAGTGTGAGGCAAGGTGTGCCGCCATCGGAGACCCTCACTACACCACGTTTGATGGTCGCAGGTACAACATTATGAGTGTGTCCGGTGTGTTACAGTGAGTGCATGGCGGGCCAGTGGTCGTGCACGGAGGCCGAGTGTGAGGCAAGGTGTGCCGCCATCGGAGACCCTCACTACACCACGTTTGATGGTCGCAGGTACAACATTATGAGTGTGTCCGGTGTGTTACAGTGAGTGCGTGGCGGGCCAGTGGTCGTGCACGGAGGCCGAGTGTGAGGCAAGGTGTGCCGCTATCGGAGACCCTCACTACACCACGTTCGATGGTCGCAGGTACAACTTCATGGGCAAATGCTCCTACACTCTACTGCAAACCACCAACTACACTATTGATACCGAGAACATTGCTTGTGCTGGTAGTATATCTGAGGTGAGTATTAGTATGTATTTTTGAATTGAAAAGTTTAATTGGAAATTAGAAACTAGAATATCTTTATTAAACATCAAGTGTAGAAGTTGAATCAGTAGTTGTTACGATAAGTACAGTTTTCATGAGTTCTCTATCTCATGAACTCCTCCACTTTAGCAGCTGTGTTTCTCCGGTGAGTTGTTTGTGAATTTTGGTTTCACTATAAGAGGGATTCATTTCAAATATAGTTAGGAAGTGTACTTTGCACCCATGATACCCTGTGGGGGCAAAAAACTACCCCTACTCATATAAATCATACCTTTCTTTCATTCAAATAAATGTCATTTTTTTAATTTTATAATATTTTGAAAATTTTATTAGAGCATTAACAGAATCATCAAAGGAGATTTCAGCTACGATTCTATTCAGCCAAGTTACCCAGTGATTCTTTTTTTTATGAACCTGAAGTCATAGAGGAAAAATACGAGGGCTATTCAGAAAGTAAGGAACGTTTTTGTCTTACGCCGTTGTACGAGTGCGTATCGAATATATTAGGGTATGAGAGTGCACGGGGCCTCAGTGGCTATCCAGCCGTGACGCTTGGAGCATCATCGCGCCGCCCGTTTTCTTTCTATTTAAATTCAAAATGGCCGCTTCCGTAAAAATTCCCGCCAGTTGCGAAGTGCGATCGGTAACACGGTTTTTGTTGACAAAAAACTTAAAACCGATAAAGATTTATCGAAAAAAGTGTGGAAGTATGGGAACAATGTCTTGAATGAAAGTTCTTGCGTAAGTTGTGTATTCAGTTTACAAATTACCGAACCAATGTTCTTGATGAGCAGTGGAGTGGACGACCGAGCGTTGTGACTGACGAACCGGTCACTAAAATTGACGAGAAGATCCGTGAAAACCGCTGCTCAACCATAACGAAGCTTTCGTTATCTTTCCCTCAAGTTTCACGGACTTTGCTGTGTTGAAATTGAAAGAATAAAAATCGATAAATCTCTATCTGTTTTTAGTTTTTTGTCAACAAAAACCGTGTTACCGATCGCACTTCGCAACTGGCGGTACTTTTTACGGAAGCGGCCATTTTGAATTTAAATATAAAGAAAACGGGCGGGGCGACGATGCTCCAAGTGTCACGGCTGGATAGCCACTGAGGCCCCGAGCACTCTCATACCCTAATATATTCGATACGCGCGCGTACAACGGCGTAAGACGAAAACGTTCCTTACTTTCTGAATAGCCCTCGTAGTTTATAATACTACTAGAATTTCAATACAAATACAACATGCCATGTGATGATGGAATATGGAACTTTTATACATTTTCACAAATTTTAGAATATACATGTGACTATCCTCACGTTATTTAGCTATTTTTAAAACAATTATTCTTAATTCTACAAAAAATTTAATCAAACACAATAAAGTACATTTGTTTTGTGTTTAGAACATGGGCTTGTCAGTGGCTGCAGGCTCCTCGCCTTCTTGCACAAAGGCAGTGACCATCACTGTAGGAGACCAGGTGGTGAAGTTGAAGCAGAACAAGGAAGTCACAGTGAACAATGAGGACGTTGAAGGTCTGCCAGTCAATGTTGGTGGGGCTTACATCAGGATAGCATCGTCCATGTTCATACAAGGTGAGGCAAAACTAGAATATTTATTTGCTGATTCCGCTATAGAGATTATGCTATTACAGTAGTTGGCACAGTAAGATTTAGGCCCTGAACCAGATGAATTTAGGTTTCCAGAAGCAAAAATATATCTTTTTAACAATTCCTGGGCTATTGACGGATATATCCGTCGAACGTCATTTCTGATATGGGCTGAAAATGGATATATCCATCTTAACTGTTTGGGATAAAGACGGATATATCCATACAAAAGTACGAAAACATATTTTGTATATATTACGATTATAAACATTATATTGACTTTTTGACTGGTAATTTAGATTTACAGTTTGCAAGATTATGTCCTGTGACTTTTTCAACTGTTTTACGCCTACACAACATATGTGTAGCGCGAAACTGTGGAAACTTACTGTGAGTGTTTGATTACGTTTTTATACTGATGTACTATGAGTTTTATTTCAAAATCATTATTCCTAATGACCCAAATTCTGCTAAAAATGGTATAAAAATGCTAAATAAAAAGTGCATCTCAAGGGGATTTTATATTTGGGAGTGAAAATGACTATGATATGAAAAATTATTCTGGCGAAGAAAGATATGTACCAGATGCATAATCTAGTAATTCTTGCATTTGTAGCTTTTGTTTTTTTTTTACTGCTTTTAAGATGAACTGTTTTTAATGTTATATGATAGGTAGTAAATAAAACAACAAAATGACATAGACGGATACATCCGTCCTTTGCCAGCAAAAATATTCAAAATTATCGTCAGTTTTCATATTTCTCGATTATTGTTCTGGGCGCTGGACGGATACATACGTCACCCAAGTTTTCTGCGGGCCAAAGACCAATATCCGTCTTCTCAAATTTTCTTTTCTCTTCAACATGTGTAAAAAATTATTCCAGCAGTGAAAACATATTTTTTATAAACTATGAATTATTTGGAACTAATTAATAAAAATAATTACAACATTATGTTTTAACTATTGCTTGAAATAATTACGTCTCAGCCGGTGAAATAACGCCTCAGCTGGGAAGGGTTATAGATCCAATTATGATGAAATTTGGTAAAGGATTTTGGACCAGGTCTATATTGGCTAAGAGTTAGTGAACCAAGCTATCACCTTCCCTGGTTCTGCCCTTGTGAAATTACTACCCTAAAGGCTTACTCTTTTAAAATTTCAGACTAGTGGTTTTCTCTATTGCCATAGTTGGAGTTACCTTTAAAAACAATTTTTTCAGTCCATTACTATGAAACACTTTTTTATAAATTAAGTAAGATTTAAAAATAACATATTTTTGAAAAATATTTTTTGTTACAGTGGAACTATCAGATGGTTTGGAAGTTTGGTGGGATGGCCAAACAAGAGTGTACATCAGTGCTCCTCCCTCACTGAAAGGAAAAACTAAAGTAAGAAATATGCTCTAGTCTATATGATTCCATAGATTACTCTTTCTATTTCTAACCCCAAAGATTTTTGATACCAGGTAATTTTTGATTTTGCAAACAAATTATCTCAATTGACGTCTGTTTTCTACTAGCCCCTACTTCAATTTTCTAAAATTTATAAGGATGATGAACCAAACAAAACTAATTCAAACATATATCTATACTTATTTAATATATTAAGGTTTTTATTTATTTATTTATTTTTTTGTAAATGGAATTCCAACTAAAATTTTTAACCGACAGTAAAGTTGTTGTTGTTGTTGTTGGATAGGGTTTGGTCTGTCTTAGTCTATAGTTGTGCCCCCCAACAATGCTGAGATTTGGCCCCCAAGCCTTTAAATTTGGCCCCCAGGCCTTTAAATTTGGCCCCCAGGTCTTTAAATTCGGCCCAGGCTTCATCCTTACATCAGGCTTTTAAAATTTGAAATGTCAATCTTAGGGATTGTTTAAATCATTTGACAGCTGTTGTAATGAAAATTTCAGGTAAATCAGGAAGAATGGTTGTTTCAGTCATAAAATTATTTTTTTTAAACTAATTAGGTCCAGACAGTGATTACTAATTGGGTTAATCAAGTGAAATTTTGGTCAAACTACAACCAGGGGGCAATTTATAGTTCATTCAAAACCAAAGAACTGAACCATTCCTACATACAAATTATATTGATTTTATTATACTTTGATCACTCTTTGAAATATTTTGTAATAATTTTAGGGTAGTTGGTACATAAAAAGTAATATTTTACAAGTTTTAGATCATTAATCATTAAAAAAGAAACATGATAATTCATTAAATTACTCGATTAAAAACTAAAATTATAACTTTATTTTAAGAAAAAGTCTCACGACTTATTTTAGTAAAAGGTAGTTGAATTTGGAATTTCTATCGAATAAGTTTATATTTACTAACCTGTGATCATTGATCTTTCAGGGACTTTGTGGAACCTTCAACGGGAACCAGAAGGACGACTTCCTGACGCCGGAGGGAGATGTGGAGCAGGACGCGGTGGCCTTTGCCAACAAGTGGAAGACACGAGAGGTGTGTGACAACAGCGAGGTTGGCGACACTGGGCCAAAGCACCCGTGCGACGAGCATGTTGGGCGGCGCCGGCTGGCGGAGAGCCACTGCGCCAATATCACCAGCAGCCTGTTCGCAGGTGAGCGATAAACCCAGTTAAGAATTTACTTAAATCTAGTTAAAGATAAGAAAATAATAGGATAGAGCATTCTCGATGAGACAGTAGACTGTGCCTTACCATGTAGATACTCAGAAATTGAACAATACACACTTGGAAGAATGAACGTGCTCATTTCCAGCATGTCCCTCTCATTATCTTCCTAGAGACCCAATCTGCATACAGTTAAATGTTTCCTCTGGTTTATTTTTCTCTGTGGTCAACTTTCTAACATGACTCAGAGCATAGTTTCAATTGGTGCCCCAAATGGTAGCTTACATTGTCTTGCAATCCAAACTGTCTCCAGCCATCTATATTCTGAGTTCTGATTTACACTTGCCAGCCATTGGTTAATTGCTTAGACTCTGGATTACTTAGTGGGTCTAGTGATTTACAGTTTCCGTTTGTTTTAGAATACTGAATCTTAGAGTTTTCCTCACATGCAGTGTTGAAAAACTTTGGGATTTGATGATATCTCTATTAACACATGAGATTTTTACTTATTATTTTTGCTGTATTGTTAGTTCCCTAGTTGAAACTACTAACAAAAATTAAATGAAATAAATATAAAAAATAGCAATATTTTGCTAACTAGTAAAAAAAATAAAAATAATTACACTATTCAAAATGAATAATTTTTGTGTTATTTTGTGATGAATGGCTAGACTGCCACTACCTGGTGGACCCCGCTCCGTTCTACGAGGACTGTCTGTACGACGTATGCTCATGCGGAGGCCCCACCCACCGCTGCCTCTGTCCTGTCATGGCCGCCTACGCCAAGGAGTGCAGCTTCCAGGGAGCCACCATCAACTGGAGGGACAAGGTCAAGGAGTGTGGTACGTCCTCTTTAACACTGCAGTTTCTTCAAATGTTTACAGATCATTTGCTTTAATATACTAAACATTGTAAAAGAAAAAAAAAAAACATTAAAGAATATGTCAGCAAAATATTAACATAAGGAGACCCAGTGCAACTATCACCCTTTCAAAGTAGAACCAAATTTTCCAAATATCTTAGCTGAAGTTAACATTAACAAGTAAAATAAATTTGATTAACTGCTGAACCATGGGTTACTATGTGATACTTTAAGCCGAAATAAATATATATGAAAAAAATTGTTATGTGACAGATTTTACAAAAGATAATAATTGTAAAAGAACTAGTTGCAATTTTCTACCATACAGAATACAAGGTATTGTCTAAAACCACGAAAACCTAAGAAACACTAACCTACGTATTGGTTAGCTAACTCTACGTATCCAGTGTCCCAGTGGTCAGCAGGACCACGCGTGTGGCAGCACCTGTGAACGTTCCTGTAGTTATCTCGGCAGAACGTGCCACCGCCACTGGGGCTATGTGGAGAGCTGCTACTGTCCCGCTAGTGATATCACTCTACTCTCTGTTGTAGGTATCCAGTGTCCCAGTGGTCAGCAGTACCAGGCGTGTGGCAGCACCTGTGAACGTTCCTGTAGTGATCTCGGCAGAACGTGCCAGCGCCACTGGGGCTGTGTGGAGAGCTGCTACTGCCCCGCTAGTGATATCACTCTACTCTCTGTTGTAGGTATCCAGTGTCCCAGTGGTCAGCAGTACCAGGCGTGTGGCAGCACCTGTGAGCGTTCCTGTAGCGACCCCAGCAGAACGTGCCACCGCCACTGGGGCTGTGTGGAGAGCTGCTACTGCCCCGCTAGTGATATCACTCTACTCTCTGTTGTAGGTATCCAGTGTCCCAGTGGTCAGCAGTACCAGGCGTGTGGCAGCACTTGTGAGCGTTCCTGTAGCGACCCCAGCAGAACGTGCCACCGCCACTGGGGCTGTGTGGAGAGCTGCTACTGCCCCGCTAGTGATATCACTCTACTCTCTGTTGTAGGTATCCAGTGTCCCAGTGGTCAGCAGTACCAGGCGTGTGGCAGCACCTGTGAGCGTTCCTGTAGCGACCCCAGCAGAACGTGCCACCGCCACTGGGGCTGTGTGGAGAGCTGCTACTGCCCCGCTAGTGATATCACTCTACTCTCTGTTGTAGGTATCCAGTGTCCCAGTGGTCAGCAGTACCAGGCGTGTGGCAGCACCTGTGAACGTTCCTGTAGTGACCTCGGCAGAACGTGCCAGCGCCACTGGGGCTGTGTGGAGGGCTGCTACTGCCCCGCTGGTCTCACCCTCGGCCCCTCCGGTGACTGTGTCCCTGTCGCCTCTTGTGCCTGTGTACACCACGGCATGGAGTATCCCCCGTCCCACAAGGAGATCCGCCCTGGCACTAAAGGCCTCCAGTTTTGGTGAGAATCATTGCTATTTTAGGTAATTAAACTGGTGAAAAGTTAGTTATCAAGTAAAAAAAGAAAAAAAAATAATAGATGTTAGTTTATTTCAATTTTTGTAATAATTTTGAAAATTCCAAATTAAACTATGGTATTACTTGAACTTTAAAATTTTAAACACAAATATTTCAAAACTGGTAAATTTATCACAGTTTTACATGTGACAAAAAATGTTACAAATAAAATCATCTAGCTAATGATCACAAGTTTGTAAGGATCAGACAACTAATAAAGGAGTTATTAAGACTTTTCTGCAGAAAAACATTGATTTACCATTACAATTAATGTAAATTTAAGTTATTTTTATAGAAAAAAACATAATAACTCCGCTATTTTTTGTCTGAGCCAAACAAACTTGGTATCATTAGTTAAATAATTTAATTAATTAGACAATTATATCTGTAAACTTTTTTGTCAGGTGTAAAATTCTGGAAAAATTTTTAGTTTTTGAGATATTTGAGTTAAAAATTTTTTTAAAGGCCGCCATTTTTATAATACACGTTGGAAATAATTAAAAATAATTTTTAACCTTGGCGTGATAAAGGTTCATACCAAATATGAACTTAATACAACCAACGGAAATAACAATTATTTCATCGTGGAATAGCCTCTGGATCACCTAATATAAATCAAAAGGTTAGAATTACCTGGATTGTCGCCAAGTGATCCTGTTAAATGGTTGTAACTACCATTGGTTTCGAACCTAAATAGGGTTCATTTTCAAGTTAATAAAAACATTATCGTCAATATCTTGTTCACAAAAACATGGAACAATCGTCATAGTTCGGTAAAAAAGCACAAAACACAACACACACAACAGGAAGACATTAATTTTAAAAAAAACTGGCAAGTAGAAAAAACGAACAAGCGAGTCGTCGCCGGCGGATGGTGAGTCATGACAAGATATTGACGCTTGATGTTTTTATTAACTTGAAAATGAACCCTATTGAGGTTCGAAACCAATGGTAGTTACAACCATTTAACAGGATCACTTGGTGACAATACAGGTAATTTAAACCTTTTGATTAACAATTATTATTTGTAAAAAACAAAATGGCGACCAACGGCTAAACAAAGCCGATGATATAAAAAAATTACTATACATTTTCGATGTATTTTTTAAGGTATAATGTGAATATGAACAGCCAGACCTGTATTTTTGTGACACCCTGTAACAAATCATAAATCTCATTCCTAAACACATCTTAGGAGAATTTTTAGTTTTTTCTGTGTTTGGGATATCTTACTTTTGTAGACGCCTTAAATCATGTGATGTTGCAGCGAATGCAAGAATGGAGTTTGGCAGTGCTCAGCAGCCACCCCAGAACAGATCAGAGAGTATCCCAACCAGTCACTAGAGCTGCGGACGACATGCAGCGCCACAAGACACCAGGAGTTCACCCACTGCGAACCTCCCGAGCCCATCACCTGCAAGGTAAACTCTATTGTTTAGCGATTATCTGACTTGATTATCTGTTTTGAATATGATCCTCATACATCTAAATCATTCTAATAACTAATTTACAAATTTACACACAGGTGCCATAAACAAACCAGACTGTCTATTGCATTTTGATGTGATTGTAGATAACACTACAAATAAACCTTAGCTGTGTCACTGACTATTATTTATACTCTGTGAATAGAGTTCCCATCCAAAGCATTGGTTAATATCATCTCCATTTGGACTACAATTATAACATTTTGGATTACATTTCCATGCAATAAGAAAAGTGATATAATTGATTTATTGCCATATGTCATTTACAATTCATGTATACCCGCAAGAGATCCTGCCTCTACTATTTGGTTTCAAACATGCCTATTCTTTGAGAAGTCTATTCTTTTTAGTGTATATAGTCAATGAATGTTTTAAGGAAAGAGGATTGTGTAACATTACGTCTGTAAATTTATGGAAACAGGAATAGACTGGAAGAAAATATCTCACAATTAACTAGTTGTTTATAAGTAAGGAGGAGTGTTAACTTAATGAAAAGGTAATAAGTTTACAAAAAAAAGTGATCTGGTTTTGAAATATAATAAGTATGTATCCACAGAACATGCACGCGCCCCCGCAGTCATCACCGTCCATCTGCCGGTCGGGCTGTGTGTGCCGGCGGGGCTACGTACTCGACTCCCTAACACGTGAGTGTGTGCGGCCGGCGCAGTGTCCCTGCCACCATGGCGGCCAGAGCTATGCAGACGGCACCAGGATACAAGAGGAATGCAACACCTGGTAATGTCAACACTAGATAATACATAGGACAAGGCAATTTTTGCGAGAGAGCTAATGGGTTTCCTTGGGAAATCAGATATCATATTAAACTTGTTTTTTAATCTTGAAAATGTCGTAGTTTGTTGAAGTGAAAAAACTTATTTCACCGAATACATGTTTGCCTCCCAAAGTAGAGGCTGATTAACACGTTCCTGGCGGCATGGGAGCGAAAGCTCCCATACGGAACCCTGATGCCATCCTGCTGAATGCGATCCCTCCCAAGCTGCAGTGCGATACTATGTGATTTATTTTTAGAACATGATTTGAACACGAAATCTGAAACCTTGCACCCCACTGCTCAATAGTATATTATATTTGGTGACCATGTGGACTTCCCCTGGACAGTGCTGCTGCCACAATAGGCTTGGTGGTTTTGATAAAGGATGGCGGTGAGGTACACAAAAAATTATGCCGCCGCAAACGTGTTAATGCAAAGTATTGTACAATGGGCATTACTCTTTTGTGGATTGATTGCAAAAGCACTTTCAGTGTCTTGAAACGCTCAACTGCAAGAGAGATTTGTTTATATTTATGTCCTATATATGGGTTTTGTCTATTTCTTTAGTTTAGGGCTTAATTACAGCTTCCATGACATTCTGGAGTTTGGGGAGAGTGTGGTGGTAATTGTGATGATGCCACATATGTCAAGGTGAACCGTAACTTTCAAGATCCTCCTCAACTAATTTTTTTAAAACTGCCTTTATTTTTTCAGAATTTTAAATGTTTTATACGGAGAACTCTAGCTTCATTTATTAATAATTACACTTGTAACTTACTTTTCCTTTAAACAATCTAGTAATAGTAATATAAAATTACCTAGTTTTTAAATTTTAATATGAATTTATGAAGAATTAGTTGCAGTGGAGGATAGTGAGGCATTAAAAGTGCTTCTTTAATCATTATACAAGAATCTGTGGCTAGGCGGACCTTACTTTGTTACTCAGATCCCCATTATATTTGTTAGTTACTGTAGAAATTCTAAGAAAAAGACAAAAATTAGACCTTGCAGGCTACTACTTTCTAACTCTACTTTTCCAAAACTGTTTGTTCACTGATTGCATGTGTGCAGCACCTGTGAGGGAGGCAAGTGGAACTGCAGTCAGCGCCAGTGCCCGGGTGTGTGTCGAGCTTGGGGCGACTCCCACTTCCGAACATTCGATGATAAAATCTTTGACTTTCAGGTACTACATGGTTTATAACTATCTTGAAATTTGATTTTGATAACTTAATACTCCTATACTCATCTTTTAGTATCTCATAAACAGTTTCTCTCGGTTTCTAAGTTAGTTTCAACATTTTAGCGTAATTAGGAGTACAGTCAACTCCCGATTATCCAGGGTAATGACTGGTTGAAGGGTCCCGGATAACCCAAAATCACGGTTAAAACAAAGAGTTCAATAAATTAAGTAAAACATGAAATAAACAAATAAGTTTTAACTAAGAGTCCGCGGGTTTTCAGTTTTTATTATTTGTTATTGACCAAACCTTATTGGAATGAATAAACAAAACAGATCTAGTTGAGTGAATAAGGAACACAATAAAAGGGTCCAACGTGGACAAAAAACCAAGGTCAGGTGTTCTATTGTTTGGCATCGGCAGCGGGGATGGGTGGGTGGAGTGAGGGGGGGAGGGTCGCTTGGGATAATTTATTCAAGATAAGAGCACACACAAAAACGAGTGATGGTTCATCTTTTTGTCCAATTGTTAAAAGTGTTATAACAACCAATTGTCCAAAATGTATGCTAATTATTGAATTAGGTTAATAAATTTATAACTTTGTCAATTAAATTTTAATGTTACGGTACTTTAACAAAAATTTCTTGAAATGCAAAACAAATGCATTTTGAAATGTGTTGTTTTGAAATATATACAGTCAACTCCCGATTATCCGGGGGCGGGTAAACCGGGTTGCGGATTAACCGGGGTCACAAAACGTCAATTTCAACTTCATTTATTTTCTCAGTTTTGACAACAATACCATCATTTATCAATCTTATTATGTTTAAATTACCTAAGAAGAAATATCTTTATTAATTATTATTTGAATTATCAATGGAAAAAAGCAATGAAACACGGAAAATAATCTGTAAATTATTCGGTGGCGTAATTGTGATCGTAGTCATGTGGTCAGGGACGAGTCAGAGCGATGGCAGCGTGTTGGGATGGGGATGGGAAGCCGCAATGGCGGGTATGACCTTGACTGCTAGCTAATAAACAACTGGTCGCGCCGCCGGGATGAGCTAAAAATAGAAACCAAGAAAGGTCCTATTTAGTTTCCAGTTTTTTCTGTAATTATCGCTCTGATTCGTCTGCTCTTTAGTGATCCCTATTAATTTTAACTTATATCATCCTAAACAACACATTTCAAAATGCATTTGTTTTTCATTTCAAGAAATTTTTGTTAAAGTACTGTAACATTAAAATTTTAATTGACAAAGTTATAAATTTACTAACCTAATTCAATAATTAGCATACATTTGGGACAATTGTTTGTTATAACATTTTTAACAATTAGACAAAAAGATGAGCCATCACTCGTTTTTTGTACGCACTCTTATCTTGAATAAATTATCCCAAGCGACCCTCCCCCCCTCACCCCACCCACCCATCCCCGGTGCCGATACCAAACAATAGAACACCTGGCCTTGGTTTTTTGTCCACGTTGGACCCTTTTATTGTGTTCCTTGTTTACTCAATTATAGATCGTTTATTTATTCCAATAAGGTTTGGTCAATAACAAATAATAAAAACTGGAAACTCGCGGACCCTTAATTAAAACTTATTTGTTTATTTCGTGTTTTACTTAATTTATTGAACTCTTTGTTTTAACCGTGGTTTTGGGTTATCCGGGACCCTTCAACCAGTCATTACCCCGGATAATCGGGAGTTGACTGTAAGTTAAAATTAATAGGGGTAACTGAACAGCAGACAAATCAGAGCGATAATTACAGACAGAACTGGAAACTAAATAGGAACTTTCTTGGTTTCTATTTTTTTGGTTTCTATCATCCTGGCGGCCGACCAGTTGTTTATTACCTAGCAGTCAAGGTCATACCCGCCATTGCTGGCGTCCCATCCCCATCCCAACACGCCGCCATTGCTCTGACTCGTTCCTCCTTGACCACATGACTACGATCACAATTACGCCACCAAATAATTTACAAATTATTTTCCGTGTTTCATTGCTTTTTTCCACTGATAAATCAAATAATAATTAGTAAAGATATTTCTTCTTAAGTAATTTCAACATAATAAGATTGATAAATGATGGTATTGTTGTCAAAACTGAGAAAATAAATGAAATTGAAATTGACGTTTTGTGACCCCGGTTAATCCGCAACCCGGTTTACCCGCCCCCGGATAATCGGGAGTTGACTGTACTTGGATTTAAATGCTAAGCATTTTATAATTCACCTTCATAAGAGTGTGAGGTAAATTTTCATAAATATCGGGTGTAAGAGTAACTAACTGGTCTATTAACTAAAAATATTGTAAACATTAAACCTACATAAACACTAGGTATACTTTTATGAAAAGTATGATTAATCTATGGTCTATGGTTACAGTAAGTTAAATAAGTATGTCACTTATCACACTCCAGAGTCAAATACATATTTGTGTAAATTAATTAAGGACTCTTATTTTGTAAACATGACCTTTTAAATAAAACCTACATATTTTCAATATTATTCAACACTGTGTGACTTCAAACATTGCACTAATATTTATACATATTGCTCAAATACAGATTACACATTTCAGGTGGTAATATTCAGACCATCTGGTCTTGCTTGTTGCTTTGAAGATGACACAACTTGACAAATACAACTTGATTGCCAAAATATCCTCTTATTTGACTAATTGTTTAGTAACATGCATATCATATGCATGTATTTTATACTTAGTTTACTTTTAGTAGATATTACATAACTTATAATGGTGCTATAATAAAGTCACACACTGTACTTAAGTATATAACACATACCTTCATTTGAAAATACAAAGAGGTAATACTGAAATTTCTAATAACATTTTCCACCTAAAATATCCAAATACCGTTTGTGTGGCAGGGGGCCTGTGACTACATGCTGGCGAAGGGATCCCTCTCCGACACAGACTCATTCAATGTTGCTCTAGAGGTGAGTAGTTTTGCTGAAGGAAAATATATAAAAATAATCTTGAGTACAGTAGAAGCTCTTTCAACCGACCCCTATAGAACCAGTTAAAACCGGATAACAAAAAAGTTTATTAAACTGAATAATACCTTAAACATGTGTTAATAATAGTTGTCTATGCAAGGATAGCATTTATGACGGCTTTTAAGTCACGAGTGGGAAGTAGGCTAAGGTAAAACACAGGGCGAAGCAAGTGTTCTAAATATCTCACGAATGGCTTAAAGGCTGAATACTATCATTCGATACACTTCTTTATCTTTGACCAACTTTAATTTGGTAAATTATCGTAATAAACATGTTGAAAATGTTTAGGTTATGGACGGCCAGAATGATCACTCTTTTGAGGTTAGGCACATTGGAACTAAAACAGGAATCGTAATGGAAGAATCAGCCGATTTGGGAATAAAGTAATTTCTATTGAAACACTTCTTTTGACAAAAAGTGAGGTCTCATTTATCTAGAGTTTGTACTATTTTAATGTAAAACCTGTACATTAAAGAGGTCATTAAACAACGGGTTTAAGTTTGGTTTAAAATAATGTAACTTTTTATGTCATAACATTATTGGTGATTATAAAATAAACAACCAAAAATAACTGAAAATTATTACGATGCGATTAATTGTTTGGAAAGTTATCAATTAGTTCATAAAGTAAACACACAGATATGTTATAAAAAACTGTTAAATGTCAAAGTTATCAACAAACACACGGCACAGTAAACACTGCCTGTACGGAATATTGAGAGCAAATGACTGATTTTGACTTACTGCGGAAAGGTATTATTGACCTCTTATCACATGAAAGTTATTTTTAGATTATAATGTCAACATCTCATGGTACTATTGTAGTGACAATTTTGACCAGACTATCTATATGGATCTTAGGTTTTGTGGATACTTTTTAATTTAATTTGATTATTCTATTATAGATCTATCAACCATTAAAATTTTTTATATAAATAATGCACACATTTTTAATTGCACTAATGAATTTAATTGCTTTTTAATTGCACCCTGCCAGCTAATCCATGAACATTAACTTTGTTTTTTAATTTAACATCAAACTTGTTTCCAGATTGTACCTTGTGGATCGTCCGGTGTGAGCTGTTCCAAGTCAGTCACTCTCTCCGTTGGTTCAGGTGACAAACATGAATCAGTCACCTTCAAAGCAGGGAAGACCGTCCCTCCTGTTTTAGGACTTAGCAGGTTTGTTATATATAGAACTAATCCTACAAAATCAATTCCTGATTGTTTGTAGCGATTGTTAACGCCAAAGGTAAATGATTTGTTAGACCCACTGGAATTAGAAGACCTTTATTCGTTAAACGTTCCTTTGAATAATACACTTTAGAATCAGTAATGTTGGTGTTTTCAGGATCACAGTTAGACAAGCTGGGCTATTCATATTTGCTGAGGTGGCGGATCTGGGAATAGTTTTGCAGTGGGACAAAGGAACCAGAGTCATCCTCAAAGCAGACCCAAAGTGGAAAGGAAGGGTAATTATTAAAAATATTTTAAAAACCTTTTTTAGAAAAAAAAAATTATATATGGATCTTCAGTGAATTTTTTATAGTACGTAAATGTAAAACCATTCCTACAATATTCGTCTTTGTAAAACGTATAAATAATCTCATCCTAGTTAAAAAATATCTTAACATTTTACTTGGTTCTTAGCCATATAATCTGCGCTCTATAATGTTTATTGTTTATTGTCTTCAAAAACAATATTCAAATAATTGCACTAGTAAAATCCCAATAACAGGATTTCACAATTAGGTTATGTGATAAATGTTATTCTATAGTCATGGTCAGGCTTATTGGCGGGTGGATCAATCAGCTGATGCAACCTATTACCTTGGTAAACTGTTTCCAGAAGGTAATAGTAACTGTTTTTTTGGAATCATAATGTAACTGTTTGTAACAATTCATTTTTAACGTTAGCTTTTCTTGGACATTTTATACTATTTTTTTAAATTTTTTAAAATATTTTTTATTTTGGCTAAGGTGGAAGGATCCATAATGATTATATTAGGGCAGATTCAGGATTATCTTTCCATAAACAAACGTTTAAGGGAAACATTAACGTAGGCTATAGGAAACGTAAAAACGTGAGGAAACGTGTTATGAGTTGTATATAGGATAAAGGTAACCTAAAAAAAATTCACTATTTTGAGACAGGGACCTTATATAATTTTCATCTTTCACTAAAACTGACAGAATGTTGTCTAATGATACCACAACAAAGACAGAAATAGGCTATATAGTTTAAGGGTGTGGTGTGAAAAAGAAATAGGTTATACACTAAGGATTTATACTGTATCACTATGAAAAAAGTATTCCCAAAGCATTATTCAAACCATTGACTTTTTCAAACTCAACTCTGGTTTTCAAATACAGTATTTTTCTCATTTCAGTATATGTAATATTTAGTAACGCTTCCATAAATCATAATAAATTGTCTTGGTAGACAATGTCTGAATAGATTAGAAAATTAGGGCGAGGCTTATTCACATACTTCTCGTTGAGCGTAGTCCTACGCATGAGGTGTCTTCCTATTTTGTAGACGTACGATGTACGTAAAATGCAACATTAAAGATAAACTAACTAAAATGCGTGTGTAAGTTAAATGTTTTTGATAAACTATAACTTTAAAAGATATCCCTTTGTAAAAATGTGTTAAGACAATTTTTAATGGTTTAACAAAAAGTTAGAAAGAAGGTTGTGTCTATACGTAACAGCTGGCAATTTAATAATATGTTTCTATGTTTGTAACCGTTACTTTATTTATTCTGGTTGAAGCAGCTACTGTTCCGATCTAGAAACAGTTAACGAATTAAATAGGTTGTAACAGCTGATCGGCCACCCGCCAATACGCCTGTCCAGGACTATAGTGTTGAATTTAACATTTTAAGATAGAAAGTTGCTTGTCCAAAATATGTGTTAAACTTAATACAAACGGATTAATTAAAGTATAGTCTATTATCAAAATTATCATTCATTTATATTAGAACAGTTAGGAATTTTATAAAATTAAATCCCCAAGTTTCTTAGCTTAATATCTTCATGTTCATAATAAAACTAAAGAATACATAATTTCAGCTGAAAGGATTATGTGGCAACTACAATGGTGATGAAAAAGACGATTTTCAAACACCCTCTGGCGGTATCAGTGAAGTGTCTGCCCAGCTATTTGGGGACTCTTGGAGGCTTCAGCCGTACTGCCCTGATGCTCATCCCGTTGTTGTGAGTAAAATACTAACAATAATGTTATATATACCATTGGTATACTGTAATTTGTGTAACAAAAGTGGTTTACAAATCTGTTCCGTCTCAGTTCCCTCTCAATCCTTTGGTGGATGACCCGGGTATCGGTCCTCCTCAATATCCTAATAAAGGAATCTAAAAGTTTCCATCTTGCAAACTTCGTTGTGATTTTAAAATGTTTTAAATGTATAAACACATAACACAAAACACCGAACATGAAAACTGTGTTTTGTGTTTGTACATTTTAAAACTGTTTAAAATCACAACGAAGTCTGCAAGATAGATATTTTTAGATGTATTAGGATACGACTATCAAAGTCAAAGTCAAAAGTCAAAGTCAAAAATATCTTTATTATAAAATTCTTCAAGATTTACAATAGTGTCAATTGGTTTGGTTTAAAATTGGTTGATTGTTGGTTTACAGTAGGTCTTCTCTCCTCTCAAGAAATTCATCCAGGGTGTAGAAAGGTCTTGCCGTCAGCCATATCTTCAACTCCGTCTTGAGGTTGTTCCCAGTAAGGTCTCTCATGGATGCAGGTAGGTGGTTTCGTAGCTTGCAGCCGCTGTATGATGGTTTTTCTCTGCAAGAGTGGTACGGTGAACTGGCAAGTTGAACCTTGAACCGTGACCTATGGCCTGCTAAGGAGGGCCGAAACCCGGGGTATTCACTAAAGGATTGAAAAGTAACTGAGACGGAACAGGTTCGTAAACCACTTTTGTTAATCTATTCAGTTATGGAAGCTAATTCAAAACGAATATAATTCTTGTATGTAGTTTTACTAAATGTGTAATTTTTACTAAATAATAATTACATTGTTAGCTATTTTTAAAGAGTTCAGTTAGTCTTGAACCAGAGTTTGAACTGGACAGACCATCTTTAAAATAAAATATTTTTTGATTCTTGTTTTTTTGCATTATTCACTCACCAATTATTTAATAAAGGCCTTGTTTATAACTAATTACTTGCTCATTACGGACATGGTCAAACTGACAATCCAGTTTAAAGTAGTTTAGTAAAAATCAGCTTAAAACTGTTTGGGATTATGTCTGTGGGAAAATTTAAAGTCTTGAGTTAATGAATCAGTAGAATAAACCATAATTTGATAGAGATCTCATGCCAAACAGAGTTGTGTCACTGTGAGCATGTGGCTTAATGAAAAAGAAGAGAAATCTGGAGGTGGCCTGGCTGAAGGAGCACAATGTGATGATTTAGATATTAAAGGACATATAGGTGGAACAAAAGCACATACTACTGATATCAACAGATCATTATTTATGTTTTTTTTTGTATTTTAGAGGTCTAATTGAAAACTTGAAAAAGAAAATAAAACTTAAAAGTGGAATGAATAAAATAGACATTGTGTAAGATTCTAAGATATACATAAGGAGACTCTTTAAGTAAGAACAGAAAACATGTCTGGAAGAAATGGTTTATACAAACTAGGTACCCTCCTAACTAAAAGAGATGTTAATAAATTTGCTTATTCCAGTCTTTTACTTTCAGGACACCTGCAAGCTACATCCAACTCGGAAATCTTGGGCTGTCAAGAAATGTGGGATTCTCAAGTCTTCTGTTTTTCGTCCTTGTCATTCGGAAGTGCCAATTGAGCCTTACCTCGACCGGTAAGTATGTATGTCGTTGTTAAGACTTAAAATTTTGAAACTGTTAAGACTAAACATGGACAATTATATGAAAAAAGTCAAAGGAGTAATTTTATTAATGAGACTACATGATCCTTTCTTAGGATATTTATCATTAGGAACACTTTCATCTCCTGTTAGATACAACACACTCCTGTGTTCTTTTATGCTGTGTTTCATGTTCTGAGGTGGTTTCCAGGTGTATATTCGACACGTGTGGATGTGACCAGGGAGGGGACTGTGAGTGTTTGTGTACCGCACTGGCAGCGTACGCACAGGAGTGCAACGCTCACGGAGTCCATATCAAGTGGCGGTCTCAACAGCTCTGCCGTAAGCCTTGTTTACACTTTTTAACCTTAAATAACCTCATATTCTTTAATATGTAATTGCTTGTAAACTGACTTTTGGAATCAGTGATTAAAATTAAAGGAATTTTTTTCACCAATTAAAAAAATTTGTTACTTGCAGAAATTATAGTTGAATAGGTCTAATTATTTAAAATTTCCTGTTTAAAAACCTAAAATTACGGTTCATATTTTGACATTAAGGGAGTTTAATTTTTATGTTAGGTTCAGTCAGCAAATTTGGCCCAGTTTTGGTAATCTGAGGAATGTCTTCCTCATTTTCTTATAACAGTTTGACTCCTCTGTCAAACTGTTATAAGAAAATGATTGTTAATAGTTAATCTATCTTCTTCATGATTTGTAGTTCATATAAAGGACAATCTTATTTGTGTATTAGCCATTTGAATTAAAGATCAATCCTTACATCAACAGAGATCATCATCATCATCATCATCATCATCTATATCGTTTTGGTAGCTCCAGTCTCCCGGGTGTGCTGATAAGCCTCTTCCATCTGATTCTAGCTCTTTACAGCTCCTCTTCATTCACCTGCTGCAAGAATTTTCCTTTTAGTCTGAGGTCGTCTTCTATAATGTCCATCCACATCTTTCTTGGTCTACCAACTTTTCTTTTGCCACTGATTTCTCTTTCCAACCGTACTTTTGCCACCCTTCCTCCATCCTTTTTACATGTCCAAACCATGCAAGCCTTGCCATTCTGATTTTCTCTTGAACCGTACTGTTACAACCAAACTGTTCCTTTATATTTCTATTCCTGATTCGATCTCGTCTTGTTTTTGTATGGATACGTCAATATTCTTTGAAATTTTGTTTCGGCAGCTTGGATTCTATTTTAATCTTTTTTATTCAATGTACATGCTTCTAATTTGAATGTTAAGATTGGTAAGAAATAAGTGTTATGCATTGTTAATTTGGCTTTTCTAGGAACTTTATCATCCCACAAAGCACTTCTTACTTGATGGTAGAATATGGTTGCTTTATTTAATCTATTAGCAACTTCAAGTGTATCTGTGCCAACTTTATTTATAGTGCTGCATAAGTAAACCTAAGAAATATCAACAGAGATATGGTAATTCAATTGTTATTTTTTTATTTTAGCAATCCAGTGTGATGAGACATGTTCAGAGTACAAGCCTTGTATCCAAACATGTCCTCTGGAGACTTGTGATAACGTCCTTGTCTACAAGTCGCTCTCTGGGATGTGCCAGGAAGACATCTGTGTTGAAGGTACCTAATTTGAGTTTTTGTTTATAAATCATGGAAAGGGATAACAGTTTTGTCTCGTAAATCAAGCTGTTGAGTTGTTTGGTCCTGTTGAGTTGGTTGCAGAACTAGGGTATATTGTTATAGAATTTAATTTCAACAATCAATTAGAAACCCAGAAGAAAATTTAAACATGAAAAGTGAAGTATATGACTGAGGTATTGATGTGTTCGCTTCTGTGTGTATAGGATGTAATGTGAAGCCATGCCCAGCTGGCCAGGTCCACCACAACCTTACGGACTTGACCTGTGTCCCGGTGGCCGAGTGTAAGCCTGTCTGCATGACTGTCGACGGCAAACAATACTTTGAGGGTGACTTCATGGAAGGGGACGACTGTTACAGTTGGTACGTTCAGAAACATGTGCATCAACATAAAAATTTAAACATTATTTTCAAAATTGTCAAAAACATTGCCTATTAAGTTATGTATCAAATTTATAATTTGTAGCTCTCAAAATAAATTTTCTACCTCCTCCATTAAAATATTAATTGTAAAAAATTGATTAGAACTTAAAATTATTAATGCCACGATATATAATAAGAAATAAGATATAATGTAACTTTATTTGAAACTCTATGACATTGGTAAATCATATTATTATGTGTTTGTCAATAATGAATCTATATCATCTAAGAAATTGGCTAGGTCGCCTCAGCCCAAGATACTGGACTGGTTATTCTGTAGTTGGGTTTAATTTGATATAATTTTTACAGTGAGGTCATGATGGATTTCAAAATTTTTTTATTTATTCTAGAAGATGCAGGTCATTATATCTGTTTCAGTTATTGCTCCCGGCACAAGAAGACCTGCACGGGTCAACCGTGCATTACCCCAGCCGCCACCACCCCCTCCACTCCCCCCTCCCCGGCCCTGGACCAGCCGGCCCGCTGTGTGTCCGGGTGGTCCGAGTGGATGAGCAATGACGGGCCAATACCGGGCAAGAAGGACTCCGATGTTGAGCCACTACCTTCTGTGCTGCAGTTCAAATCTATCGTTGGAGGCATCAAAGGAACCAAAGTTAGTTTCCATCAATCTCGCTTCGACTCTCTACACAACTTAATGACACTGACACTACACTTCATGCTGGTGATTTTTATTGTCAAAAGATGGTTCATCTCATCTTACCTTGTTCAGTACAAATATATTAATTTAAATTTAAATTTCTTTAAAAATAGCCAGGGTGTTTATCATCAAAATGTACATATGAGTACTTCTAATTTGTTTTAATTCTCCATTTTTTATATATATTTACTAACAAAATGTCTGTTACTGTCTAGAGAGCCCCGAAGTTGTCATACACAAGTTCTGTAACACTGTGTATTATTTTGCATCTTAATTGTTCTTGATGGTTTCACCAGAAGAGGGTGGTCAGTGGCCAGTGCGGCGTGGAGGATAT
This sequence comes from Neoaliturus tenellus, assembly GCA_030545055.2. Lineage (NCBI taxonomy): Eukaryota > Metazoa > Arthropoda > Insecta > Hemiptera > Cicadellidae > Neoaliturus > Neoaliturus tenellus. The sequence goes on from CM061532.1 coordinate 116,895,649, forward strand.
GAAGGATATTGAGTGTCGAGTCGCCGACACCAAGCAGCACTTCAAGGAGACCATGGAGGATGTGGAGTGTAGCCTGGAGAACGGACTGGTCTGTCGGGGGCCATGTCATGACTACGAGATCAGGGTCCTCTGTGTGTGCGGTGAGTGAATCACAGAAATGTCAGTACCAGTGACACTCAACATCTTGTGGGTGACAAGCATATTAAAATGTGTGATTTTCCATGTGATTCAATTTTATATAGAAATCAAGCATTGGTGCTTGGCCTGTGCCCATTGTGTTGAACAAATTTATTGAAATGTGATCCACAATATTTAAATATTGAAAATGATGACTTGTCAAGATGATCTGCTATGACGTGTGCAACTCACCTGTAATCAGTAATTGCTCATAAAATTTTTTCCACTCATGTTGCATTGCAATTGATTTAATATTTTTTCTGATCTTAAAGTTATAACTTTTTGATAATCATCGCGTACATGTTGTTATGTTGTTATAAGCACTAAATTAAAAACACAATTTACGTCATACAACACTTTATTTCATAACATTAACATACAAGGTAATATATTTCGGCGTCCCATGTCACCATCTTCAGACCGACAGTCGGTCTGAAGTTAACGACATGGAACGTTTATGGAACGCCGACATGGAACGCCGAAATATATTACCTGTATGTTAATGTTATGAAAGTGTTTTATGACATAAATTGTGTTTTTAATTTAGTGCTTAAAGTTATATATTTCAAAATGGCTTATTTTTATTTATGACTAAATGGTCCTCTTTTAAGCACCTTCTTTCTACAAAATTGATTTTTTACATATCAATTGGTAATACGAAACTTAATTGCCTTGTGTTATTCTCTCTATACTTTCTCACTTTATAATGTATATTCTTTGATTTATAGAAATTTAACCCTTAACTTGTTGTATCTTAGTGTTATTATTTTTCAGGGCCAACAACTCCTACAACAGTGACAACAACAACTACTACAACCACCACAACACCACTGCCAACAGAAAGGTTGACAACGGAGGCCACAACCTCCACTTCGACTGCTGCTCCCACCTCCCCATTTGTGACCACTGTCCAAAACGGTTGGTTAAAAATTTAATACCTCTTTCAACATTACTTGAAATATGTACTCTTTGGATGTAATAACTCAAATTTATAAAACATCAAATAACAGGGACCCATTTCAACCATAGGCGTCATTTCAGCATTCTGATTGGGGGGGCAAGATCTTCTTAATGTCATAGGTACCCCCCCCCCCCCCCTTCCTACAAATAGGCCAAACATCTTAAATTTCCCTAAAAACTGTCAATAAAAACTAATTAAGTTTGCGACACTAAGCTGTCCATAAACTGTGAACTTTTAATATTATCTCACAAACCCATGAAAACCAACCCTATGTAAAATTTTACTATATAACATGTTTCTATATGTACTCGTAGAAAGTCATTATTTTCCGGGAACTGCAAGTGGTTACTGTAATGAAAAACACCTTAAGAAATTCAATGGATTTAATTGATTAATATATGCCATCGTTGGAATAAAAATACAAAAAAACATCGTTTTTATAACTATTTAGTTATTTTTATTGTATATTATATATTATATACTTACAACTCAAAAATTTTACAGTCGGATATGTAGACTAAAACTCCATAGGCCTACATAATGGTAAAACAGATTGTTATATCTTTATCAAGTATTATTTTTTGACAAAGCACCTTTGCAGTCTGCCGTATAATGCACAAAAATTTAACTATTGTTGGTGAGTACAGTCACGGTATACATTGCCCATTACATTACCGTACCTAAATTGCTATTGAGGACAAGAAAGGTAAAAAAAACTAATCAAAAAAAGATAAGTAATTATTTACAAAAACATCTATACATATTTAATACGTGATATGGGTTTTTGTACAAGAATTCCTCCCACAGTTTTCAACAGGTTTTAATGATTTTAGTGCCATTGGAAAGAGCTCGGCGTGAAGTTGTTTCTAAAGTAAATTGGTAAATTATCCATTTAAAAAGAGAGGACCTACAAGTCCTTGAAGTTTTTAAATTTCCCATTTGATTACCCATCTTGATTTTCAAGTAAACAGCTGTAAAGTGTAAACATCGGATATCAGAGAAAGTACTATTTCTACGTTTTCACACAAAAGAGGTTATGTTTAACCTATAGGCAAGGCTCCGCTCTACCTGAGCCCGAACGACGTTATCGAATGCCGCCTCGCGGCCGAAGCGCTAGGTGAATTTGATGGCTGCAGAGGTTTACGGGAATCGTGTTTTATAACTATATTTGCCACCATAGGTACCGTATTAAGCTATGCAAGTGACCAAGGTATCTTCCCAGATAGCACAAAAACGTAAAAATCACGTGAAATTCACGTTTTCTTTTTACATTTTTCACGTTATTATTACGTAAAAAAGATGTAAATTTCTTGTAAATTTTACGTCTTTTTCACGTGAAAATGTCGTGAAGAGGTCACTAAATTTCACGTGAAAAAAACGTGAAAAAAAGACGTGAAAATGACGTTTTTGTTTCACTTAATTTTTACCTTTTTAACTTATGATTTACTGAACATTTTACAATTTTTTTCAACAAAATTTGTGAATGAATGTTTTTTTTCTAACCAATACTTTTAAAAAATGTAAATAAAGTCGATCAAAAATTTTCCACCTTTACCTGGATTTGAACCCACAACCTTTCTGTCAATGCCTTAACACATTGACCCTCTCGGCCACTTTGGCTATATCCCAGAGGGATTTAAATTACTATTTATACACTTAATACTCAACATTCCTTGTACTTGAGCAAGTCAAAATTAAAACTCTGGCCCAGTTTGAAATAACTCTGTGTTTGTAAATAATAATAGTTTTTTAATCTTTTTTAACTATATTTTTACTATTGCGTATTAAATATTTCAAGTGTTATTAAAATTTGTATAACCAACGCATGAAATTATTACATCCTGTTGGAATAATGTAAAGGCTAAAAAATATAAAATTATAAATTGTTGATACCACAAATTGAAATTCAAATTGTTATTTCGAAAGCTATAATTAGACAATATCTCTACATAAGTAAATCTGATACTTTGACAGTCAAATAAAATTAACAATAACTAAAAAGTAAAATAAAATTTAAAAATAAATTTTTTAATTTAATTTTTTTAAATATACATTTTTTACTTAACTTTTAAATGCAAAAATACTTACTCTCTCGTTTACCCGTTTTTTATATTTAAATTTTACCACATAATTTGTATATGAGAAATATTCTATTATTCGCCTTTTTCTCATTTGACATTTTTCACATAATTTTCACGTTAAAATGATATTAATTTTTTATCAGTTTTTGACATTTTACATTTTTAATGTAATTTGGACATAAAAAAATATTCTTCTTTTCTCCTCTTTTTCACGTTCACATTTTTCACGTAATTTTGACGTGAAAAAAATATTCTTTGTTTCACCTTTTTTTCACATTCACATTTTTCACGTAATTTTGATGTGAAAAACATATTCTTCTTTTCACATTTTTTTCACATTCACATTTTTCACGTAATTTTGATGTGAAAAATATAATTCTCATTTTTACCTTTTTTCACATTTACATTTTTCACGTAATTTTGACGTGAAAAAAATATTCTTCATTTCACCTTTTATTCACGTTCACGTTTTTCACGTGAAAAAAAATATTCTTCTATTCACTTTTACATAATTTTTACATATTTCACGTGACAAAAACGTGATTTTTCACATTTTGTGCTGACTGGGTTGGTAACGATGGCAAAGTGTATGCAGGCCTACAAAAATTGTTAACCATGAGTTGTTATAGAAAATGTAAATTTCTCTATTGCTATTGTAGGAAATGAAATGTTTTATCAGTATATTAACTAAAATGCTCGATTTCGGGCAACATGTAGCTTACACTAGTTATTTCATTAATTCACTGTATTTCTTGGTAAAGCACAAGGACATGTTAGTTCAGTTAACTGACCATGCCAAATTAAGCCGTCTATATCGCCGCGAATCAAAGTAATTTATTACTTTTGTAATGTCGATTTCTACATATCTTTCTATTTGCCAAAAGCCCCAGAGAACACAACCTTTCTTGACCGATAGTGTTTCTACAATACATTAAAAAATTTAAAACTTCATGACACACAGATATACATACAATCAATGCAAATGTCTCATTCACTTGACGTTGTTGTTGTCCAGCTTCCAGACCCACTACCGCTAAGCTGCGCTACCTGACACATTGGCGCTCTTTCTGTAGCGGAAACTCTAATGAACTATGGTTATAATGATTAACAAATCAACAGACGTGAGATGGGACTTCGTGCCAAAGATGATTGCAGAATGAGCCAATTTAAGAGTTTTACATAAATAATTGAAAATAGACATTTTGTTAAAGTCAAAATATTTCACCACATAACCTAACATTTAAATTTCCCAATTTTTTTTTTAAATCACCGAAATTATTGGGGGGGCAACTGCCCCCCCTTGCCCCCCCCAAATGACGCCTATGATTTCAACCAATCACATCAGTATGAGCTCCTCGAATGTGGCATGATGATGATTAACAGGACTGGTCAAAGTCAATTTCCACTTTATCAACTTTAAAAAATTCAAACTGTTCATTTTGTCTGTTACAATATAAATTGTTCTTAATGTAAATAACAATATGTTTACTTGTTTTGGAAACATTTAAAATTTATGTCTTGTGTCAGGAATTTGGTGTACATGAATTTGATATCACATGTATAAAATTTTCTTTTTTCAAAATAAACAAAGTTATTTAATGAGTTATAATAAATAAACTAGTACTGTGCTCTTAATTTGAAGAAAAAAATTACCTAATTTGATATTTTAAAGTTTATTATCCAATATTTATTTTAAATGCCTGTTTGACCAAATTAAGAAAAGGTCTGTTACTCAAATATAATGTTTAAGAAAATACTAGAAAAGTAATTTATTTTTTAAATTATTTCTATTTTTACTTTTTTCTTTAGCAGTGAAAGAATTTTATATAAAATGTAGAATATAATATTTCATTTGTATAATAAATTGAAGAAAATATTGTTCTGGATTTATAAATTTCTTTAACCCTTTCAGTAGGCTATCGTGGTATGATATATTGGATCACAACTTTTCACGAAAAGTGCTAAGATCTGATAAATCAGATCTGGCTTTTCATTCGAAAAGTGTGAAGATCGATTTTCTCTCCACTGATGTCGATACTGCGTACTTAAATGGGAAAATTGGTCGTCTCAATTGTTATTTTCAAACATTGACGATTCTATATGATTTTCCATACGATCGAGATATAAAATATTGTACTCAGCACTTTTGGGTTGACAATATATTTTTGTATGGATTTTTTCTTATGTGCTCCCTTTTGCCCTCTTGGAAACTCATCACTTTCACTTATCAGGAGTTATATGAATATTACCCCGGCACTTTTCTAAAGTTATGTTCCAACAAAAGGGTCAACCCATTAAAAGATGACCAAACTAATATTTGTGATTTTTGAATTAGACAGTTAATTGAGTTAGATGAAATAAATATGTGTAACACCTAAAAAGCATAAAAAGGTGATTTTACCTTAAGCTACTTTTCTTTAAGTAATTGAGTTTCTCCTTTCCTAACTTAACAATATCTCTTTACTAAGTAGTTAAGGAATCAAAACGTTTTGTGTTCAACTTATGTATTTTTTCAACAGTTTTATTAATTTACAATTGTTGCAGAGGTGGAGGTGTGCAACACAGTGGAGCCGCTGTCGGCGCACCCGAGTGACTGCCGCCGGTACTATCAGTGTGTGGAGACGGAGCGCGGACTGGAGCGGTTGGAGCGGGAATGCGCTCCGCTGCTGTGGTACAACCCGCAGACCATGACCTGCGACTGGCCGAACCAGGTGCAACTCATCCGCCCAGAATGTACAGGTACCAGACATTGTAAACTTGCAATACTAAGCTTTACTATTTTACTTAATTTCCTAGATGCATGTCAATAAATGAATAAATATTCCTTTTAGGACACATTAGAAATCAAGTGATTTACCTAGATAGTTCACATGACCGCAATGAATGAATATAAATTTAGTTTATAAAAGTTAACGAAACTATTGTAAGACTATAGATTTGAAAATGTCATTGGAAATCTTAAATGTATTCAACATAGATAATAGTGTTTGCTATATCATTAATACACAAACAAAACAAGGATCTACTTAAAAAAGTACGATTTTTGCTTAAAATATCAATAAAACTTCACAACTAACAACATGACCCATAATATAAAATAAACAAATTTTAAATGCTCTATCTAATGTTCAGAAACAACCATTTATATTTCAAAATTGTTAATGATAATCTCCATTACAACTTTGTAAACTGCTGTATTGTTTTTATATGTGTTTTCTTCTTTTAATATTACAGTAATCCCACTTATGATTCAATGAGAACTAACTTAACAACATTTTTACAGTTACCGAAGCCAAGCCAGTGTGTGAAGACTCATGGAGTGAATGGGTGAATGTTTCCCACCCATCCAGTGAGGACGGGGACTTTGAAACTTTCTCCAAGATAGCGGAGGCTGGCATTCAACTGTGCCCTGGTGCCAATGGCTTCATCAAGGACATTCAGTGTCAGTACAAGGCCCTCGTCCCTGGAAAAACTATGTAAGTATCAGGTTAGATAATAAAGTCAGGTTGATACCTTTTACAGTCTAACATGAGTTATAGGAGTATTGGAGTATAGTTGACTCACAATAATCTGATAGCAATTGGTCTGTTGGGCCGGATTGTCAAAAAAGGCGGATTACAAAAGGCTGGTTTTATTTTACTAAATTTAAACAATATTGTTTACTTTTGTTTCTGGCCTGTCTTTTAATGATGAAAACATCGTATTAAATTTCTTGAACGATGATGATCTATTTCAAATATAGTCTGGTCGAGGTAATTTATTCATGAAATGAGACCTCCTATAGTACAAAACGCTAATCCAATTGCCAAACAAAACAAAAGAAATTGTTAATTTTTGAACTTATTGTCATGAATGAATAAGATATAAACAAAAGTTGGATGAAATTCTGTTCATTAGATATTGATACTGTAGATAGAAAAATATTATTAAGATTTGACCCATAACAACATGAGAGACAGCGTTTTTTCACCTTGAAGTGTTGGACTATTAAGAGTCAACTGTGTAAGGGTGTTAGAGGTGAGCCTTTTGGCACGGCTGTATGTCAGGCTGAAATGTAAGAGCTTTTAAAATATGTCACCATGGGAGAATTGGCACAGTGGCCCTTCAACTCATATGGACATGCATAGATTACACAACTGATTGTAGCCATTACAACAATGCAAAACTAAAAAAAAATCACTTCTCTAGACATATGTTATTGGTTAGCCTTAATGGCTTTTTTGGTTAGCACTGAAGGAGATGAATGGGTGTTGTTTAAGCAAGAGAACTTTTGTCAATGAATTTCCAATCCTAAATTGTTCAGTCTTCTTTGAGTATCCTGAGAAGACGTGCTACAACTCATAGAAAAAATAAAATGAAATATGGCTATTTGAACAAGTAATTTTTATCCTTTAAGATAAAGGTTTTTGTGTTACTAGGTAAATAGACCTCACTTTGGTTTAAAACAACTTTTGAAAAACAATTTGGAAGAAATATATTTTATATATGTTTATAGTAAGAAGGGTGGCAAAAAAGGAGGCAAGAAGAGTAAGTCCGGTTGGGTGGAAAAAGACTACAAAGAGTCACCTGATGTTGAAGTGATATGTTCGCCCGCCACTGGACTGTCGTGTCTCAACTACAAGCAGCCCGATGGCCAGTGTGAGGACTACAGCATCCGAGTGCTCTGTGCCTGTGGTGAGTGGGGCAAACAAACACCTGGAGAGGAGGTGGATACCTCAATATTTTGCTTAAACTTTGCAATTGAGAATGTTTTGGCCCAATAATGAATTTAGAAACCGCCTCAACTCCAGAAAAAATCATTTTTTATTGTAAAAAATTTAAAAATGGTATTTTTTAAACATTGGTCTTATGGGTTGCCATCAAGGTAATGAAATAACAATAAAGGTAAATGGAAAAAAGTGCTACTTTTGAGCATTGTTATTGAAACAGCTATCACCTGTAAAAAGGCATGGTTGGCTAAAACTTCAAAGCTTGATTACCATGATACAATAACAAATGTGAATTAAAACCATAGAGCAAGGCTTGGTTAACCCAGTACAATTTTTATAAAGTAAAATATATTTTTTATTCTCTAGAACCAGAAGCAATATACAACTATAAACTATAAATATAAACTGGTGAAATTTGTAGTGTTCATACCACAGGTTTCCTGTGAGTTGAATATTGAACAAAAAATAATAGTTTTATTTTGTCATTTATTTTATATTACTTTTTTAGTGAATTTCCCATAGAGAATAAGCTATTACCGTAGGTCTCATGGTAAGACTTAAGCCCGGGACCATGTTACTTTTTCGTTTTTAGGTGCCCAGAGACCAAAAATAATAGTCATTAAAATTTATATATATATATATATGTATGTGTCCCTAGGCACGATAACTCTCGTAAAAATGGTCCGATCGACACCAAATTTGGTAGAGATGTGTAATCCAACGTTTATTCGGATGAGTTCGTAAACCAGACATATTGACCTACCGGAAGGGGTAGTTTTGGGGGGTTTTGTACCCCAAAAATGGGTTTTTTGCATTTTTCATATGTAAATTTTAAATTTTTATTTTAACCATTGGATTTAGCTAAAAAAAAACACACAATTTAGTATCTTGAAGCTTTGCTCTATCTCCATTGGTTACCAAGATATTAAAAAGTCTAAAGACAGTACATTTTATTTTGGTTCTCCAATGTTAATCTTATGGAGAATTTTGATGTGTTAATATTTCACTCATTAACCAATATTTTTCGATGATACTTGGAATTCAGCTTCATTTGGTTGAGATTCATCCATTTATGGTAAAAAATCTTGGTTTTTGTGCTTATCATGGCAGCAAACCTGCATACTCTTTTCCCATGTTAATCATATGGAGAATAGGCAAACTTCTTTAGCAATGGACAGATATTGATGAAACTTAGTAAATGGCTTCAAATGGTCAAAATAATTTTTTTTTTATGATAAAAACCTAATTTCAGTGTTCCCCATGGCAGCATACCTGCATACTCTCCCTATATTTATCATAAGGAGAATAGACATTTATTTCCCTATTTTTGAGCATGTGATTTTATTTGGTTTACAGTTTTATGTGGTAAAAATTAATATTACTAATTTGGAAATTCGCTGAGTACGCAGGTCTGCTGCGACGGGGGGTATTTTAGTTCCTAGAAATAAAAGAATTGATCCAGATATATTCTTTAGAGACTGAAAACGTTTAGACAATATAGCCATTAAAGTAAAAAAAACTTTTGTGACATTTGAATAACAGTTTTAGTGACGTATCTTTAATCTTAATTTGATTTCATTATTGATTATTAAAAATTGTAATATTTCTTCAGCAATTACTCAAGAAGAAACCATTGTGGAACAAGGAAAAACTGAAGAACCTGTGACAAACCCTGTTGGAGAAGGTACGACTTTAATATACTTCCTCAAAGTTAAATATTACTTTTCTCTTATAAACGTGTTTTATTTCTTGTGTATTATAAAGAAACAACATTCAACAGGATACAATTACAATTATTTAATTTTATAAACACTTTTTTTATAGCTGGCTTTCCAATCTAGAATATACTCCTCTGTATTTGATGTTATCTCTCTATATAAAAATGAATCCCTATATCTCTGGTTACAGCATCACGCGTGAACGGCTGCACCAATTTCGCTAATAATTTTGTTGTTGTGTTTTTATTGTAAGGAGAAGGTTTTTATGAAAGAAAAAACTAAGTAATTCCACAGGGCTCCACCTCACACGTCTTCAAAGTCCTATGACGTCATTGAACGTGTGGAACATCACAAATACCTAGGTGTGGTGTAATCATGGACCGAAAACTAAGCTGGGTACCACATGTTCAATACGTCGAGCAGAGACTCAGAAAGCTAGTAAATTATTAAGTATGATTATTGTGTTTTAGGATGCAGGAGTGATGAGCAGTGGCTGGATTGTAACCTTCAGTGTGACCAGTTGTGTCTTTACTATGAACATGTGTTGATGGTGGAGGGGAAGTGTACCACCGGCCGCAAATGCGTACCTGGTAATCCACCGATTCATTGATTTAATTTCTATAAGGAGAAATTATTAGGAAAAAGGGTTTTTTTTTAAAGTACTGTATCTGTTTTTCTTCATACATACGACAAGTTTCTGAAAAGGGATTGATCTGTTGTATAAAAATGGGAATTTTTATGTAGCTATTTAATTGGAAATGAAGTACAGTACACTCTCGTTCATCGGAACTAATGTGGCGGACGGCCGGTTCGGATGTTAAAAAATTCCGATGAAGCGGAGTCCGTCGTGAGTCACCATTTCCGCCCGTACGGTGACCTATCGTGATTGTATTCACTATTATTTTTAAGATAACACAAGAGATTTTATGAAAATAAGGCACTCAAACTTTGAACATGGTAACAATGAACCTATAGGAATAAAAACAACGCAGGAAATAAAGATCCAAAATCTTTATTCTCATATTCCCTATTCATATTCCAGCAGTCAACTGACTTCCACGTAACACAGGTGCAGTCGCGACGCGAGACAGACTGAATGACGGTTTGGGAAGTTGTCGAAGCGGATGTATTGTTCACTTCCTGCCCCCTTCCTCTTTCTATTTTTGTGCGAATACTCCACGGCCTCGTAAATCACATCGATGGGTACAGATTATGGAAAACGCCTGATGACTTTTGATGCAAAATGTGATACTTCACAGTTGTACGGATAGAACGAATGGAAATTTTGAAGGCGCTAAAACGGAAAATTATTTATTTCGTAAGAAAAAAAATTAATAATGTCCATATTTTCAGTTCCGATGAAGCGGAGTTCCGATGTTGCCGAGTCCGATGAACGAGAGTGTACTGTACTTTGAACTTATTAGAATATAAAACGAGAAAGTCCATGTTGATTTTCTGACATACATGGTCTTACAACCGAAGGTAGAAAAGATAAATATGAGTGTTTACTGCTTTGTTGCTTGAGAGAGATCCTATTCAATGAGTACATTTCTTTTCTTTACAACCAGTGATTGTGACTATGTCAAAATTTAAAAATATGTTTCTTTTATTAAAATAATCTTTTGTGAAATCATGAAAGAGCATAATCTTGTTGGCTAGTTGACTCCAATAATTTCCTCCTACTTCTCTTAAATTACCTTTGCTAATTTTAGCAAAACACATTATTTAGAGTTACCATAGTTCAATAGACATGCTTTTCAAATAGACACTTAGTCCATGGAGAGAAAAAATTTAATTCATTCTGTTTTTGCTGAGGGGTACGTGAAAACAATGACGTTGTAGCTAACCAGCCTAATAATCAAGTAACTAAAGCTCATAGGTTTTCTTAAGAATAAAACGTGGTACCTAGATATAAATGAAACAGTCCTTTATCTAGTAAACAGTTAAGACTAAAAAACTTAGTATCGATAAAAATATTGATTCTACTCCAATTCCAAGGGCGATTCAACGTTGATTACTAGTTGCATATTTGCAGGGTGTTTCCCGCGGGGAGCTGCGTCTGGCTGCCCTCCTGGGTTCCGCTGGAGAGAGTGGGGCTCCTGTGTCAGAGTTGACGACTGCACCTGCAGGTCTTCCACTGGGGCGATTGTCAAGGTAACTCCACAAACTAATTAGAGCTCCCATAACCATTTCATATAAATTTGTTTTCATTATTTTAATTGTGCTCATGTTTGTAGAGTTTTAGTGACCTTTAATCTGGCCACACATCACCTGATGTGATGTCATGTCATACTATTTGAATAAAGTAACCCGATTGGTGCTCATGACCACGCCAATGCCCTTCCATCTTATTCCTGGATCACCTCATGTCCTGAACCCCGACCGCCAGTCAGTTCCCCAGCAGCTCTCGTCTGTCATGTAGCTTGGTCGGTTGTACGTGGTTCAATTGTGTGTATCATTTCATTTACCCGCACTTCCCATACATGATACCCAGTGTCTAATCGTTACAGTCACAACACTTGCATTAAAGCTACATATATTAGGGTGTGTCCTCGAAGTTGTTAGCGCTCTCAATCCAGTGGTTTTCCAAACAAATCTGATATGTTAGTGACCCAAGGAGATTAAATAGAAACATCCCTATTCTGCCAAAACTTAGCAAGGCTTTTTATGCATTACTCACTCTTTTGCAAACAGTTAATTTTGATATCCTCAGAAAGGTGTACTTTGCTTATTTTCATTCCCTCATTTCTAATGGCTTGATTTTCTGGGGTAATTCCAGTGAGGCTTCTAGAGTATTCCTAGCCCCAAAAAGACTCATCAGATTAATTGCAGGTACTGGTCCCAGAGATACAACAACACTTTCAAAGATGTGGCATTCTTCCACTCCCATCAATGTACATTTTCCAATGTTTCATCTTCTTCAAAGCTAACTCTGATGAATTCTTCAACAGAAACCATCAACACAATTATTTCACTATGAATTCTTATTTACTTCAATACCCTCTTCACAGGACCTCTTTTCTTGAAGCTGCACTATTGTAAAGTTATTTGAGGATATTTAATACCTTTCCAACTTCCATAAAAAATTAACCTTGTTTAAGGAAATCTCAAAAAAGATTTTGAATATTTGTCCAGGCATTAGAGTGTGAATGAGTTTCTCTCACTTGCCACAAGAAATGACACACACTAGGGATCTACTGCTTGGATACAGTCAAGCTGGAATAGATTATTTATGTGTTATTATTACTCATTTGGTATGTTTTGTTGTAAGTTATTTTATGATTTTGTTATTTTATGTGAGTTATTTTTATTTTATGTTATAACTATAAAGAGCCTCATGCCTTTGCACCTGTGTGAATGTACTGGCGTGCCAGACAATTGTAAATAAGTGAATAAATAAATAATGGCGTTGTTAGCTGTAAACTTAACCGGGACACCAATCACAAAGTGTGCTAGTGAATTCTCAATAGTGCTCCAAGTTACTCGAGGGTCAGGTTGTCATAGAGGACATCTCAAGTGACTGAAAGTCATGACTGGCTCCCAAATATCTTAGTAGACTGTGGCCGTATAGCCGAGCTGGATTGCTGGACTTATTAATTATTATGTTAATAAATTTAAAGGGAAAAAGCACTTGGCTTCAACATTATTGTTGGAAAAAGATGGGACACAGCTAACTCACCTCGAAAAGTATTTTTCAAACACGTGGAGAAAGTAGATTGCACTTTATATAACAGACATTTTAATGCTTTTCTGTGTTTTTCTGTCAAGCTAATCAATACTTTTGAAGGTGAGATAGCTGTGTTTTAGCCTTTTCCTACAACTCTGTAAATAAATTGTATTTTTTTTTTTTTAAGTGTCAATTGTCAATACTTTTTGCAGTACATTTCCTCCACATTCAATGCAATCTACCATCGATCGATGATGAAAAACTTAAAGTATTTAAAATCGTTCCTTATACTTCATATTATCTGAGGTTTTTGTTATCCGAGGTATGTCACGTTCTGTTATCTTGGATAGTTTGGATTCTACTATTAATAAGTGTTAACTTAAGAGTACAAAACCATTATGAAGCTACTTTACATGTCATACCTGAGATGACAGTATCTCAATACTGGCATCTCAATACCTCTGGTAACCTGTAATAGCAAATTACTCTATTACCAAAAATTATGGGTGTATAATTTATTGGAAATACACAATTAGAAAATACCTTGATTTAGGTAGTACATTTTTAATGACCTAAAAGTATTATTGGGGCTTTTCAAAGTGAAAATACTTATGATAATCTTATATGTAACCATGATCAATCATTCTCCATCAAGCTTGTTTTCCCCCAATTTTGCAAAAAAAAAAAAACCAACTAACATTTTCTGAACTTTCTACAGTGTAGGTTAATAGTTAATTGATTTGGATGAGTTGAATTAAATGTGTTTTACCGTATTATTAAGTTATTGCCGTGTAATATTTGGATAAAAACTTTAAATTTTTATGCAAAAATTACTATACAATATTTAAATCACATTTTTATGGCTATTTTAGCCAGGTGAGGTGATCCATGAGTCAGAGTGCAAAGTTTGCATTTGTGAGAACAACCACTACACTTGTGACGACACTGCCTGCCACACCACCACTACCACCACCACCACCACCACGGAGCAACCAACCACACCTACCACGGTCCCAACCACAGTCCTGGTGGTCCCCAGCACAGTGAGCCCTCCTCCACCCTGCAGTCGGGACAGGTAATCAAAACAAAATCTCCTTGTGTTGTTTTCTCTACAATTCCAAAATCCAGATTTTGATCATATTTTGAGATTAGAATTGTTTTAGCTTCAAAAACTGTTTGGTTATTACTACATAAATACTGATAAATACTCACAATTGTTTTTAGAATACACTAACTAATGTTTACATAATAGGCACACGCCACTCTTGGCCAAGTTACCAGAGTCAGCTTTCAGCGCCTCGTCAAGTCAACCTGGTCATGAACCTGTGAGTGGAAAATTGAAAATGAAGGGAGAATCTACAGGATGGGAGGAAGAGACAGGAGGGTGGAAGCCTGTGCAGAATGTTGAGGGAGAATACCTACAGGTAACAAACATTTGATTGCAAACATAAACACCCTTAAGATGTATTTTCTTCCTACAAGGGTGCACCAAAACAGTTTAACGATCTGATATAACTTTAAATATAGCTATTGCCATTTTGAAGCTTTTATCCCTGCAGCACAAATATCTCAAAGTGCTTATCAATTATCAATCCAATGATATTATAGTAATTGATTTTATCAATGGTTGGATCCTAATATACTTAATAGTTCCATTTCTCAGAACCAATAAACCATTTTCTCTCCTTCCCTGACAGACTCTTTTAAGACTTGAGAGTGGTGGTTTTATAAATGATAAGGAAGGTTTCAATAATAGACTGTTGAATAGACAAACATATTTTGAGAGTAATATGTACAATTTTACATATGGATTGGAAGTAATTTAGCTGAGGCCTGGCTAAATTTGAATCAAGATACTTTGGATGGGTTAGATGTGATGCCATCCTAATGTCTTTCCCTTAAATCTCTTCCGCATCCTTAGCTTGTTAAATAATCGTAGCTTGGTTTGTAATTTAACATGAATTGCATTTCATCACAGGTGGACCTAGGAGTCTTGGAACCAGTTTACGGAGTGTGGGTTGGAGGCAGCAAGGAACAACATGTGACCAGCTATCAAATACTATATAGCGCGGACAATGTCACTTACAGTTACGTTTCTGTATCCGGACTGCCAGAGGTATGTTTTACTTGGTGTTATGAAATGTTCAGCAAGTACTTAAGTCAATGGCAGCAGTACTAGTTATTGAGCAGAGCAAAATATCTAGGTAGCTAAATGGTTATAGCTCGCCTTAAAACCAAAAGGTCAAAAAGGTGTAATTACAGTTTTTTGGGGAAACAGTGATTTTTCCAGTGCTCATATGTTTCTTTAATACCTTTATTGAAATGGCGACCTAACTCAATAGGTAGTTTAAAGCCAAGTATGAATGAGGGATGAGTGTAGGATGATTGTGGCGCGATCTTGTAGTCTTGTTACTGACTAAGGCCGACATTCTCCTTAGACAGGACTGTTAATTCATGGCCCAACAGCCAATGGTATCTAGGGACCTACAGTTTAACGTGGGATCCGAACCACAATTTCAACCTCCCATATACGAATTGGTCTAATTATGAGGATGGTACTTATGGATGAACTAGTATTCACTAGTGCGGACGTTAATCCCCACCAGGGAATATCGCATCCACAAGCCATCGCTCATAACTATCCACAATTCGTGACCTCCAAGTAGCTGGATTACAGGACGTCGCCACCGTCCCAGTCTTTTATTATTTAAAGTAATATATTGCATTTCATTTATTTGTCACATGACATTCTTTGATGAATAAAGGTAAGATCCTACTCAAACAGGTATAATATATACTTATACTTAATGTAATAATTATTAATAATATAACAATTAATAAATTTTCATATCAGAACATATAAGATTAAGAAATTTAAAGACAGAATATAAAAGTACAAGATAGTAAAATTGTGAAACTGACAGAAAACATGTTTTATTAATGTGGCTCAATCATTTGGCACCAAATTAACCTAAATATTGTGTATAGTGAGTGGCAAAAAGTACTGTATTTTGGCAATAACTGCTAACACTGTGCTGTAATAACAAAAATGAGTAAAAATAAATTTTCCATGGAACGTTTTAATCGCTTTAAGCTTCGATCAAGCTTTACAAAAAGTGACGAAAGATACAAAATTCAGTAGAAGATTCTTTTCGAAGGGTATAAAAATTTATGTATCAAGAAATTTTATATATTAACTAGTGGTTTCTATTCATTAAAGCATATTTTGGATGTTACATGAGTGTATATCTTTGTAATGTCGTTAACGTAATTTATTTGTAATCAATAAACAAATTATTTGTTATTTATATGAATTTTTCAGTGCACTCCAAAGCTCTAATTGCCTTTCTATAGTTGATAAGCCTTCATTCTCATTCTAAGATAACTTTTGATACTAAAAAATCAGGTTTTGTGTTTTTTCATACAATACTTAATTATTTATTATTTAACCTCCGTTTTTTTTTTCTTTTTTTTTTTTTTTGTAAGGAAACACTTTTACAAGTAAGTAAAACCGTTTTATTATAAATTTAAAAACTCCAATTATTTTAAGTGTTATGTTAACAACAATTGTAATTTATGATGTGTAGTTAATCTGATAATTAGAGATGGAGAATATAATGCATCCCAATGCGGACAGTCACAGTGGTCAGGCCTCTGCATTTGATGTCTGTTATTCGTCCTTCAATTTCCATGTAGGTTTATAAGCCCCCAGTGTTCTGTACATCTATATTGTCTTGTTCCATTTCCTTGAATATGTTGACGTTTACCGGTTACCCCCATAGGATACTGTGTCTTGTTCCATGTCCTTGAATGTGTTGACGTTGACCGAGGACCCCCACAGGATACTGTGTCTTGTTCCATGTCCTTGAATATGTTTACGTTGACCGGGGACCCCCATAGGATCCTGTGTCTTATTCCATGTCCTTGAATATGTTGACGTTGACCGGGGACCCCCATAAGATACTGTGTCTTGTTCCTTGTCCTTGAATATGTTGACGTTGACCGGGGACCCCCATAGGATACTGTGTCTTGTTCCATGTCCTTGAATATGTTGACGTTGACCGGGAACCCCCATAAGATACTGTGTCTTGTTCCTTGTCCTTGAATATGTTGACGTTGACCGGGGACCCCATAGGATACTGTGTCTTGTTCCATGTCCTTGAATATGTTGACGTTGACCGGGGACCCCCATAGGATACTGTGTCTTGTTCCTTGTCCTTGAATATGTTGACACTGGGTGGCTCAAATTTTAGATTTTGTGTAATACTTGGCTTTAATTTGGGGTGTACACAGAATTTCTTTGGATCCCTAATTTTAACTTGTAATTTATTAAAAATTTTTAAGCTACTTATCAAATTTTTGTAAAGTCTCCATAGAAACCAGTATTTCTTTTAATTTATTGTTGACTTTTCCTTTTGAATAATTATTTGACTCATTTGAATAATTATTATTGACATGCAAATGACTCTCAAAAATTTTTTACTCTCAGTACTTTTTCCATTGAAGTTGTTCCACCCCAAACAGACGAACGATGGCTCAGACTATCAATTCCTTTACTACCTATCACTAACTCCAAAAACTCACATCTAAAGTGTTTGCAACGGAAATGAATTAAATGAATTTAATTTAATTTAATTACAATAGCTGTGAACCAATCATCTAGCTCTTGAAATGCTTCTTTATCTTTGAATTTTAGGTTTACTAAAATTTCCTCCATAATAATTGAAGCAATGTTATCTGGATACAGTGTGATTAAAAAGTCCAGGAATGGTGAAATATTTTTTTACCATTATATATAAAGTAATAAGACTTGGTATATCAATAATAGCCATAAATGTCTACTCTTTTACGCTATTATCACATTTTTATTCCTTAAGGGAATACATTCCCTTACATTTCCTTCGTGGGGAATACATTTTGCCCACGAGGAGTCAGGCAAAATTCTTAAATAGCAGCATAGGTCAGTTTGGTATTAAATTAAAGGTCTTACATAGCAGAGTACAATGCCTCAAACTATACTTCAAATGTATGAGGGTGACGGAAATGCCAGGCAAACAAAGTTTCCATTAAAATCATACGGGTAAAACTTAAAAATGCAATAACTTTCTTAATATTCAACCTTTTGACGTTGGGTTTGTGGCTCATTACTCCAAATGCAAAGACGTTTAAAATTATGTTTGATGTGACAAGGGCCAAAGCAGATTTCTGTAAGACTTCCAAGAGGGACATCCCTTAAAGGGTGTGTAAAATAAAACTTCTTTGGCCCTTGTCAAATCATACACCATTTTAAACTTCTTTGCATTTGGAGTAATAAGCCACAAACCCAACGTCAAAAGAATAAGTATTAAGAAAGTTATTGCATTTTTAAGTTTTACCATATTATTTTAATGGAAACTTTGTTTGCCTGCCATTTCCGTCTAGGTCATTCGTTTTAAGTCTAGTTTGCGGCATTGTACTCTGCTAAGTAAGACATTTAATTTAATACCAAACTTGACCTATGCTGATATTTAAGAATTTTGCCTGACTCCTCGTGAGCCGTCCCCCTTAAGGGATAAAAAAGTGATAATAGCTCAAAAGAGTAGACATTTATGGCTATTATTGATATACCAAGTCTCATTACTTTATCTATAATGGTAAAAAACATATTTCATTGTTCCGGGATTTTTCAATCACACTGTATAATATTGTACACTCAAGGGCAAGACCTTTAAGTAGTGATTGAAAAGTGTTGGACCCAAAACTAATCCCTGAGGTACCCTTGATTTAACTTATCCAAAACTAGAGCCGTATTTGATATCTGACCGTGTAGTTCTCTATTTTTTATTATCTTAAACGAATAAGTTTTAAACCATTCTAGTTGAGAACCAAGAATTCCATATTTGTCTAGCTTGCTCAGCATAATTTTGTGGTCAACACAGTCAAAAGCCTTGGACATATCACAGGTGACAGCAACTGCACCTTTTGATCCGTCCAAGTCCGATTGAAGCTCTTTTAAAAGATATGTTGTTTGCTGTTAAATAATTTTTCAACTGTATATTTACAATTAATTCAAACATTTGCTGAAAAACTTGGAAATATTTAAACAGGTCTGTAGTTTATGTAATTTAGGTCTGAAGTAATAAATATATTATATGTTTATTTTTGTTTTTGAAAATTGGTTTGATTACTGACAGTTTTTCTGGAAATTTCCTAGTATCAAAACACTACTTATTTTAAGGGCTATATGGTTTTCAGTGAAAATTAAGATTAATGGTTAGATAAGTGAAATTAAATATGTACATTGTATTTATAAAATGTTGTTATTTTTGTTTTTGAAAATTGGTTTGATTACTGACAGTTTTTCTGGAAATTTCCTAGTATCAAAACACTACTTATTTTAAGGGCTATATGGTTTTTAGTGAAAATTAAGATTAATGGTTAGATAAGTGAAATTAAATATGTACATTGTATTTATAAAATGTTGTACAATGTAACTTCGATTGAGTGATTTATTGACGGTTGCCGGAAAAGTTAGAGAGAGAAATGGTTTGAACTTGGACCAAGCTTCATTTGTTCGTTGGGCCAATAATTAATAAATCAAGCTGGTCTTTTTTATTAAAAAGCATTAGATCCATCACTCACCCTTCAATCATATTCATATTGAAAATATAAATCAAAATAATGATAAAACACTAAGAGAGGATAGATGGAAAAAGTTAAATTATAGAATAAAACATGAAGTTTTGTTTATATAGACACCTATTTAAAAATGACATAAATATTTGTCTGCAGATCTTCAGAGCCCCACTGACAGGAGAGCCGTTAGAGCAGTTGTTCAGCACACCGGTGGAGGCTCGCTACATTCGTGTGTTGCCTCAGTCGTGGACTGGCGCCATCTACATGAGAGTGGAACTGATCGGTTGTGGTGAGGCCAGCACACCACGGCCCACCACCACCACAACCACTACTGAGATGCCCACCACTGCGGCCCCAGGTAGAAAACATGAACTTTGAGTTATTCAGCACTCAGTTAGCTTAGAGAGTTGACAATTTGATCAAAATTGATGAAATAAACTAATAGGTATAGTCACTTTTTTTCTCTCTTTATTATATAGTCATTTAACATGAAATAATATATTATATACATACATATACAAATTTAGAATTATTGAATTTTCAGGATCAAAATTTAACTAAGTAGATAAATGAAAACTAGTTTTTTGCTGAAAAAAAGCTTTTGTTTGCTACCACTTAAAAAAAATCCCATGTTAAAAAGAAAAGACATCAATCGAGAATGAAATTATTAAATTATTTTGTATCTAGTGCATTTTTATATCTTCATAAATGGCTTATTACAACTTTTATACTGTGGTCCAAACTTTGGTTTTTTTTACTACCTGTCTAACTTTGATCATTTGTTGCATAGCATCATTGACCCTGCTAGAACTGAATTTTCAAATTCAGGTATATGAATTGAGAAATGTATTTAAGCACATGGCAACCAGTTGGAAAATTGCATATATTTTTTTATTCTTGATAAATCAATTCCCAACCACCCTGACTCCACCAGTCTGCTACTCCATGTTCCAGTGTGCACGGATGAGATGGGACTGGACGCAGGTTTGCTCAGTCCTCACCAGGTGTTGGTGTCCTCGACCAAGCAGCCTCGGTTCCTCGTGAGGGAGGCAGCCCTGTCTGCCAAGCGCGGATGGATACCTCTGCTCAGCTCTCCTAGCGAGTGGATACAGGTACAGGCCATGGAATATACTCCCCTTATTAGTGTATAACTCCCGGATTAAAACTTGAAATGAATTTCTTTAAAATCTATTCATTTAATTGGCTCTGCAACTCAATAATGGTTGATGACACAAAAAATTTTTCCTTTTGTAATTATTTACTTCCTATTGCTGTGAATGAAGTTCCTCAGAAAAGCAGTACTGTAATATCTTAAATTAATTTGAGAACTACTAATATTTGAATGATTCAAGAAACACATCAGCTAAAGCAGCTATATTTTACAGTATAGGTACTTTACAATTTTTATATTTTTTATTGTCGCAGTTTGATTTGACGTCGGAGCGAGTGTTGACGGGAGTCAAAACTAAAGGGTCTCCAGAAGCTGTGGAGGGGATGTACGACCCCGCCTGGGTCACCAGCTACAAGGTCACGTACAGTCACGACGGTCAACACTGGAACGTCATACTCACCCCCGATGGCTCAGAGAAGGTAAATCCGACATCTTAAAAACCGTCAGACAATTCAGAGAGACAACAGTTTTTCTAATGTTTTACCTTCCACATAGGCCTCTGCTACTTAATATGTAAGAATTTATGTATTTGATAAAGATAGTACACTGAATTGTAAATTTAATATTTAGAATTATTTTTGTAACCTTTTACCATTCTTTTCCATCCTATATCTATTGTCAGAAAATCATACTAAAATTAAACTTTTATAGGACTACTATTAAAGTGATAAAGTGGAGAAGAACAGACAATATAAAAGGTGTATTAACAGATACTGTTATGATCTGTTAAGAGACTGTTACTTTGTGCACACTTTTTTTCACAATTTGAATCCTCTTGCAGGTGTTCCTAGCCAACTATGACAGCAGTTCTACTTACACCAACTACTTTGAGAAACCCATTCATGCTCGTTACATTAGAGTTTACCCCAACACTTGGCACAACGTCCCTGCTATGCGGCTAGAAGTGCTCGGTTGCTTCTTGCCCTATCGTAAGTATTGTTATTGTATGCTAAAAAAATCAATACTATACGTATGCGAACCAAACAAAAATTCATGGTATTACAAGTATAACAGTTAATTGTTTGACTTAACCAAAATTTTAATAGAGTAGGTCCTATAAATGTAAACTAGACTTTAAAACAAAGCAGTATATTTGTATGTAAAAAATCTATTAATGTGGCGTGCTTAATCTGCTTATAGCGACTGTGACCGCGGAGGTAGTGGTAACGACCAGTGAGCCAGAGCCTTTGTGCAACATGTGTGAGGGGGCTCCACCAGCCAGCCCCTGTCCCTGCAGTAGTGACTTGTGGTGGGACGGAGAACAGTGCACCAACCGTACCATGTGCCCGTGCTACGTCGGCCACATACCGTGAGTTGACACCTCCCATGAAATACCAAAATGATTGAGATACAATAAATCATGAACATAGAGAGGAAAAGTTTTGATATTGAGAAATCCCCAAGGTGGGAATCAAACAATTAATTAGAGTGATTGTTTTCAAAGCAGGCCTGTCTGTATTGTGAGATAATCAATGAGGAACACGTGATAAATTCTTTGAACGACAGGTTTATAGTTTGGCACCCAATCTAATAATATTCATGAGGCCCAAAATAATTTATTTTGCTAGAGCAAATGGTAAGTTAAGCTGAACAAGTATTTGTGTGTGTCAGGTATGCTGTCGGAGCAACATATGATACAGAGGAGTGCAACCAATGCATCTGGTTTATAGTTTGGCACCCAATCTAATAATATTCATGAGGCCCAAAATAATTTATTTTGCCAGAGCAAATGGTAAGTTAAGCTGAACAAGTATTTGTGTGTGTCAGGTATGCTGTCGGAGCAACATATGATACAGAGGAGTGCAACCAATGCATCTGCAGCCTCAATGGCCAGTCTCGTTGCTCCAAGAAAGTCTGCCCAAGCTGCCCTCAGGTAGGTCTTTTTTGTTCTTGTTTTCTGAAATTTAATAATTTCACCAATCCATCAAAACCAATAACACTTGTACTTAGTATTACATTGGGCTATTATTAATTTCACCATATTGAACATCCAAAATTCCCAACTAATTTTATTTTTAAACTTTGATGAACCCTTCCTATGTGCTCTGTGGAAATTACATTCACTAAATCTTGCGCCCCAAAAGTAGTAATTTGAAATGATCCATAGCAAATCAGTGTCTTCTATTGAAACAATGTAGAAGTAATAATGTCTCTGTTTCACGGTAAACTGTCAATGTGAGTTAAAATGAATTGGTGATTAAATAAGTGGTTTGTTTATTCTTAGTGTACAACAAAATTAGGCACGTTTTATTAATGAATAATATTAACTTTTTATTTATTGATTTGCAACTTTGTTCCTCTCCTACTACCATACCATTTTTCAAGGTCTTTAATGTGTCATGTGCAGGGGCTACAAGCAGTTTTGACATCCACTTGTGGCTGTGTCTGCAAGCCTTGCCCCGAAGGCTCAGGGCTATGTCCCACCTCCAATGTGTGCATCAACAGTACAGCCTGGTGCGATGGAGTCGTGGACTGCCCTGACGATGAGGTGGACTGTACCACCACTACCGTTCCTACCACTCCAACTACCACCACCACCACCACCACCACTACCACAACCACCACCACCCCCTCTCCAGGTATAATGGGTATATATAAATCACACTTTCATTGCCACTCAATTGTAAAATAGGAACACATTAACATCAGAAAATACTAGTTTAGTTATTGCTTTATTTAAATGTATGAAATAAAGGGATATTCATCATGTAGAATTATTACAGAAGAGAATCGATAATCCGAATGTCTACTATGCAAACACAAACAGTCTATTATCTGAAACCTGAACAGCCCACTAAATTCAGTGTACAGGATTCAAAAACCTAGTGTAAAATGGCAAACAGACCACAAGGTCTATAAATATAAAGAAAATTGTACGATTTTTTGTTTTTACCATATTATTGTAGCTTGCAGATTATTTGGAAGTATTTTTTGTTGAAAAGCAGTGAATGAAATTTGTATGAAACATCTTGGACATGTATACACCAGTTATATCATTACAGTTTTTGTAGGAAGTGATTAATGGTTTAAAATAATAAATAGTTTTCATGTTTAATTTTCTGAACAATTTTATTCCATGAACCACCCCTTCTCCCAAGTAAGTATATAAAATAATAAACTCTACTGTATTCAGAACGTGTTCTGCACTTACAATGTTACCATAATGTTTAAGTAATGTAATTATATTCCAGTTGCCAGACTTCAGGAGTGTCCCAAAGTTGAGTGCCCTGAGGGATTTGAGGTTGTTTATACATCTACAAGGAATCAAACCCAGCCTGAGTTTGTGGAGTCAAAGTGGTCCAAGTGGGGCTCCATGTTCAAGGGAGGCGTCAAAGGAGGGGTCAAAGGTGGGCGGAAGCAACCAAAGCCAGCTAAGGTCAAATCTGTTCTGGTCTGCCCAGAGTACAAATGTGTGCCTGTCAAACCAAAGGAGGAAAGCTGTCCAGTCCCGAAATGTGCTGACGAATATGATCTCAAGGTATGTGAGGATTATAATTTTAGTAATAAATAAATAATCATTGAGTTATCTTTTATTTGACATTGTTTTAAATTTTAAAAGTTAATTAATGAGTATTTTATTAGTGATTTTCAAAAATAAAATTTATATAACCTTAAAAAAAAAACAAAAAAAACATTCAACTTGGAGATTGACAATATCTTTAAGATTGGGATTGAATAAAATCTTGACAGTGCAGATCTCATATGTGGGCGCTTAAGAGATTTGTTATGGATGTATTCCTAATTGTTCAAAGTTGTTTCAAAATGTTTAAAAATATTACTGTAAAACTTAAAATTTCTTTTAATTTACAAACTGTAAATTTGTTTTTGACACTTATGATTTGTGATATTATAATATACTCTCTGGAGTTCCCTAAAATTTGAATAATAATTTGTTAAAAATAACCAATTCTTCATTGTAGCTTTTCCAGTTTTTCTCTCATATACCGGCAAATGTGAGTTAAAACCACTTCACTCTTGGTGGTTAGAAGGTAATGATGTATTTTTATTTGTGTTTTTCAATCAGGTTAGCTAATGAAAATTCTATTGACACAATTAAAGATTTTCACCAATTCTCCAATTCCCTCCGACCAATAGTATTCACCTAAGGTAGTGGTTACCGATCTGTCAGTAGTTGGTGTAATACTTTCATATTTCCCACCGTCCACAACCATTGTTGCTGCCCAGATGCTGGAGGCCCAGTCGGACCGGTGCCCCGAGTACTGGTGTGAGCAGCGACACGTGCCAGACGGGAAGTGCAATGTCACCGGGCGCACGTTCGACACCTTCGACGGGACCGAGTACAAGTACGACATCTGTGACCACGTCCTCGCCCAGGACACCGTTAACAAACAGTGGCAAATCAAGAGTGAGTTTCACAGCATGTCATATGGTGCAGTTAGTGAGCCTGCAAATGTTTAACTTGTTCTATTATTGACAAAATAGTGTTACTTTTCTATCTCGGCTATTAAAAAGTTCAGGACTTATGGTTTTATGAAGTAACTACCGTCATGCTCATCTAGTAGCTCACTTTTTCCTTGGGAAATTCACTGACAAAAATGACTCATAAGTGTAGAAGTATTAAAATCCCCAATTTTATGATGTGATAAAGTTATACAGATTCAATAGTTTAAGGTAATACTTGCTCTGTCTGGCTATTAGCCACAGAAAGTCGGAATTTATAGGAAAGAAAGTAATAAGGCCAGAATGACCTTCAGTTGTTGTTTAAACTGACTCCAAGAGTTTTTAGTCATATGTATTTCTAAGTAAATAAAGACTGTAAACTTCAACATGTGACGTTGGTGTTTCCAGTGAAGAAGATTTGTCCATACGTGGGATCGTGCTCCAAGGCTCTGGTGATTATACAGCAGACACATACACTGCAGTTCAACCAAGATTTATCAATAAAGCACAATGGATACTCCTACACTGCACCTCAGGTAAAATTGTGTTTCTTACTACCCAAATCTTTAAAACTTTTGAATTTATTATATTTTTTTTTAACAGTTGTCCTTTCAGAGATAAACTTTAGTGGAAACAGTTTTTATCTGTAACAAGGACATTTTTATCATCTTTCTAATCTTATTGCTTTTACGTATAACTCTGCATTTTAAAAATCTGTTAGAATTAGGTCCATGTAAATAATTGTGTATATATACTGTATAATGTTAATTTTTTGTTGGTCTTCTAAAATGATCTTCATCATTTATCACAATTCTTTTGGTTTTTGTCTTTTTTTGTATTTAGGCCACCTCAATTTAGGAGAGCCGTTCAAATCCCAGTCTTGTTACTCCCTAACGTTGACCTGCTGTTAGCTAATGCTAATATAATTAGTTAATAGCCCAATGTTAAGTGGAAACTGGGTGCAGTATATAACCAATAAAAATTTTTCTTGGGATCGAATTGGCAACCTTTGGACTCAAAGGCGAGCCACTATAACCACTCAGTTAGGCTGCTTTCACACTGGCGACATTTGCGGCAGCTACAATTTTTGCTGTCTTTCAGGTGTCGTTGTTTACGCCACCAGCTGCATTTTGGATTATTGAAACAAGATTCTATGTTCGGTTGCGTAGCTAATGTAGTTGCTTTTCTTACCATCGTCGCGTTGTTATCGTTCATATGTTTTAGTAAAAATCATAAATGATTTTACGTTGTAAATTATGAAATATCCAAAGACCAACAAAATATTAAAATGGCTTTATATGATGAAAAAATATTTAAAAAAACAAGATAGACGATTGCTAGTGTGCAATAATTATATGACAATACACCATAATGTAGTGATTTATATAGAAACGATTGCACAACCATTACGAGGTTGTCTGCTGTTATGTTAATTGTATGATAAACACACTTTTTACGACTAAACAACACTTTATTTACTATATATTACATTATTTACATTTTGGTTACTAGTTTCGACAGTCTATGCTGTCATCGTCGGACCTCGTAACTGGATAAGATGGCGGACGTTGACTGGTGTAGGTGGCGGTGGTGCACATTAAGAGCGCTGCTGTCGCTCCCACAATCCTCTTCAGTTTTCATTCAGTAACTTTCTCCGTCGGCTGTCTGTCCCGTTGTGGTCTTCTTTGATTTTCTTCTATTCGAATGTTTTTTTAAGTGTTTGTATGTGGTTTCAGATTCAAAATTTAGCTGTTCATTAATTAATAATTCTTCTTCTTTTAGCTTTGCTTTTAAAATAAATAATTCTTCCCAAGCTGACATATTATTACCTTTTGGGCATAATTTCATGATTTTCATATTTTCCTCTATTGAATTTAAATTGTGTTTGTTTGTCAGAAGATGTTTAGCGACATTTGAGCGTTCTGGTTTATTATTTTTCCAAGCAGATATATGGTTCTTAAATCTTTTATTGAAGTTGATTGATTGTCCTATATAATATTCTTTACAGTCGTTGCATTCAATTTTGTATATTCCTGATCGGTTGTATGGGTTTTCATCTTCAATGTTCCTGTGCAATATTTTTTCAAGGCTATTGTTAGTTTTGTACGCTATGTTTAAGTTGAACTTTTTGAATTTGTTAGCTACTTTTTCGCATTCTTTTCCTGTATAATTAAATGTGGCATAGTGTTTCTGTTGTTCTTCTTTTTCCTTGTGTAGTGTAGTGTTATTTCTAAGTTTCTCTTCGTTTCTTAATTTTCTCTGGATTTTTCTTCCTATGTCATCTATGATCGAAGGCTTGTACCCATTGACAATGGCAATTTGTTTAATTATTCGTATTTCCTTTTCTCGGTCTTCTTTATTTAGTGGTAATTTGTAAGCTCGGAATAGCATTGATCTGAAACTAGCTGTTTTGTGTGTATACGGGTGGTTAGATTTGTTGTTTATAGTGACGTCTGATTGTGTAGGTTTTCTGTATATGCTATATTTGAGTTTGTTGTCTGTTCTGGTGATGGTTAAGTCTAAGAAGTTTATTGATTTGTTTTGTTCTGGTTCAATGGTGAACTTCGAGTTTTTGTGATGTTTGTTGAATATGTCGAGCATTTCATTAATTTCATTTTCATGTTTCTCGTTGAATCCAATAAGAATATCGTCTACATATCTTGTGTAAAATAATATATCATGTTTTTCGTTCAGTTTATTCAGTAGTTTTTCTTCTTGTGTCTGGAGGAAAATTTTTGATAAAATGGCTGAAAGTGGGCTTCCCATGGCTAGGCCTTCGGTTTGGTGGTAGAATTTGTTATTGAAACGGAAATAATTTTGATTTAATACTTCTATTAATAGTGATTTCATTTGCTTGATATATGACTTGTCGAATTTTTCTTCTTGCATTTTTTCCTCAATTATGTGAATGGTTTCTTGAATAGGTATGCTGGTGTACATGTTGCTTATGTCAAATGATATTAATTTGCTGTTTTTCTCAAATTTCACATTTTTCATTTTTTCAGTGAATTCTAGGCTACTTTTTATTCTATATTTATTTTCTAGATTTATATTTTCTTCCAGTGTTTTGGATAGTAACTTTGATATGTTGTAGTTGGGTGAATTTCTAAAATTGATTAATGGTCTGATTGGTGTATTTTTCTTATGTATTTTTGGTATACCTTTCATATTTGGTGCTTTTGGATTTGATATTATTGTTCTGGTTTTAATTTCTTTGGGTATGATCATTTCACATTTGTCAATGATTTTTGCAATATTTGCTTTGTATTTTTCAGTAGGATCTTTCTTTATTAGTGTAAATTTATTTTCTTCAATAAACTGTTCTGTTTTTTTGATATAGTCATTTTTCTCAATTATTATTAATGAGTTACTTTTGTCTGCTTTTGTTACGATGAGATCGTTTTCTTCCAGTTTTTCCCTGATTTGTTTACTTTTCATTAATTCATTTCTGTTATTAGGCCTACACTAATTTACACTACTATTATTTATTAGTTAATATTATACTATTTATTAACTAATAAATTTACACTAATAAAGAAAGATCCTACTGAAAAATACAAAGCAAATATTGCAAAAATCATTGACAAATGTGAAATGATCATACCCAAAGAAATTAAAACCAGAACAATAATATCAAATCCAAAAGCACCAAATATGAAAGGTATACCAAAAATACATAAGAAAAATACACCAATCAGACCATTAATCAATTTTAGAAATTCACCCAACTACAACATATCAAAGTTACTATCCAAAACACTGGAAGAAAATATAAATCTAGAAAATAAATATAGAATAAAAAGTAGCCTAGAATTCACTGAAAAAATGAAAAATGTGAAATTTGAGAAAAACAGCAAATTAATATCATTTGACATAAGCAACATGTACACCAGCATACCTATTGAAGAAACCATTCACATAATCATTGACTTTGTACACTAACGTGAATAGATCTCTCATCCAATGCATTTAGTTTGAGGCAAAAATTTGGAGGTTCGGTGGACGCCGCACCAGAGTCACTGCCATCGATGTTGTTATTATTCAGCTGAATTTACAGTGCTGCCAAAACATTTTACCAAAACATAAACATAACTTTCAGTTATAAAATGTTTCATCCTTGGTTTAGAAGAGTGGTAATACTGATTCATCTATCATATGTTACGTGTACTTCGATGGACGCCGCACGAGATCGCACCACCGTCAATATGCTTCACACACGCCTATGCTATGAGAAGTCTACTCACGTAGTGTACAAAGTCAATGACATAATTGAGGAAAAAATGCAAGAAGAAAAATTCGACAAGTCATATATCAAGCAAATGAAATCACTATTAATAGAAGTATTAAATCAAAATTATTTCCGTTTCAATAACAAATTCTACCACCAAACCGAAGGCCTAGCCATGGGAAGCCCACTTTCAGCCATTTTATCAAAAATTTTCCTCCAGACACAAGAAGAAAAACTACTGAATAAACTGAACGAAAAACATGATATATTATTTTACACAAGATATGTAGACGATATTCTTATTGGATTCAACGAGAAACATGAAAATGAAATTAATGAAATGCTCGACATATCCAACAAACATCACAAAAACTCGAAGTTCACCATTGAACCAGAACAAAACAAATCAATAAACTTCTTAGACTTAACCATCACCAGAACAGACAACAAACTCAAATATAGCATATACAGAAAACCTACACAATCAGACGTCACTATAAACAACAAATCTAACCACCCGTATACACACAAAACAGCTAGTTTCAGATCAATGCTATTCCGAGCTTACAAATTACCACTAAATAAAGAAGACCGAGAAAAGGAAATACGAATAATTAAACAAATTGCCATTGCCAATGGGTACAAGCCTTCGATCATAGATGACATAGGAAGAAAAATCCAGAGAAAATTAAGAAACGAAGAGAAACTTAGAAATAACACTACACTACACAAGGAAAAAGAAGAACAACAGAAACACTATGCCACATTTAATTATACAGGAAAAGAATGCGAAAAAGTAGCTAACAAATTCAAAAAGTTCAACTTAAACATAGCGTACAAAACTAACAATAGCCTTGAAAAAATATTGCACAGGAACATTGAAGATGAAAACCCATACAACCGATCAGGAATATACAAAATTGAATGCAACGACTGTAAAGAATATTATATAGGACAATCAATCAACTTCAATAAAAGATTTAAGAACCATATATCTGCTTGGAAAAATAATAAACCAGAACGCTCAAATGTCGCTAAACATCTTCTGACAAACAAACACAATTTAAATTCAATAGAGGAAAATATGAAAATCATGAAATTATGCCCAAAAGGTAATAATATGTCAGCTTGGGAAGAATTATTTATTTTAAAAGCAAAGCTAAAAGAAGAAGAATTATTAATTAATGAACAGCTAAATTTTGAATCTGAAACCACATACAAACACTTAAAAAAACATTCGAATAGAAGAAAATCAAAGAAGACCACAACGGGACAGACAGCCGACGGAGAAAGTTACTGAATGAAAACTGAAGAGGATTGTGGGAGCGACAGCAGCGCTCTTAATGTGCACCACCGCCACCTACACCAGTCAACGTCCGCCATCTTATCCAGTTACGAGGTCCGACGATGACAGCATAGACTGTCGAAACTAGTAACCAAAATGTAAATAATGTAATATATAGTAAATAAAGTGTTGTTTAGTCGTAAAAAGTGTGTTTATCATTGTGAATTCAACAACACGTGCAAAATGATCATCAAGAAGCTAATTGTTAATTGTATATCTTTCACTACGATAACTATGTGTGTCATAGTCATCATAATATTACTGACCAAAATTTATTCAAGATTTTAAATATCTGCGTAGGACTACTGGTGGTTTTAGTCCACAAATATTTATCAAATTGACAGAAAACTATTTAGAAAACTCTGCTGGCGGATAAAGAATAATTAATTGCAGAATTTAAAATAATGCTTCTTCATTCATAGAATGGAATTTTAAAAGTTATTGGGTAGATCAGTAAATGAACATTCAGGACAGGTAAAGCTCATCTCCCTTGAGCTTTTCAACACCTTGTCATGGGCTCATAAAGCAAGTCGGCCGCAACTCATCTATCTGCTGGACTGCGTCTAAATCGTCTATGCCCATCATCCATGAAGCCAATTTTAAATTCAAAATTGAATTTTTTTCTTGGGTTTGGAGCTTTTGGATTGCAAAGGACCTGCGTTTTCCTGTCACCTTGGAGCGGGCTTTATTCAGTGCACTGGGTTGATTTTGGATTTAGGTAGAGGCCAGTGCTACTTCAGGTTTTCTCGGCAGGTGTCTATTCCTTTCTCTGACTAGGACTTTATTGGCTGGTATCGCTGCTGCGGTCAAGCCTGACGCGGACATGCTTATGCTTATGCTTTGGATCCATTCCAAGACCGAAGTCAAGGTTTGGGTTCCCCTGATGGCGCCCGGTACCTACGTTTCGGCATACCCGAACGGTCTGATAGCAGAGACCCCCCTTCACGAACATGTCAGTGAAAGGAAAGCCCCCCAGACAGGGAACTTATGGAACCATTAAGAACAATCCCAAATCACATTAAGGCGGATTAGCCCCCCACAAAACCCGGAATTCAAAGGCCTGTGGTACTCAACCGTGGTGAACCAAAATTGACCATCCGCTGTGAGTGACAGTGGCAGCACTATCCATGCTACTTCTCAACTTTCGTCTAAGAGCAACGACCCCAGATGAGGCTGGAGGGCCCCCCACAGCCGAAGCTGTGTGCCGAGCATACCGACAACCTCTGCCCCCTCGAGGCCAACCCAATATCCGGACTGGCCGAAGCCAGGGGCTTGAACCGGAACCCGAGGTACCCATTTTAGGTTTTACTTGGGGTATGGGTGGTACCCAAGCGGAATAACTAGGTCTGTGGAAACCCTCACTCCGAAGGCGCCGGTACACTGCAACCACGCCCGAAGGTCACGGAAGCCCCAGATCCCCGACATCCTGACTCATTTTCCCCTTTTTGGGGGGCTGGAGTGAGACACCCAGTAAGCGCGCGATTGGCACAAGGCAACCTTCGCCAGGGCTCGGAACAGCCGAAGCTGCCTTCCTTCAGTTTGTAAAGAGAGGCACGCCCGTTCGCCCAGCTCTGTACTTTGAGCTGGTATAGGGTAGTGAACATCTCAGTTCTAGGGGTGCAGGCCCTGAAGTACAACATACATCCCAGCCTGACGCGGACAGCGAGACCACACTTGATCCGTTAGGGCATCTGACTCAGGCGGAGGCGGAAGCCATCAGAGAGCTCTGCAACCATTTTCCTGACGTGCCAAATCTGAGGGTCACCAAACTCTTAGAATATGAAATTCGTTTGACGACTGATTCCTCTTCTGGATTCAATTTTTTATGATGTCAAATTCAAATTTGTTTTCAACTAGCTGTACGACCTTCTGATGTAAGGTGAGTGTTTTGACGACCTCCTAATTCATCTTGAGTGATTTAGTGAGGAAGTCATGAATAGATTGCTTAAGGCAGGCCTTACCGTCAATCCGGACAAAGTCAGCTTTGCCCAAGCTGAGATTTAATTTTTGGGTCATCTGATGTCTTCTATGGCCATCTGCATTGATACAGCCAGGACCCAGGCCATCAGGGAGTTTCCTCCTCCTAAAGATGCCAAGGGTATCGCCTGGTTTGTGGACATGGTGGGTTTTTACCGGCGCTTCATCCCCAACATCGCCGAGTTGGCGGCCCCTATCAACGCTCTCAGGAAGAAGGATGCCAAGTTTGTTTGGGGTGAAGCTGAGCAGACGTCCTTCGAGCTCCTCAAGGAGGCCATCTTACAAATCCTATACTATAATACGAGGAATGTCTGAAGGGATGTGTGTTCCAGGATCTCGAAATCTAGCTGTTAGATTTTGCTTAAACTTTGCATTTAGGAGTGTTTTGGCCAAAAAATAAGTTTAGAAACTGACTCAATCCCAGGAAAAATCGAATTTCGTCTAAATTTAAGTTTAAAAATCGTAATTTTTAACATTGGTCTTATGAGTTGCTATTTTGGTAACGAAATAACAACGAAATGTAAACAAAAATAAAGAAACATTAATGTTAAGCAGACTTTTTGAAACAGCTGTTAACTATGAAGAGGTATAATTGGTTAAAACTGAATTAAAACCAACGAGCAAGGCTCGGTTAACCTGGTACTAGATCAAGTTAAAAGGCATACAAGGCTGTCTTTTTTATTTCAAAATTTACTATCGGATTACATAACAGTGGAAATGGCGAGATCTACATTTGCCAATTCCTTCAAATCATAATTATTACCAATGCCAAATTAATTAACAAATATATGCTTTATTTATGATATAATAATATTAAAACTCAAATCTGTATGTAATATTCATTGTATTGACCTTTTTTGTGAAATTCCAACCACTGATTTTCATTTTTATGCATAAATTAATATTTGACTATTATATACATGTGCAGTAATATTTTAGTTCATAAATTGGTCAGCATTACCAAGGCCAAATTGGCATTACTCGACTACTTATAATTTAGGCAATCTTCATTTAAAGGTTTATGATTCAACTATTACTGATACTGTTTTAAAAACAGGTGATACAAAAAATATTTAACTGACTATCACGCCATCTAATGAATATATTTCAAAACAACTTGATTATATAAATTAACACCAGTTGTCCTGCAAGTTATTGCTACAAGTGGCACGCCACTTGCGACAATAATCGCCAATGTGAACGTACCCATTTGATTCAATGTTTTTTCAAAACGCGCGACCACTTACTGCCAGCGTCAGCTGTTTTTGTCGCCAGTGTGAAAGCAGCCTTACCCAGCCAGTTATTGTAACTATGTCTTTGATACATACTTGCCCAGATAGATATTTTACTTAATTTAAATCCATTAATTTTTCCTTTTATGTCCAGTCCTTATAAACTGTGACTAGGAAATGAAATCTATGTAAAATTATTTAAGGGAAAAATAATTGATTTAATTGCCAAATTTATCACTGCAATAATGGTTTATACTACCTTTTCACTTATGTAAATTTAACTGTAAATTTCAATACCTTTTTACAGGTGCAGAAGATTGGAAGTCAGTCAAAAGAGTTTGCTCTTAAACAAGTGAGCAACAAGTTCATCATCTTTGCCAGCATTCTGGATTTCACTGTTGTCTGGGACAACCAAGGGAGTGTCAAGATTACAGTAAGTTATTCAACTTCCTGAGTTCAACTTCTTTTGAGGTTTTAGGTACCAGACCTGTATATACCAGTATTTGGTGCTCAAAGACCAAATACTGGTCTTTGGTACCAGTATTTGGTATAACATGTGTTTTCCTCAATAAAAGAAAACACAGAACACGTGTTTGCTTAAGATTTCTTGATCTTTGCTAGTAATTACTATACCGTCGCTCTTGGTTCTGTGAAGATCGAATCTCTAAGGACCGTCTTCAGGGATTGGTGATTTCCAGTCATCTGACATATTTTGTTGTATTAATCTTGCTTTAGAGAAGTCTGTTTTACATTAGTGCATTATCCTACATTTCTATGCTGCTTGTGATGACATACTTTTACCACAAGTCTTGCACTTTATAAATGTTTTCTACATATATCTAAAAGTATTTCACACAAAATTAGGTGAATCCACACTATTGAGAATTTATCAGCAGCAAACATGTACATTTTATGAGGTCAGAAGTTAATTTACAG
This sequence comes from Neoaliturus tenellus, assembly GCA_030545055.2. Lineage (NCBI taxonomy): Eukaryota > Metazoa > Arthropoda > Insecta > Hemiptera > Cicadellidae > Neoaliturus > Neoaliturus tenellus. The sequence goes on from CM061532.1 coordinate 116,930,867, forward strand.
GTGAATATTTATTCGATATAAAAAATTATTTCCAACACCGGCCGGGTCTTGAAGCATACATTCTCATAGATTCAGTAAATCCTATAATACCGTACCTGTACATTATTGCCTCCTTTTTATTTTAATTTACTAAAATCTTATACAGAATTTGTTGTGCCAGTAGTTAGAATCTGACTGAGGAAGAAGTGAATTGGACCACTTAATATTGTTTCTAAAAAACTCTCTTTATATATCCTTAAACACATATTTTAAACTTGGAAATATTAATGAATTTTTAAACTAACAAATTGTATTGCCATTATATTGCCCTTTTGAATATGAAGTGATGCCAATATTGCTACAATCAGGTGCCGGGCAGTGCGAGGGGCCAGGTGGATGGACTCTGTGGTTACTTTGATGGCAAGGTGGACAACGACCGGCGCCGCCCAGACGGCAGTGAGGCTCGGTCCACTCAGGAGTTTGGTGACATCTGGGGAGACAACACCTGCGAGACTCACGTCTGTCCTCTACACCTGCAGAACCAGGCCTGGGAGATGTGCAGCGTCATCAAGTGGGTATTGGCAAAACCTCAGATATAGTAAACTCTCTGAAATAGAATGTGGAGTGGAGGGGTATGAAGCCGTTTATATAACTCGTGAAATTAAAATTATCGATTTTATTTGTAAACACGCAAATAGCAAAGGGCTTATTGGCACTTATGACATATTGCTCTAAGAATACATCCGTTTTTGTAGTCGGACCAAACATTTTACTGTTTTAGAAAATTTTATGGTGTTTAGAAAATTTTCCTGTAATTTGAAAATTGAGATCACTTGGATTTTATGTTTTTGTCTGATGAAAGTTGGTAAGACTATTGTTTTAAGTCATATTGGTTGTACAGAGTATTATTTTCAAAAATAAGTTATGAAATCAGTGATAATTTTATCATACAAGAAGTTTGTAATCTACAGTAGTTTCATCTTTGAAGCATTAACTACGGTTTTCACTTAACAGAGAACTGCTGGTAGTTTTAATATAATTTGTGATGTCACAGGAAGAAGCCACTGTCCCAGTACGAGAAGCGCAACACCCAGGGCTTAGTTTCTAAAATTAAAAGTACCGGAGCTCTGGCACGTCGTGGGGTCTGGGGGTTTTTATTTCAAACCTTCTTTGGTGTGCTGCGGCTGAAATTAAGCCCTGGCAACACCTCTGCCTCTGCCACCTGCAGGTGTAAGCCTCCGGCGGCGCAAATCCTGTAGGAGCCGTCACGCAGTCAATTGTCTTCACAGTCTATGTTGTCACAGGAAGGAGCCACTGACCCAGTGTGAGAGAGCCATCTCACTGGACAATGCGGTGTCGCAGTGTGTGGAGTCTGTGTGCGCCTGCGAGGAGCGCAATACCTCCTCCTCCGCCACCTGCAGGTGTGAGGCTCTGCTAGGCGTCGTCATGCAGTGTCAGTTGTCTTCATAGTCTGTATTGTCACAGGAAGGAGCCACTGTCCCAGTGTGAGGGAGCCATCTCACTGGACAAGGCGGTGTCGCAGTGTGTGGAGTCTGTGTGCGCCTGCGAGGAGCGCAATACCTCCTCCTCCGCCACCTGCAGGTGTGAGGCTCTGCTAGGCGTCGTCATGCAGTGTCAGTTGTCTTCATAGTCTGTATTGTCACAGGAAGGAGCCACTGTTCCAGTGTGAGGGAGCCATCTCACTGGACAAGGCGGTGTCGCAGTGTGTGGAGTCTGTGTGCGCCTGCGAGAAGCGCAATACCTCCTCCTCCGCCACCTGCAGGTGTGAGGCTCTGCTAGGCGTCGTCATGCAGTGTCAATTGTCTTCACAGTCTATGTTGTCACAGGAAGGAGCCACTGACCCAGTGTGAGAGAGCCATCTCACTGGACAATGCGGTGTAGCAGTGTGTGGAGTCTGTGTGCGCCTGCGAGGAGCGCAATACCTCCTCCTCCGCCACCTGCAGGTGTGAGGCTCTGCTAGGCGTCGTCATGCAGTGTCAGTTGTCTTCATAGTCTGTATTGTCACAGGAAGGAGCCACTGTCCCAGTGTGAGGGAGCCATCTCACTGGACAAGGCGGTGTCGCAGTGTGTGGAGTCTGTGTGCGCCTGCGAGGAGCGCAATACCTCCTCCTCCGCCACCTGCAGGTGTGAGGCTCTGCTAGGCGTCGTCATGCAGTGTCAGTTGTCTTCATAGTCTGTATTGTCACAGGAAGGAGCCACTGTTCCAGTGTGAGGGAGCCATCTCACTGGACAAGGCGGTGTCGCAGTGTGTGGAGTCTGTGTGCGCCTGCGAGAAGCGCAATACCTCCTCCTCCGCCACCTGCAGGTGCGAGGCTCTGCTAGGCGTCGTCATGCAGTGTCAGTTGTCTTCATAGTCTGTATTGTCACAGGAAGGAGCCACTGTCCCAGTGTGAGGGAGCCATCTCACTGGACAAGGCGGTGTCGCAGTGTGTGGAGTCTGTTTGCGCCTGCGAGGAGCGCAATACCTCCTCCTCCGCCACCTGCAGGTGTGAGGCTCTGCTAGGCGTCGTCATGCAGTGTCAGTTGTCTTCATAGTCTGTATTGTCACAGGAAGGAGCCACTGTCCCAGTGTGAGGGAGCCATCTCACTGGACAAGGCGGTGTCGCAGTGTGTGGAGTCTGTGTGCGCCTGCGAGAAGCGCAATACCTCCTCCTCCGCCGCCTGCAGGTGTGAGGCTCTGCTAGGCTTCGTCATGCAGTGTCAGTTGTCTTCATAGTCTGTATTGTCACAGGAAGGAGCCACTGTCCCAGTGTGAGGGAGCCATCTCACTGGACAAGGCGGTGTCGCAGTGTGTGGAGTCTGTGTGCGCCTGCGAGAAGCGCAATACCTCCTCCTCCGCCACCTGCAGGTGTGAGGCTCTGCTAGGCGTCGTCATGCAGTGTCAGTTGTCTTCATAGTCTGTATTGTCACAGGAAGGAGCCACTGTCCCAGTGTGAGGGAGCCATCTCACTGGACAAGGCGGTGTCGCAGTGTGTGGAGTCTGTGTGCGCCTGCGAAGAGCGCAATACCTCCTCCTCCGCCACCTGCAGGTGTGAGGCTCTGCTAAGCGTCGTCATGCAGTGTCAGTTGTCTTCATAGTCTGTATTGTCACAGGAAGGAGCCACTGTCCCAGTGTGAGGGAGCCATCTCACTGGACAAGGCGGTGTCGCAGTGTGTGGAGTCCGTGTGCGCCTGCGAGGAGCGCAATACCTCCTCCTCCTCCGCCTGCAGGTGCGAGGCTCTGCTAGGCGTTGTCACACAGTGTCAGGCGGCACGACCTCAAGTTGACCTTCACTTATGGCGCCTGCAACATGATTGTCGTAAGTGATTAATACACTCACTCATACACATAGAATGTAAGTTTTCAATACATACTGCATATTTGTTTGCTCTGTAATAAATATACTGAATCATTATGTGAGCATATGTTACCTGACCAGCTCACATATGATACTACCTCCTTAGAAACATTAGGTTGACATGTTGTGCATGCTCCACAACAGTCAAGACATGGGGTACCTTCATCATTGGGTAAAAATATTCACTATATATAGTTTTATCTTACATCGTTGCTGTGGTTTTCAGCCGTGGAGTGTGCAGCCCCCTTGGTTTACCAGGAATGCTACTCGCGAGTGTGTGAGCCCAGCTGTGGTGACCTGCTGTCAGATGACCCCTGCCCCGTCGCCCCCGCCGAGTGTTTCCCCGGCTGCTACTGCCCCTCCGGCCTGGTCAGGGAGGGCAACCAGTGTGTCAAGCCGGCGGATTGCAGGGACTGTAAGTTTTGGCCTCTTGTGTATTGTGTTGGCTCTGCGCTTTTGAAAAGCCAGTATCGTATTCTCTCAATAGTATTTCACCATTTGGACTAAGAGTGAAGCTATTTAACTCATGTTCAACTAACACAAATTCAGAACTAAATGCTTCACATTACATTTTCATTTCGAGGCCAGAAATGAATGGGGTTTAATTGCATATATTTTTGACTTACAGTTTTTTTTAGATAACTTAATATTAAAATACTAAAATATTACTACAGGTTTATTTTGAGAAGTTTGTTTTCCAATATTGTTTTCATCTTATTCTTTATATTTTAAATAAGTATTTCTTACAGTAGTAGCCTAATAAGTTCATTTTTACCACTTAGTTTTTTATGCAAATTCAGCAGCTAATACTTAACAACAGTTGACAATTTTCCTCCTAGTGTGTAAAATAACACTTTACCAATGCATTCATTGAGTATTGCTGGTTTTTAAGTATTCTGATGAGAAATTATTGTTAAATATATTCCTTGATGTTACAGGTGTATGTGATGGATTTGGAAAGACAAGATTTGTTACTTTTGATAGAGTGGATTTTACTTTCAATGGAAACTGCACGCATGTCCTTTCTAAGACTATAGAGGGCAGTCAAGCACCAAAATTCAAGGTATAGCCATTATTCCTCAGTTAATCTTTATTATTTTGCTATATGATGACACAACTTTATCAGAAATAATTTTAGGTTGTTTCTGCTCAAGTTACACTTACAAAAAACATAACTTTTTTTAATCTTTGAGTTTCATTAATAGTGTTACCATTTTTCAATTGCAACTTAAAAGTAATCATGATCCAGGTCCTAGTCACCAGTGGAGTGTGTGGGGACAATCCAACAGAGACGTGTGTCAAGAGCATTACTGTGATACACAAGGATCATACAGTGCTGTTTGGTGGATCCAACCCTAAACAGGTATTTATTTTTACATGTTTGATATAATTATTAAATATCGGCTTTGGCGGTCCATCACATACACAGGTATGCTAAAACCCCTTGAACTTGACTCAGTGTGGATTGAGGCACTGTTGAGTCAGGTGAATGTTGGGTTTCCGCAGCCTATATTTCTTTCCCCGTTTACTCGATCAAAACCGTATCAGAAATGCCTACTATGAAAATGGCACCACGGAAAAGCTGTTGCTATCAAGGGAACGGCATTTAATAGCTGAAAATAGTGATCAAACATTGTAATATGGTCTGTTAACGATAGTCGTATTGATGAAACGTGGGCGAATTATTGACGGAATCACGTTTAATTAAATATACTCCAAATATTATTGACAATTGGCCCACGAAATACATTGCAAATAGCGATCAGTGGGTCTGGAGGCACGGTTGAGTGCTGTAGGCAAATACAGGGATGTCGAGTTAGTATTGTTGTACTCATAGTTGGGAAAGTTAGTCAATAATTCTAACTAGTTAGAAGTTATTAGTTAGACCCGTAAAAAGTAACTGATAGAAGTTATTAGATAGTTGGTTAAAAAACTAACTGATAGAAGTTACTAGTTAGTTAAAAAACTAACTGATAGAAAATTTAATTAATTTTTGGAGAAGTTTGCTGTTTGTTTTTTGGCAGTTGTTTTAAAGGATTTCGTATGAAATGAAATAATGGCACATCTTGGTAACTAATTGTGTTTTTGGTAAACTCAATTAACATTTTAACGAAATTCACCCTTTTCACTTTTTCAAGCTGTTGAAATTTGCCGTATGTGTTTGGCCACTGAATATCGCGCTCGCCCGCCATAGCTAACAAGTATTTTAATCTACTTAAAAGAAATAGTAATAACTGAAATTAGAAATTTTATTTAAAAATTCTAAAAACACAGAAGACAAGATCCGTCTGTGTACTTTTAGAAAAAATTAACAGCCAATCTCTATCTTAATTAGTTATTTTAAAAACACGATTCCCGTAAACCTCTTCATCCATAAAACTTGCCTAGCGCTACGGCCGCGGCCGCGAGGCGGCATTGGGGCTCGGGTAGACGGGAGCCTTAATTTAAACTATTCATCTTAATAACTAACTTAACTATTACTAAAATGTAACAACGAAATATAAACACCAAGTTGCTACCACAGAAAAAGTGGCTTCACACTTGTCAGACAATGAACATCAACTGAAGACATATAATTTGAGATGACAAATTAACAAACATTCCCCCATCCCCTTCCTTTTTAACCCCTTGATGCTTGTTGTGTTGTCATTGGATGCGACCGCATACCGGCATACCAAAGCAACTGGACTTTCCCCGCCTCCACCCCCACCGCATTGTTTGTCATCAAGGGCGCTGACCCCGAGCGGCCCGAGCTCAAGGCCACACGCAACCCTCACCGGTCAAGATATTTTCTTCCGTCCAAAAATCTAACGATTTAAACTCCAAAAATACTAACGAATATATTACCTATTCGTTAGATCGAATCTAACTGATTAGAAGTTATTTCCATTACTTTTTAAAAACTAACGAATAAAATAGAAGTTAGCCGAAAAACTAACGAATATCGCTAATCGTTAGAATTTCTATTCGTTATTCCTAAGTATGGTTGTACTGTACCTGGAACGTTATAGATTTTCAGGGTAGAATAATAGCTTACAAAGTTATAGTATTACAAAGAGAACCAAAATGCTTTTTTTCCTTTTTTATATTGCCAAATATTTATGCAGGTTGGATTGGACTCAACAGGCACCCAAAAATTGGTTAAAGCAATGTAATGAAAGTGGTAAATCAAAAGGACACCATTAAATGTATTCCATACCACAATAATCAATAAAGAATATTGGTTTGATTTGATTTGAAAATATGATATTTGATATTGAAAATAGCATGAGAGTTATAAATTTCTGTGAAATCTACAAACCATATGCAACGTATATGTGTACTCTTACATACACTTACACAACTGACATGTTTGATGTCCTTTGTTGAGACTGCACTGGTGGATGGGGCCGCCGTGCATCTGCCGGTCGATCTCGGGTGGGTTGGCCTTGGCGTCACGGCCACCAAGGACCTCACACTGGCCATCCCTGAGGCTGAGCTTGACCTCGTCTTCTACGGTGTCGACCTCGGCTTCGCCCTTCGCCTTCCCTCTCACCTATACAGGGGCAACACCGAGGGCCTCTGTGGTGAGTCAATACATACTTGTTTTGGTGTTTCATGTAGCACTACTCATGTTTTTTTCTAGTCATAGTCATTCCCAAATTGCCACCAACAAAATTTAAATATTTGCGTGTACTATTGAAATAACTTTGTTTTTATCTGGTAATTATTAAGTTTATAATATACTTACAATTGAAGATTCACAAAAAGATTATAACCCTGTCTCTCTATCTAAAGCATTTTGTATTTTGTTTTCTTTCCAAACATAATAAAGAAAAAAGCTTAAGATTATGTTTAACACGTTTGCGGCGGCATGGGAGCGATCGCTCCCACGCGGAACCCTAATGCCATCCTGATGGGTGCGATCGCTCCCAATCTGCACTGCTTTACAATACGATTTATTTTTAAGCCAGGATCTGAGCTAGAAATCTGAAGCTTTGCACAGCACTGCTCAATAGTACAATGTATTTAGGGACCACGTGGGTTTTACTGGGCAGTGCTGCTGCTACGGTGGGTTTTACAATTTTTACATTCAGGATGGTGATGAGGTTCGAGCAAAAACCTCGCCGCCGCGAACGTGTTAAGTGTAAAGTACAGTTTTCTCAATGTGTTTTCCTCAACTGGAGAAAGCATCAGGAGGAGGGGTGTCTTGTTAGCCTTTGACTTCAGTTGAAGGGTTAGCACAAACTTCTCACAAACTTTGAAGGGTTTAGGCCACTTAAAAGTGTTTAGTACTCTAAAAAATGAAAAAAATAAAAAAAATTTCTATATCTTTTGATTTTACATATTTCTTCATAAAGTAACAAAAAAAAAACCAATAAGTCAAGTGTTTAAATTAAACCTTTAAATTTAACCATTTAAAAGTAATGTAAAAATGTTTTTGCATGCAGGAAGCTGCAACAATAACCACACTGATGACCTGAAAACAAGCGAAGGGGAAATTACAGAAAATGTTGAGAAGTTTGGAAAAAGCTGGCGAGCAACAGATCTGCCTTCAGGTTTGTTATCCTCAATAGATTTATGTCAAATAATCACTCTACATTTTTCTCTTCTTTCATATTTTTCTTGTTTGATTTGTTTCCATCGATTGTTTATTATAAAATAAGCACAAGCAAAGTCTTCTAACCAAGTGTCTTGTTAGAAGCAAGTATTTTAAAGCAGAGCTCAGAGGAAGAGGTTGAAAAATGAACGTTTTCTTTATATCAGGAGATTTAATCGTACATAATCTAACACTAACTGGTTGGGCTTTGTTTTATTTTTAAAAGTTAAAATTGTATTAAACTGACTCTTAACTTTATTCTAATATGATTAATCCACCATTTTTCCCCTATTGAGAGGATTTAGGCTAATTTGTTTTATGCAGACAGTATTACTTTCTTGACGCCTGCAGTTTTGTTCAGTTTTAGGAAAGGAGGAGCAGTGTTCAGTCGAAGTCAATAACAACACATGCACTCTTCCCCCACCAGAAAATGATTTCTGCCTCAAGCTTATGGACGAAGCAATTTTTGGAAGGGTAATATGACACCTCTTTTTGAGATCATGACATGACAAGATCAACCAAAAAAATGTTGAAACATTAAACCACACCTAATACTGACATTAATTATTTACTACATGTTACATTACATAATAAGTCAAATTGACTATTTTTGGAAAAGAATGAGTAATATGTTAAAACTGTTTAATGGTGTAAAAATAAAATAATGAAAGTACCAGACAGTATTTTGCTTGTTACAAAATTCAATTCTCATTCTTAACAATCCATATAGAGGCTTTGCTAGTGATTAATTTGTGAGGTCTCAATTAGATCAATGTAATATATCTAGTTAGTTGAAGGTTTGTGTCGTTTGTTGTGCGCAGTGCCACCCGGTGGTGGACCCCGCGCCGTTCGTCGACCTGTGTCACCAGTCGTGGTGCCGCCACACCCACTCCGGCTGCCAGGACCTGGAGCTGTACGCTCGCGAGTGTCAAGTCGCCGGCATCTGTCTGCCCTGGCGCTCACATGACCTCTGCCCCTACCTCTGTCCTCCAGGTAACACTGACAACAGGCCTGGATGTGGAACGGCCCAAATATATCATCTTCATTAGATTGGCAAAAAAAAAAAAAAAAAAAAAAAAATACTTATCCGTAAATAAATTTTTAAATCTTTTGTATTACAAGGGTAAATATTATAATTGACCAAAAAGAAAGAAGAAATCTCTATTTAATCCCCAGAATTTGAATAGATCTATTTAGTTAATTTATTGCTCCTTGTGCTTAGGGCTGGGTAGATTATCATGGGTTGTATGTGTTGTGATGAGTAGATATTGGACGGTGGCTGATTGACTCATTCAATATGTTGCCACAACCCCTTCCCAAAATTTTTATATTTTTTACTGTAGATAATTTTTTTCCTTCACTTAATAATGCTGTATGACAAATACAGTACCAGGTTAACCGAGCCTTGCTCGTTGCTATTAATTCACTTTTCTTATTTTGCCATGGTAATCAAGCTATTAAATTTACACCAGACTCTTCACAGTTAAAAGCTGTTAAAAAATTCCTTACCAATAATGTTCCTTTATTTTTGTTTACTTTTAGTTGTTATTTTGTTACCAAAAAAGCAATTCATAAGAACAATATTAAAAATTATGATTTTTAAAAATTTAATTTAGACCAAATTTGATTTTTTTGGGGGTTGAGGATGTTTCTAAACTTATTCTTGGGCAAACCACACTAGTAAATGCAAAGTTTAAGTAAAATCTACCTGCTAAATTTTGAGATCGTGGAACACACATCCCTTCAGACATCCTCGTATTATAGTATAGGATAACATTTAATTCTAAATTAATCCTATAGTATAGTATGAGCATTGGCTGTTTAGATATACCATTGGCTGTTGGGCTATTAATTAACAGTCCTGTCTAAGGATAATGTCGACCTTAGTCAGTAACAAGACTACAAGATTGCACCACAATCATCCTACACTCATCTCTCATTCACATTCAGGTTAAAATACCCACTATGTGAGGTCCCTGTCTCAAATTAGTGATTTAGTGATTGTCTGAAGTGATGTATTCCCCATTGTCTTAAATAATGGGTTGCTATCAAGGCAACGGAATAACCACAAAAGGTAACCAAAAATAAAAGAATACTTCTTTCAAGGAATTGGTTTAAAACAGCTGTCATTTGTGAAAAGGTATAGTTAGCATAAACTTCAAGGCCTCATTACCATGATACTATAACAAAAGTGAATTGAAACCAATGAGCAAGGCTCGGTTAACCCAGTACTATGCTGTTAAATCACATTAAAATTATGTAAAAGAATTACATTTGTGGATTTAAGTGACAAAATTAGTTAGATTAGTTAGTTCTGTGATTTTATATAACATGCAAGGTATAATTCAAATAAACCCATATATCGGCTTGTTATTGTTATTATTTGGGAAAGGGGGGGGGGCGTAGTTTTTACCTTGGCTTAGGGTGTCAAAGAGTGTTAATCTGAGCCTGATTGACAATCCAACTCAGTGGTGATGTGAGTTTGATGTGCCGCGCATAATTGATGACTAAGGTGATAAACAGTTATCTCAGCAACTTTGGTAAGGTGAGCTATAACTTATAACCTGATTGGTTGCTGTATTTAACAGAATAACATTTAACTTTATTTTGGCTGATTAATTGATTAGTTGAATAACAGCTACATTATTTTTTATAAAAAATTTACATTACCTGTATTTGAGTTTTGGCATTTAAAAAAGTGAAACAACCAAATAAAAATTGTTGGTTTGAAATCCCTTACAACACATCACTGTTTAAACTAAAACATCCGGCTTCAGAACAAAAAAATATCTTCTTTTAGAATGAGCAAAATTACATGAAATCATTAGGAATAGGCTTTGGTGTTATACTTAACCCTCAAACTGATATGAGTCGTGACTACAATCTTTTGTTCAATTGTAAAACACAGTTCAGGGGTGGCACCAAATGCTGCTCTTTTGTACCAACACTATGAGCTACTTAAAAAGTTGACAACACCTACAATTATCCACCCTAGGAACATGCACTGCTCAAAACCCTAATTTAGGCATCTAAGCTGTCAGTAGAAAAAACCGAGGTGTTTAAAGTTAAAATCGAAGGCATCTTTGCTTCGTCTATGAAAGTGTGGCTTTGATTCCTGCTAACAACAACTGACATATTGGTGCAACCCTTAAAAGGGTAAGCTGATCTTTGGCGATGTTGGTGCGAGTGCCCAAGTAAAATAAATGGTGACAGGCTTGCTTGGAAGTTAATGGGATTGGTTAATTCTTTAAGAGTAGCACCATGGTCTACACTGATTTTACTACTTTTTACTTGTATTTACTCTGTGTGACACTAGGACTTTAAAATCTGAAATATAACTATATTTTTACTCCAATTTGCTGATAAAACGATAAAACCATTTCAAATAACCAAATTTCCATAAAAGAAAATTACAACTAAAATGTTTACCAGTTCTAGGATGAATGTTTTCAGGTCTTGAGTACCAACCGTGCGGTTTGGGTTGTGACATCACATGTGACAACGTGGAACTGTACAACAAAGACCCTTCATCGTGCACAAACCCTCCATCTGAGTCTTGTGTCTGCCCTGATAACAAAGTGAGTCTTAAAATGTTATTTTTTTAACTGTTTCCAAACCGTGACATAAATGAAATATGTCACATCTCACCTTTTAAATGTTTTTGGAAGTAATTAAAAGCTTCTTATCAGCAAATACTTATGTTTTGGGTTCCTTATTGTGCATATTGAATTGATTAATATTTTAATATCATTTGAATCTGAATTGTTGTGTTGAACATTTTTTCAATCATCCATTGCAGCTTTATCATTCTGCCAGGATAATTCAAATGCTTTTAGAAAAATCAGTGAAACATCAACATCAACTTGAGTATGATGTGCGGTTTTGTAGGTTTGGAAGAATGGCACCTGTGTGGCGCAGTCTCGGTGCCAGCCGTGTGATGTGGAGGGCCACTACCCCGGGGACACCTGGCACCCAGACGTCTGCACCACCTGTAACTGAAATGTAATGTGTATTGTTACAGGTGTGGAAGAACGGCACCTGTGTGGCGCAGTCTCGGTGCCAGCCGTGTGATGTGGAAGGCCACTACACCGGGGACACCTGGCACCTGGGCGTCTGTAACACCTGTGACTGAAGTGTAATGTGTATTGTTACAGGTGTGGAAGAATGGCACCTGTGTGGCGCAGTCTCGGTGCCAGCCGTGTGATGTGGAGGGCCACTACCCAGGGGACACCTGGCACCCAGACGTCTGCACCACCTGTGACTGAAGTGTAATGTGTATTGTTACAGGTGTGGAAGAACGGCACCTGTGTGGCGCAGTCTCGGTGCCAGCCGTGTGATGTGGAGGGCCATTACCCCGGGGACACCTGGCACCCAGACGTCTGCACCACCTGTAACTGAAATGTAATGTGTATTGTTACAGGTGTGGAAGAACGGCACCTGTGTGGCGCAGTCTCGGTGCCAGCCGTGTGATGTGGAAGGCCACTACACCGGGGACACCTGGCACCCAGACGTCTGCACCACCTGTAACTGAAATGTAATGTGTATTGTTACAGGTGTGGAAGAACGGCACCTGTGTGGCGCAGTCTCGGTGCCAGCCGTGTGATGTGGAAGGCCACTACACCGGGGACACCTGGCACCTGGGCGTCTGTAACACCTGTGACTGAAGTGTAATGTGTATTGTTACAGGTGTGGAAGAATGGCATCTGTGTGGCGCAGTCTCGGTGCCAGCCGTGTGATGTGGAGGGCCACTACCCAGGGGACACCTGGCACCCAGACGTCTGCACCACCTGTGACTGAAGTGTAATGTGTATTGTTACAGGTGTGGAAGAATGGCACCTGTGTGGTGCAGTCTCGGTGTCAGCCGTGTGATGTGGAGGGCCACTACCCAGGGGACACCTGGCACCCAGATGTCTGCACCATCTGCACCTGCCAGGTACCATTGGAGCCTGATAAACTCAAATAATATAATTAGAGTAGAGTATACCATCAGTAGTAAAAAATCTTGCACAGAAATTAATTATGTTTTGAATTTAAAGCGCTTTGTAAAACCTAGTACAGTTTAACACAACTTTAAGTTGTGCTGATTGAAATAAGAAAAACACTTTCCAACACTACTCAATATATTTATAGTTACATATAAGACAGTAAATGTATAATATGTAATATGTAATATGTTACAATATCAATCTATTTCGACCAGTCACACCAATCATCATCAGGCTCAATCTGACAATGAGAGAATAAAGATGAACTTAAACTTCACATAGGAATCGTTATGACAATTTTTAAGGACAGTCCAATGACTACTAACTGGTGTCTAAAATTCTGTTGCAAGTTTACATGAACATACATAAACTATAGATTCATAATCTTTTTGTAATAATTTGGATTCAACATTTTCACTGCTAAAAAGGTTAGTAGATAATCTTTGATAAAGGGGTAAACTTGCAATATACACAAGGCTTTAATTGCACTAGGTCTAAATAATTTGAAATATTTTATGAAGAGGCATAAAGTAAAAATATAAATTTTAAAAGTGGATGAAGTTTATTTCTTCCAAGCAACAGAGAAATTAACTAAAACACCTACAAATCAATGCAAATTAACATTGCATTCTGGAATGTCATCAGCTTCTGAGATTAGCATTATATGTATGTTTTGGAATGATTCCAGAAGACGATTTGTTTACATTTTTAAGAGTTGAAAGACTAGTTCTAATGCTAGTCTCAAACAACTCTGATTTTGTACAAGTGTTATCGTAGGGCATCTCCTCGGAAGGGCACATGCCTCCCCCCCCTTTGGGAGAAGTTGAATAGGAAAATAAAAACAAAATCATAACTGATAGTACCTCATATTACTGATTTAACTTTCTCCTCCTATACCATAGTATATGGAGAAAGTATTGTTTTCGTAAAAAAATTCGAATTTGAGTTGTTTGTGTATTTATCCATTTTGGTGCCCCCAGAGTCCAAAAAAGTGGTTTTCAGAGTGATGTCTGTGTGTGTGTCTGTATGTAAACAGAGCTAGAGAATGCCCCAATGGTCCGATTTTGGTGAAATTTGGTATGTAGGTCCAAACTCACGATAATTCCAGGCGTTTTTTTTTCATTTTTTTGGATTTTTTATTTTTAAGGGTATTTTACTCCCAAAACCCCCAAAAATCGTGAAAAATCCAAATTTCTCAAAAACGGCTCCAACGATTTTGATTAAAATTTTGTGGTTTATTAAGCTTAAAATGGTGAATAAAATAACACCACCCGCATCTCCAAGAAAATGCGCGTTCAAAAGTTATACAGTAAAAAGTGTTTAAAAAATCAAATTTTTGGATTTTAAAAATAGTTGTTATTTTTAAATAAATTTTACTTATCATAATTTGATAAAGCTCAAAAAACTAAATAATCCAGTATTTTAAATTATTGCTCTACGTTAAGTGGTTGCGGAGAAAATTCAATTTTTCGTTTAGCGGTAAACACAGTACGTTGTTAAAAGTCACAGACGCGCGTAGGGTCAAACTCGTGCTGCTCAGCTGTTAGCTATCCGACTGAGCCATCAAGACATTAATGTTTGAAGCTTTTAACACCTTTTTTTATATTGTTGGGAGAAAGTATGTGTCACTTATCTGATACCGTTTATTTTCTGTGTGCTCCCAACAATTTTAGTAATTGGGTGTTCCAATTTAGGTATATTCATGGTTGAATTCATCAACTGTCATGAATTTAACAACATATTATTTTTCTGTGTTATCAGGTTGGCAACAGTGTCCAATGCCAACGCACCCAGTGTCCAGCCACAGTCACAGTTTGTGAAAGGGGTTTCAAGTCCATTGTGGTTCAGGGGACGGAGGCAGAATGCTGTCCTAAATACATTTGTGGTTAGTATTATTGAAAACAATAACATTTCAATTTTTCTGTAGTTACTCAGAGTTAAATATTAAAGCAACATGTTAAACTATTTCTGTTTTGTGAAGATGATTTTTTTATATTGATATCTATGGCATGTATTACACCTTAAATATATTACGTTTGTGGCGAAGCTTTTTTACTCTAGTTTTGTTATATAGTGTAAATACTATACATCTTCCATTATCTCATTAGAAAGCCACTACACTAAATTACAATATCTCATTAGAAAGCCTAATACACTAGGATTTCACTGAAAAGCTAATGCTTTTTTTTGTCTATAATATTTTGGAAGGCTCTGCTTTGTTAGGTCTCGAAAGTTTAACTTTTGACCTAATGAATATTAGTTCATTAAAGCTATTACCATGGTGACATAAAATTATAGAATATAATTTTTTGAATGCATCTGATGATGAAGAGATCATGCCTATAACTGTCCTGAATTGGAATTATTATAGTAATAGAAAACTATGTTGGCAAGTAAAATTTGATCCGGCTTACGATGGAAGGAATACACAGAACATATTTATCTTACGTTCTGGGTATTCCTTCCACTTTCAACTGAAAAAATATCAGAATGAGAATATTGTGAAAATGTGTGGAACTGCAGAATAAAGAAGTTGCCACAAGATGGTGAGTTTTTATTGGAGTTGTTATCCTCACTGAGTCTTAAAGAGTTTAACTCACATTCGATCATTGCTAGTTCCAGAGCCGAAGGAGGTGCTGGCGACATGTCCGCCGCCGCAGCAGCCGGTGTGTGGCTACGGACAGGTGATGAAGATCGAGACCGGGCCCAGCGGCTGCCAGGAGTTCATCTGTCGTAAGTATTGACTGTTGTGGTACAGAAACAACCCTTCTTGAAACCAAAACTTTATTAGGAAAGGATTTTGATGGAAATCATAATTCCATCATAAGTGAGAAATCAAACAGATTTGTAATTTTTACAGACTTCCTTACAGTGTTTATAGTTCTTGTAGCCAGGAGCTGCTGGTGTTCTGTAACTGCTCAAGTCATCGTTAACATTCATGGGAGAAATCCATATTATAATGATGTTTTTAATTTTTCTCCTGGTTTATACAACATAGCTTTTCTGAAAGTTTTACATTATATATACAAAATATTTGTTTACATAAAAAAACTATTTATACCCAGCTCGGGCGAGATTCTTGGAATACGGCCTTGTAATAGGGTCAGGGTGATTTTACACAAAAAAAGCAGTCAAATCAGTAAATGTTTAAACTTATTAAAAAAAGTACTGTCAGTACTCACTACCCAGTGTCAATTTGTGAGTTATTCAAATAGCTTCTTTTGTGCATCCAGAGTGTCAGTTTGTGGTTTTTTATGAATAATTGTCTAGTAATATGGTGAAAAACTATCGATATTAAAATCTTATCCGTGTACATATAATTAAATGAGATTTAAATAATTTTAATGGCCTTTTTTAAACAAAAATTTAATCTACGTGTTGTTTTCCATTTTGAAAATTTTATCTATATTTTTAGTATTTCATATAATAAATTTTATTATATGAAAATTGATCTAGTATATTAATATAATGTAGGCTTTATTCAATTTCTTCACAATAGCCTCCTATTAGTATTTTTCAATCCTGTTTGGTGTAAGTACACTAAGGATGTTTAAGATAAAAAAATCAATTATTCTCAATTTTTTTTAAGAAAACAACTAGTTTGTTGATTTTTTATTACAACGCCCAAGTTATGACCATTAATTTTTATAATTACCCTTTTTGGACAAAGTAAAATGTATTTTTATAAGTGGTGTTATAATGGATTCAATGCTTGAAAAGGAAACCCTGTCTTAAAGTGTGATTTGGATTTACTCAGCTTGACTATCCCCTAATTATTGTGTGTCGCAGAGTGTGTGCCAAGCGAGGAGTGCCCCGACATCAGCGGCATGCTTGTGTTCACGGGGGAGGCTGGGATGCATGCGGTGGTCAACAGCTCCGGCTGCTGCCCCCGTGTGGAGGAGGTGTGCCGCCCCGACACCTGCCCCCCGCCCCCCGCCTGCCCCGCCCACATGGAGGTGGCCAGTCGGGACGTGGAGCGGTGCTGCCCGCAGTACAGATGCGGTGAGTCATGGGGTTGGTCGGGTTTAGTGATTTTTAATGATAATATAATTCAATGATTAAGGCACCCTTAATTCAATGATTTAAATGGTATCACCCTCCATGTGCATTGACTTTGTCAAGAGAATAAAAATTTCTTTTAGTCAATTTTCTTGTTAAAAAATATAACATATACTTACACAAAACACAAACACATGAATAAACAGTTACATTCACACCAAACATTGTAAACAGGCCATGCGCGAAACCTCATAAATATCTCCCATTATCTAAAGGATGTTCTTGAGGATTAAAATTGACAGTTGTTGCCTCACCGCCATCAGGAGCTTGCCGAAGACAGTGGTAGTTCTCTAATGAGAACTCCTGTTGACAACTCATGTAATGAGAACCGCCCCCCCCCCCCAATCAAATTGATTAAATAATTAAAATAAATATCTCAACATTATTATTATTATCATGTGTATAGTTAACAGAATGACAATTGTATAGGTCATAAATTCCAGATAGAAACAGTAGATCATATTAAAATAAATACAAAATCGTCAACGATTTTGTCTCTTGATTCTATGGCAGGCTAGGGCGTCCCAGCATTCTTGTGTAGACATATGGAGAACCCAAATAGATGCATCACAGTCACACAAGCATACACAACGCTTCCTCATGGCATGGCGAGGTCAGCGTGTTGGCAAGTTGTACAAAGTTCATTACAAAATTTATTTAACAAAAAGATTGGTTAGCTAAATAGTACTTTCATCTGGTTGAGATTGTCTATAAAAACAAATTAACCAAGAAAATGTAGCCTACTATTGACCTTGGAGGTATTAAAGGTATGAAGTCCCAAAAAGAAAGTCCTGAACTGCACAAAATATATTACTCAGACGTTTTAGCTATTTTCTTGCAAAAACATTCAGATCAATCAGTGTAGAATTTTATCAGTGTCACAAACATCAAAACATACAGACCTTCACATTTAAAACTGTTGTACACTTTTACTACATACGAGATTATGACTGTCAATATTATTTCCTTATTAATTATTATTTCTCCTTATTCGTTATCGTCTGTCTACCTCATTTTGAAAACATAAAATTCCTGATGCCGTTACAAGCAAATACACCTCGTCCGAAAAAACTGAACAACTTTGTTGTTATGTAAAAATTTTAAGAGGAGGCTTATAAAAATGGTTATAAATGTAAAATAACACACATATCTCAATAAGTTTTATAAACAAATTTCAACATAGCTCCCATTTATGGAAAAAGTTTGTCAATGGAATATCTACTCTGAACACACACAAGTTTTATTTCATCGGTGATGTCAAATATTGGAATCTTTTGACTTACAAACTTCATCTTTGACGAAGCTTTAAATGAAAAGAATTCAGTATGTGAGGCCAGGAGACTGTGTAGGCCACTGAATTGAATCGCTCAATGCAATCGGGAATCGCTGAACGCTCAATCCATCGTTTTCAACAACTTCATCTAAGGGTGTATACCCTTACCCATACATTTCAGGTGTTTTATTCTTTCAGTCAATCGTATTAGGATTGGATGGGGTTTTTTGATGGAAGATATCGACCATAAATCTTCTAAATCTTCTTTTGTACTAAATTATCAGATTTTTAATGTAGTATTTAAAAACCAATTTTCTCTTGCACCTTCATGACGCCCACCTTAATGTAAGTTATGTTTTAAAGTTTAAAGCATTTAGTGCCAATAATAGTTCAACTGATAAACACAAGTTATGTTGAAAAAACTTTATGGGTTCCTCTTTTATATGGCAGTTTTAAATGTTTTACAATTTAATTTCATTTTTGCTTTAAGCCTGACATATAAGACATATTTTAGGGCAATTTGCACCATTTTAGTTTAAACCTGATCTTCAGTTTAAACCTAAGTTTAACCTAAAAGTCAATTGTACATACATAGTTTAAAAACACACCTCCAGCTGTTTGGAACTGCTTTAAACTATATTATATTTAACCCGGTTTACAATTTTTTGTGCAAATGGCCCTTAGGGGTTTTAGATGGGGGTGGCCACCCCTACTGCCCCCCCCCCCTCTCTGGATCCGCCACTGACAAAAAGTTTCCATCCAAATTTTCTATTCTTCTAACGAGTAGAAGGAGCTTACTCTCAGCTACTTGTTCAGCAAAGTTTTCAGCCACTTGAGGAAAAGTACCCTTTAAAATGGAATTTAAAAAATTAGGCAGAACACCACATGCTGGTGCTGAAACGGCACAGAAATTGGAATAAATATAAAATAATAAATATGGGCCAATAGTCCAGCAACCCACATCCTTATTGTTCCACTTGGAAAAAATAATTTTTATCTTTGGTTTTGCATAATCCAGTTTGTACATTAATGGCTAATTATTGAATCTAACGAAGGTGATGTGTGGGTCCGTGCACTGTTGGTATGCAGCTTTGGTAAGGAGTTGATCAGAGGGAGGCACTTGTTATTTGTTGTGTGGCAGGCGTTATGTTATTGTTAACTGTGACTCCAAAGAGCCGCCCGACGGACATCTCCTTGCCTAGCCTGATTATTTTATTGGATGGTTTTACATGGTTACAAAAAAATTTGATTTGTTCACAACTAAGCAATATTGTTGACATTAAAGTGATTTAATTTAAGAGATGATCTATGTTTTATGATAATATTCATATAATTGTCTTGTATTTAATACCAAATCACTAATGACATGCATAACATATTTTAGAACCACCGAAAGAGACTTGTTTGTACGAAATGGAATTTATAGAAGAAATTGGTGGAGGGGAGAGAAAGAGATTACCCTCAGAAAAGTACACTGTCGCTAAAAAGGTAAGATTTAAACCTGTAGCAATTTAAAGATTTTTTAAGGATATTGTGTAACTTGATTGTTTAATGGCTGATCTTGACTTGATGTATATGTGCATTTAGTTTCTAAATAATAAAATGACTGTACATACCTATTACAGTAAAATATTCTGCAATTATAGCAGAACCTCTAGAAGAACCTCTGTGTAGGCCACTGAATTGAACCACCACGCTCAATCCATCGTTTCCAACAACTTCATCTAATTGAGAAACCAATACATGAGATATAAAAATTAGTTCCATAAACAAATTTTAAAAAATTCATTTAATTTACTTGTAATTAGATTTAATAAATTAAATAATTAAGATTTTGTATTTAGGTGCCATTTATAAAATAAATAAATAAAAACTGTTTGTTTTGTTTAGATTATTTAGAATATAACTATGATATAAAATTTATGACATCATTCCATCCTGATACACTCCATTGCAGTGTTGTGTGTTGTCGCCAGGCCTATCAACATTGTAGCCCTATCTTTATGTGAAACTATTTTAACTGTATTTATTTTGTATGTCCTATTAGATGTTAAAAAAAGAATCTGTTAATTTAGTAAAGCGATTGAACATTCATAATCATATCACTAGATCTAAAAATAATATTGAAGTTCCTTTTTGTAGATTGACTAAAGTTGTTAAAACTTCTAAGGTAATTAATTGGTCTGAAACTTTTCAATAAGCTTCCTGTCAATGTTAAAAAATATAAATATTGAATCATTGGCTCATTTTAAATTTGTGTTGACTAATTGGTTTGCTAAAGCACGCTCTATATTCGTTAAATGAAGTGTTGATGATTTTGAAGATTTAAAATAAATGTGCTTTTAAAATCCATTGTAAGATATTGTTGATGGTTCAATTGTTTCAAATATATATTTGGTCTAGTTTTTCATGAACTGTAATGTCTGTTTTGTTACCAAGTTTATAAGTCACGTCTGACTTATTTTGACAATGTCTATTACACAATAGTGTTTAACGACACAATGAAGGATAGTTATTGTTATGTATATTCGCAGGAGGGCGATGTGTGGGCGGACGGGCCGTGCCGGGAGTGCGAGTGCCAGAGCCACGGCTGGAGGGCCAAGTGCTCGGTGCAGCAGTGTCCTCCAGCGCCGGAACTCGACGACTTTGTCACCCGGGCCGTGACCAAGCCTAAACATTGCTGTCCAGAGTACCAGCGCACCGCGTGTCGCCTCGGGGGCAAAATCTACAAGGTAAACAAGTCGAAAGTCTTAACTCTGTGATGATAACTTCAAACAATATTTCTAATAGCCAATAGATGCATGTTGGTCTTATTAGCATTAGTAAAATGATATTCTAAGAAGAAAAATAGGCTGATACGTTTTAATTTGTATAAATTGGTGTCACGTGGGGGGCAGGGTGTTATAGTAGGCTAGTTAAAACATTAACACATGGAGTATGTATATTAATTTTTTGGTGTTATTCATTGGCATGATGGATCAACATTGACAGATGGTTTAAAATAATCCTTAGATTGGGTGATGATTAAATTATAACTTAATTATATTGAGTTTCATATAGGTTAATTCTCTCCCCTCCATTGCAGCAGTAATATGTAGTCAGTGGGTTCCCAATGGGATGTTATTTTCATTCATAAGATTCATAAGATATCAAGGCTTTTGCGTCTTATGTTTGTTGCGACAATAACAAAGACCCAAACATAAAAAATTCATATCAAAGTTTAAAAAGTATATAACTTAACAAGGTAGGCAAGATTAGACAAGGTAACTTACCTGATCACAGCTCAACCACCTTTCAGATAACCCCCCCATTCTTGCACCATTATGAAATTGAGGTCAGTTTATCTGTCTTGAATATAAAACAAATCTGATGGTTTAATCACTTTTCTTAGGAATTGACATACTTAATTTCCCATCCTCAATGCTTGACTAAATTAAAATTGTATCCACGGGTAGTATCCAATCACAGGGTTACACAATGTCAGTTTATTCTCAGCTTTTCTGATTGAAACAAAACCTATCTATTCAAAAACACATCTATTCTGAAACAAAACCTATTTTATTTTTTTCTAATACTCAAGACACTGTAGTATGTGAATACAAATTCTATATAACCCTAATGAAAAATTTTTAATTGGTGGATTTGACAAAACCAATGCAGTTTACATAGCTATAATACGTTCTCCATCCTGATGACCATAAACTGAAAAAATCCTTAATTATTCCAAATATGCGATTTGCTCTTTTCTTATAAACATTGTTTTATGATTAGCTAAAAATTGCCTTACACAAAGTTCACTTGCCCTGAATAACCATCATTAAAAAACTAAATCAATAGAAACACATGTATTAAAATACCATACTTTTTGTGAAACTTTTAGGAGCGAGAGATGCCAAAATGGCTCCTTGGAACAATATGTTACCATAACTGGATGAATATCACAGATGGTATTTCATAAATCAAATTTAATTATTACGTAAATTCCTTTATTCTATGTAGAGATTGTAGAGCTTACTTGTTTTTAAATTTATTTACAAATCAGTTACCATGGGAATTTTTTGGATAAATTATTTGACATAACATTACTCAACACAAAAAGCCAAATATCAATTAATTTACTAAATTAATAATTCTCACTTCAATGTTGCTCTTCAATGGTTGTCAGGGAAAATGTCAAATACACACAACCATAATATTCTTTTATTACTGGTGAATTTAAATTTAGAGAGAAACTGTTAAGAAAAAAAGTGAAAAGAAAGTATTTGGGACCAGAATTTCCTTTGTTAATCTCCTGATGCACTCTAGGAAGGAGAAGTGTTCCCACCACTAGACGGAGATCCGTGCAAGAACATCACCTGCCTGCGCACAGAGTCTGGAGACTTGATACTGCACGAGACTTCGGAAACATGCAATAAAATCTGCTCTCTGGTAAGAATTACATTGTATAGCAATTGGTAACCCATCTCATGTATAGGGCGAATTTCAAATTTCCTACCCATATTACTTTCCTCTAATGGAATGTTTGGAAAATTGAACTTTACTCCCCAAAGTTAAGTCTTGATGAGTAAACTTTCCATCAAGACTTCAATGAATGTCTTGATGGAAAGTTTCAATCCATCAACTTTCTAGTTTCCATCAAGACTTGAAATGTACATTTCATTTCATTTCATGACATTTTTGCTTCAGATTTGGTGCAAATCTGTCCAAAGGGCTCTGACCCAGAGAGCATACACTAGTTTGTAGAAAAATCCGAAAATCTCTATTATCTATTTTTATTGGTTGCTAAGAAACAAATTCAATGGAAAATTCTAATTTTAGGTATTCCAGCGATTTCTTATATATAAGGTGAGCATGACTGAAGTGAGCGTAGTGAACGAGCTTAATTACCTATAAAATAAATCCAATCATAGGCAAAGCCTTGATTGGAAACAGCTAGTTCCTGATACTTGTGGAGGATTTTCCAAGAATTATATTTTTAGTATGATATTTAAGCCCACATTTTAATGTGGGTGCAGTCAATATGTGTCACAGTGTTATTCATCAGTTCCGTTTGCCGTGCAGGGCTGGGAGTACACGGAGCCGGTGTTCTCGCAGCGCTGTTGCGGGGACTGCCGCCCGGTTGCGTGTGTTGTGGACGGGACTCTCCACGCGAGAGGCAGCTCCTGGTACAGTGCTGACAACTGCACAACCTTCACTTGCGACATCTCCGGCAAACAGGTGACTAACACAGCTCCCACCCTCCATAGCAGACATTACCAATCACTTTTAGTGTTTGAAACACAGTGGATTCTCTGTATTCCAAACCCTGCTACTCTGAAAATTTGCCTACATTCCAAACACATTTAATTAGAAAGAAACAGTTTTCTTTATCTGAAATTGAAGGAATTCTTGGTCGTTGATAATACTTTGAGTTTTCAATGGTTTCAGTGGTGCGCAATCATTATAGCCTATGTCTACTTTTGCAAACTTTCAGAAACCACATAAAAACAACATTTCATACCTGTGTGAAACTTCACAGCGCACCCATAAATACACTGTAAAGATTCAAAATGGTGCTTTGTCTAATATTACATACATTAATAATGACAATTTTGATCTATTTGTAATTTGATAGGCCTCTTTAAATGAAATAATTAACGAAAACAGACACTATTTGTACTATACATACTATGCACTATGAAGGTTGATCCATATGAGTTTATCTTATCTGCTCACATGTTGTATGTTCTAACATACAATATATTTTAACTAAGTCATTTAACGATTCAACCCACTTGTATTTGTCTTACCTGCTTAGATGTACTATGTCCTCACATACAATAAGTGTGCACTAAGATATTCAACCTAACCAAAATTTTACTCTGCAAATGTAGGACATACTGTGAGTGTGAAACAGCTGAACAGCAACATTGATACCAAATATTATTTTTGACAGAAATGGACATACAATGATTGTGCTTTTTTTAACCATTGTATGGTCATCACACAATTCTTTTGCTTTCCCAGTCATTTTGATATAGTTTGGTCATTGTTTGCAAGATTCATTAAATTTTTTGATCATTATTAGCGGCCATTAAACTTGTTTCCATAAGCTTTTCGCCTTCCGATTTTTCATGAATGCTGATGTCATACGTCCTGATTGAATATAAACAACGAGAGTAAACGATTCAATACCTTGCACTGTTCATTAACTCTGCCTCTGCCTATTCTAAAATGTTGTAAAACCAAACAGGGTCCGGTCCCTACTAGTTTGAAACAGCGGGACTCTACTGTGCAGTCTATAGAAAAAACTGAACGCAAAGGTTGGGTCTGGAAACATTTATTATTAACGTATAAATTGTGTATATAAATATAATTTATTAATTAATCTTATTAGGGGCCGTCCATAAAGTACGTCATCGCTTTTTGGGCATTTTTGGACCCCCCCTCCCTAAAATCATCCTACCATCATAATTTGTCTGACCCCCCCCCCCTCTCGGAAAAATGACGTTATTTTTAACAAACATCCGTTTTAAGTAAAAATAATGCTTTTTAAACGCTACATGATAAATTAAAAAAATGACCAATCAAATCTGAATTTACCTTCTGAAATAAAGCCAAAATGACTTTCTAAATAGAAAAATAAACTATTAAAAACGCCTTAAAATAGTCTAATGTATTTTATAGATAGTTATTTTATATTAGTTGTGTCAGAATTTACCGTTGTTTTACTGTTAACATTTTAAATAAAACATCATTACCTTGCACATCAACTTACCGTCATTTTCAATCTTGACCCCCCCCCCCCCCCCTATTTTCAGATGACGTAATTTATGGACGACCCCTTACACATTGTAACTTGCTATAATAACTAAGAATACTAATACAATTTTGATATTATTTAAAAGTCTAATTGTTGTATAATGTTTCTTTTAGAGGGGCAAGATGAGTGGTAAGCTTTATCAAGCTCTTAAATACTTTTGGGGACCAGTAAAATTTGCATTATGGACTTGCTTTTAGACTAGATTACATCCATCATCAGAGGAATTAGGAATATGAAAATAGTAAAGATAAAATTTTTGTAAATCTTAGAGTAGGACCTTGGTGATGTGAAAGTAGTAAATTGTTGACAGATATTCCTTGAATTTTGTCAGTTTCAATGTTCAGTTAAAAAAAAAAACCACAAAATACCTAAAGATTGCTCCTTCATTAACTCCACTGACAATGGACTTCCTTTTTGTTTATTAATCATCAAGAAATGTGACAAGTTAAAAAATATATCGGTTTTTTTACTAGGATTCCCATAAGAAAAGTGAATACCGGGCAAATTTTCGGCCATCTGATTCAGTTAGTGTTAAATGTCTTTTCTCCAATTTGTTCTAGGTGGTTGGTGTGCCTCTTGAAAGAAGATAATTATGCCAAAATTTCAAAGTTATTTTAGATAAATAGAATCATGGCACTGTCTGTCTCCTACGATAACTTGACATGTTACAATTCATTGCAATTTTAATGTTGGGAAATGTTATTCTTTATTCTTTAGTGACATGGTTGGTAAGCACCGAGATAGTGACATCTACGATGGAGCAAATTATCTACGACTCTGACCATTTAGTCTCACTGAAAAATGCTGTGAGACGACCGAATAGAAGCTATTTTGATTATGTTTTAATCGAGAATACCTGCAGATTGTATACTTACGTGTTGTAACCATAATAAGGCTGTAAGAAATTTTCCTTGTTGGTTAAAACTTGGAGACAGATCAAAAAATTATAATAGATGAAGGATGTAGATTGTGACCAATTTCTGGCCTAGGTTAGAAAACCAAAACCCAAAAACTCAGCGCGTCCTACCTTCTAACGGGGAGGGAGATTGCTATGATAAAGAGAAACATCATAACCCTATTTTTTGACTATCTGCTGCACCCACAAACATATTTTGGACGGTTAGAGGATTTCACTATCTTCATTATATCCTATACTCTAATACAAGTAAGGTATATTTGTATGTATGTATGTTTGCGTTTGCACATGAATCTCAAAAGCGGCTCGAACGATTTGCTTCAAAATTTGTAATAAAAAGTTCTGGAATAAAATGATATAGATACAGGTCTCTATGCCAGGAAAAATCTCATTTCTTTAATTAATCTCATATTCTTTAATTAAAATTAAAATTATTTTTAACATTTGTCTAATTGAGTTAAAAATTAAAACAAAGAAATACCCAGGACTGGGGAAAACTTTTACGTAATAGACAAGCGCTATCTCATTAGTGGGTAAAACAATGTATTTTTTTAGACCCGATACGTAACTAGCCTGATGACAAAAGGTGCATGTTACTCTTATGGACATCAGATTGATTACGTCACCGGCCTGATACAAAAGTGGCATTTTGCAACATCTAAGGATTGAAACAGCCCTTCTTTTCTTTAAACGACTGGTCAAACAAGGACTACGGAGGAAAAGTAATTACTTCTCCTCCGTAGTCCTAGAAATACCAATGAAATGAAAACCAATGACACAACTGTCAAAGTGCAGGCCATGTTCCAGGATGTTACATATAGAAACAATACACATGTTTTTCATATTGAACTGTTACATGTGGTTTGGCGTGGCAGCCAGTTACTAAATTATAAGTGGTACTACATAGTAGACTCCCTCTTAACCGGCCACCTTTTAACCGGTCTCCGTTTTAACCGGCCTACCCTGACGCAAAAATGACATCTTTTTAACCGCCCATTTTTGATCTCAACATCGCTTCAACTGGCCTTGTTTTTTTTTTTTTTTTTTTAAACTACAGAAACGTAGTTTTTTTTAAAAACTACTGTATCATTCAATTCAACTTTATTTCATATTGACGTTCTCAAACCAATTAAAAGGTAATGTCCAGGACGGAAGTGAATGCCACTGGAAGTCAATGCATTTGGACCTATTATCCAGTAGACCTCAATAAAGAAACAAATTTTTATTAGTTTAGGTTTGTTGTGGGTTTCATGGGTGTCGGATGTTATCTATAAATCATGGTACTGTATTTAAAGTTGTTTTTCAAGTGATAATTATATTTAAAGGCCATATAAAATTGTAGGTTGGCGTTCTTAAATGAACATCGGTTTAACCGGCCAATTCATCATCCGGCCATGCCTGGTCCTGAGGTGGCCGGTCTACTGTACTGTATGATAAAAATAATTTATATTTTTTTAAACTGTACCTCATTCTGATAATTATGAATGTTTAGTTAAATAAAAAGTCATGTAAAATTATAAAAGAACTATTTGTAGAATTGCATTTGAATAATTTAAAAACAATGTTTTTATTTTTATTTAAGAGCAGTTGACTAAAAAATTACAATCCACGTGTTGCAGATTCAACCTGTGATTAAACAAATATTCCCCAGAGTGCAGCACCCTTAGGCCTAAATTGAAACAGTCTGAAAGGCGAGTGAGCGGAGTGAACGGGCTTGCCTTGAACAAGAAATAAGCCTTTTTTCACTGGGCATTTGTCTGTAACTGATATTACTATAAAGAATATTACTGTTTGAGTTTACCAAGCAAAAGCTCGGCCGCCAGGTACTGGGAAAACAATAAGGCTACTGCTGGTTCAGATGGGATCCCTAGTGTGGCCCTAAAAAGGCAATCTCCATAATTTACTTTTAAGGATATATACAATGACTGCCTGACCAAGTGGGCGTTCCTTTCTGGTTAGTAAAAGGCAAGGCTTGCAGTCGTAAGCAAGGGGTAAGGTGACTCTGACCAGCCATTTTCTGTAATCATAGTCATGTTGGACACAGCAGATAAGTCAACCGGCTGTTCTGGTAATTTATAGAACCATCCCTGTCAAGCATTTAGTAAGCGAGATAAAGGCAATCTCCCAAAGACAAAATTTTTAAGGGGGCTGAAAAATGTGAAGACCAACACCCAAAATCAATGGCAAGTGTGGTAGGAGGAGTAAGATTCCCGAGAAGATGGTGGATTATTAGAATTGTCCAGCAAGTCCAAACATGTACTTGAAAAGTAGTGTGGGAAGGCAGACCTTAAAAATTTATATGGATCACTAATGTTACAAGTCCTACCAGCTACTGATGGTATAAACAGATTCATTGGTTTGCCTGGGTGTTCCCTAAGACACAACACACACTTTCTTCAACTGTTTGCATTGGGAGAGGTCACTAAATCATTCCTGTTGGATACAGACCGCAAACAGATGTTGGAGGGCAAGAGCAACTGACTCAGAATTTTGCTTTTTGTCCAGGGCATTTTTAGGGCCAGTCATTTTAGGTTTTCTGGAACATGTGAGATCTGAATTTGGTGGCCCGATTTATGTAAAAGGTCCCTTCAACCATGACATCAAATTTTATCATAATGATAAAAACTCCAATTATTATTTTAAAAATAATGGAAATTTTAAAGTTTTACTGCTAAAAAATGTACAAAAACTGTGTTTTTTTTTTTTCTTTTTTTTTAGAAAATACCTAATTTTACTATTGGCCTTTGTTTGAAATTTTCATTCTTCGAATCTTTAGTTCATGATATAAAATTTGCAAATAACTTTTAAGGCCGCTGTTTTAGAGCCCTATAGAAATGGAGCTTTAACATACAGTGCGTAAGTTAGTTGTGTCAAGTTTCAATTCCATACCAAGTTAGTTTGTAGATAAAACCGATAAATTATATGCCGTTCGATGGACCAATTAAAAACAAATGGATATAAGATTTATGTTTTACATTGAATTAGTTTGTTTTCTACATTTTTAACCTAGTGAAATGCTATTAAATGCTGGTTGTGGTATATTCAATATACTAACCAATCGCTACTGTAGCAGTTTTTTTTTTTTTTTTTTTTTTTTTTTTTTTCACGACCCGATTGCTAAAACACACGGCTAAATTTAGGCGATATGTTAAAGCCTTACTTTTGCAAATTTGTGATGCAATTGATGTTAATCTGCAAAGTGGGAAAATGTTCTTCCCGTAAAACTGAGATGCCTAGTCAATCACTTAGAAAACGTTCACCCGTAATCGGCAGCTTTATTTGGAAAATAATATATGGGACGAGCTGTCACAGTTGATTTTTTGTGGCACGAAAATTGCTGTTGATTAAAATGACAACACTCGATTGATATATTCAACCATTTTACATGGTTACACGTACATACATACTCAGTAGCTCAAAAAGCCATATAGGAGACTGGAGCCAACCAAAGTGCTGATGCGCTGACAATGGCGCGGTGGGGCGCCTGGGTTAAATACAGGAAAAGTTTTAGTTTATATACGTTTCTTATTTTGTAATAGAGTTAAATAGATGAAAAATTATGTAAACCTACTCAGCTAGAAAACATTAAAATTTTTATCAGTTCCTGTGTCTTCTGTGATGCTGGACAAAACAAATCTTCAGTACTTACAAATTTTGTAAAAATTTGGTCGAGGCGCAGCGCCCCTCCCAGGCTGGCGCTCCATGTGGCCACGTGGATTGCATGACTCTTGGAGCGTTCCTGGGAATTTTTTACAATAAGAGACTGGGTACCAATGACTTTTTTGCTGATTATGTTTAAAAATTATAAGAGTTTTGTGAGCTTGATTCAAATTTAGGCCAAGTCTGATGACATTTGATATCTCAATGCCAATGAGATCTAAACATACCGGGATTAGTATTCCAATATGTGGAGGAGGTTTTTTTTTATAGTGGGTAGGTCTTAGATTTATGCGTAAACTCAGAAGTATCACGACAGTGTAACTGCTCAGGTTTGGCTTAAGTTTGAAAAAGTATTTTTTTTTTTTAGAAAATTCATAGTTAATTGCATTTTTTAACGTCATTAGGGATTACCCTCTGATTGAAATTTGACCAAAACTTCAGTTGATCTGGATTCATTTAGTTCTAAACATTTTATAACTTAAACGTCTGTCCTTTCTGTTTTGCTAGAATTTGTTATTACAATAGCTATCAAAATATAATGATTCAATTATTGTTTTCCGATTAGATAAACATTGAAACTATGAAGGCCTGTAACGAGTAGCCCTGGGGGGCACATGTAATATAAAGTGTTTCTGCTCATCTACAGGACACTAAATTTTAAATAATAATGTGCAAATTTCTCCTATGATGCATACAAGCTAAGAAAGAAGGATGTTACTCTATATTAGACTTTAAGGGAACAGGCCTAAGGCACATTATTTGAAGATAGGATAGTAGTGCAGGGTTACTCTACACAAAATGTCTTACCTTACCCATGCAGTCTTATTGTGTGTGTCAACTGGACTTCGTTGTTACAGTTTGTTACTAACTAATACTACTTTTCAAGAAACTTTGCTCACGACCACACGCCTCTGTCCTCTCTACCATCAAAACTAAGATGAATAAACAAACTTAAAACTGACCTGCAAATGAGTTTTGATAAACAATTATAAAATAATTTAACCTAAATAGTTTACCGTGGAAACCAACCACAGATTTCCTTTTTGGTGAAAAGAAAATTTTTATAGACTGAATAAAAAATTTAAAAAATTAATAATAGGTTTTATTTTTAACACGGTGAGGGTGTAAGTTGGACTTACCTTTAAAACTTAAAATAACTTTTAAAGCATTCATAGTGAACATTTCCCCAAGTTTTTAGAAAAAAATTGTAGAATTTGAAAATCTACGAAACTATAGCCCTTAAAGTAAATATAGAAATAATTCTTTTGAATAGTATCTTACATGCTGTGACTGAAGTGCAAAACGACGTTAGCGGGAACATACCACAAAACTTTAGCCCTTAAGTAGAAGTTTATGCACTCATAGAGGGAACTTTGTGCGTTTATCAAGTCAAATCACAGTTCACAACATGTGAATAATGTTCATTACAGTCACCAGGCTTTTAGTGCATACATGCGCAACCACTGATGTCGTTACATGCTATTTCTCTGCAGTTCGTTCTTTTGTAATAATAATACTATGGTCTAAACTTAAGTAATTTACTGTTTTTATTCTGAAAAAGGAATCAATCCACGTCAATTAAACTTGCAAATTAGTTTATACTGTATTTTCAATTATGTAAAATGAATGATGCTATGGACATCCTTTTGACCACTTTTATTTTAACCAAACAAATGTTTTTTAATTGGCCTTTTTGTAGGCAATGACTTGTTATAATGAGTTTTTTACTGGAAAATTTATTACTGTAATTAGTATTAAACTATTTTCAATCTCTTTATGATTGTAAATAAAGAATGTCTCTCTTAATTTCTCTCTTTGTTATCTTATATGAATGTCCTGACATAATATTGGAAAATAATCAGATTACAAGTGGTCCGTATCTTTTACCTTCCAAAAAACAAATAAAAAATTATAAAATAAAAACTAAATGTTTTTATTTTCTCTAATAATTTACAATATGTCATGACAAACAGCAGGTGTACGAGTAGAATTAGTCCATTTGCTGGGGGAGGGGGGGAGGGGGTACTGTGGCTCATTCACTTACTAGAGAAGCACCCCGTTAAATGTTGTTCCTTAAGCTAGGCGCACACTAGGCGACTCGGCATGGCGCGGCATAGTGGAAAAATTTCTCTCACAAATTGTTTGCATGTTATTCAATATAAGCGCACTCGGTAAAACCCGCAGAAGCAGAAGACAAACGTGGCGCAGGGCGGAGAAAAACTTCTACTCGAATCCGGCGCTTGGAATTCGGAGAGGAGGTTTTCTGCTGGCCACGCTGCATCGCGTGGCGCCTCCGTAGCGTTGCTAAGTGAGCGCAGGGTAACAGCCGTGGAAGCGGTAACAAAAGTCATGTTCGGGTGTTTTTGACAACCTAAATGTGTAAATGTGGCCATGCACAAATGTGTGCATAGATGTGCGTGGGCGCCTTCATGTGGGAGAGTTAAAAAAAGGGAGTGGGCTCGACTGAGGTTTCACGGAAAATCTGGTACTGTATTCCATTGGTTTAGTCATCTTGACCAGCTCCTGGCCAACCTTGTCTTTGACGAGTTTTCTAGCTGAAATATCAGCCTTATCTCTTGAGCAATCAAGTAAAATGAATTAAATTTAAATAACTGACCTATACTAACATGGTGTTGACAGGTGCAGGTGATCTCGTCTGTTGAGCAGTGCCCCTCTGTAGACGACTGTCCAGTGGAGAGGCAGTATAGGGACGGATGCTGTGCCAGGTGCAACATCACTATACCAACATTGGTGTTGACAGGTGCAGGTGATCTCGTCTGTTGAGCAGTGCCCCTCTGTAGACGACTGTCCAGTGGAGAGGCAGTATAGGGACGGATGCTGTGCCAGGTGCAACATCACTATACCAACATTGGTGTTGACAGGTGCAGGTGATCTCGTCTGTTGAGCAGTGCCCCTCTGTAGACGACTGTCCAGCGGAGAGGCAGTATAGGGACGGATGCTGTACCAGGTGCAACATTACTACTGGCCTTGCTCAAAGTAAGACACACCACTCACTACTGGTATTATTACTATTCAATTTTACTAGAATTATGTTACCATATTATTAATACTAGCTGTAGAATCTGTTCCTAACAATACAAAATTATGAATCAAGTTAAAGAAACAAATGATTTGTTCATTAAATTCCAAAAGAGTACAAAAATCATAAATGACTTAGACATTTACACTAAAACTATAATTACAATAGGGCGCCTTTTTTCCTACTGTCACTTGTTTAACATAATCTTTAGGGATTCTAAAACTGTCACAAAGTTATTTTTGCTTTATAATTTTCCTCCAATAGTTTTTATTCTTAACCAAAAAGTTAATACATGGCTTTTGACTTTGAGAGAATGAGTTGCATAATTCCAACTGTTGATACTGAACTCTGTAAAGCAGCCAAACTTAAGAATCCGAAAAAAGATGAAAAAAAATGATTAAAAATGTTGAAAACAACGTATATGTAATCATAAATTTAATAACCTCAAAGATTCTATTTCTTATGAAAAATTTTCAAATTATGTAACAACTTATATGACGTATAAACTTGCACAGAAAAATTTTTCAAAATGTTCTGTTCATTGTGTCCAAAATACTTCCAATCAGCATTAAAAGATTACGCTGTCTTGAATTCAAAATTATGTTTACTGCTAGCAGGTGTTTAGCATAACTGCCGTGTGTCTTTTGTCTCAGTATATGAAATAAACTATTGAGTATTTAATTTCCTCTCTGCAGGCTCATGTATGCCGGAGCCTCTGCCCTCCAATGAGACTCTGAGGCTGGTGCGAGTTGTGCTGCCATCTCACGGCGTCTGTGAGAACTACAACACAATCGACGGGTTCACTGAGTGTCAAGGCACTTGCGACTCATACACTTTCTACAGCAGAGGTAAACACACTTCTCGTTTTACATACTTAGATTTTTAAAAGAGACTTGCCACTTGTAGGCCTACCTTCAACATGCATGCACTATTTTAATTTTATGTACCCATTTACTATTTGTAGGCGACATGCCTATAATTTTAGACTTCAGGCAAGTGAAAATATTACCATGAACAAAGACTGATAAGTTTTTAAATCTTCAAAGTTTATTATTGCCTTGCATAAAAAAAAAACATTGATCAAACATCCCAGTGTTGATTTTAATGTAACCTTCATATAATATGTACAATTTATCTCAGTCCACAAGAGGATATCGGATGTGGAGGGCCTTACTAATTCAGAATGGCGAGAAACAATAAAAATGATAGCAGGAGTCACTTCGGTTAGAGTTCTTCCATTCAATCAAGGCAACATCCACGCAGACATTGTAGTGAGATAGAAACCCTTGCGCATGTCCTTGGTTCCTGTCCATATGGAGGACTGTTTAGAAATGCAAGGCATAATGAAATACGTTAAAAAATAGCAGAATAAATAAAAAATAAACATAAAACTTGGGAGGTGTCCATGAAGAAATGCACTGTATTTCAACCTAAGGCAGCACCAGCACCTGAAGAATTGATATCCTTGTGCTATCAAAAAGCAAATTTTTTTGTTTCAGTATGGAAGGATTTGAATGTAAACAATAATATCATTAAAATTATAGTGGAACGAGTGTTTAAAAAATAAAAATAATAAAATATAATACTAAAATCTATATTGTTAGGGATCATCTTAAAATAAGAACTAAAAGAACACAGAACAAAATTTCAGCACAAATTTAAGAAAATTGTGTTTTATACTGTGTTTACTAGGCAACTCAATAATGTGGGCAGTTGTAATTTATTTCAATAAATGATTTTCCCTCTACGGGTTGCTTATATTTTGTCTGAATTCAAACTAGCTATTAGTAATTTATTCTAAAAAACTTGAGAAAATTTCTAGATACAGGCGATTTTTGCATGTTCAAAATACCGTACTGTGATAAAATATTTTTAAAATCACTTTGTTAAGCTTTGTGAACGAATAAATCTAATCCTTTCATCACGTTCCAGAGAG
Organism: Neoaliturus tenellus; assembly: GCA_030545055.2. NCBI lineage: Eukaryota > Metazoa > Arthropoda > Insecta > Hemiptera > Cicadellidae > Neoaliturus > Neoaliturus tenellus. The sequence goes on from CM061532.1 coordinate 116,965,455, forward strand.
TGACAGTCATGAAAACCAATGCAAATGTTGTCAAGCAACACGATATTCTGTCATCACCGTGAGTCTAATGTGTGAAGATGGATTCTCAATTGAAAAGGTAAAATTTTTTTGACCTTATCTGCAATAAAATTATAAAAGTTAGTAAAAAAGATATAAGTATGGGCACAAAATATAGGGAAGGGATGGGGGTCAAATATTTGTAGATTAAAAAAGTTATTTCATTATTTTTTTTTATTGGCGAATTAATATTTATGTGTTTAATTAAACTTTTTTACCAAAATTCTACAGTATCCGTTCATATGTTAAGATGGGGATAAAAGGATAGAGCCTGCACAGTCAAGTAGCCGTTGTGGTAACTACCGGGATAAGTTTCGCATTGTTGCTTGACCATTCTGAGGTCTCATGGGTCAAAAAGTCATCGTGCTTCACCTGCTTCGATTCTTTGCCTTAATTTAAATGCTGATAAAAGTGAGAGAGGTTTTAAATAAAGATATAAAATGGGAATAGGCAAAGCACTATATGACGTTGTGAGAGGGGCCCTTTCACCCCCTCTTAATATCATTAATAAATTAAGCATGGTCCCTCTCTCATTTTCCTTGATTCCCTTTCCTTATTTTTCATCAGCTTATGGGCACCGTACGATAAATCCAGCGTTAGATTGAAAGGTAGTGTCCTGTAGATCAGCGGAATTCCATTATAATTTACATTTGACCCTAAGGCTATGTCGTGCAGGCTTTCAAAACTTCAATGTTAATCTTATGGAAGAAGGGAATTGATTGAACCATTAGACAGCTGTTCATAACAAATAATAACATGTTCATAACATTAAATAACAAATGCTAGCAAATCAAGAAGATGTTTTAGTTATAAAATATTTTTAAACTGAGTATTGATCTATTGAAATTATGGTCAAATTTCGAGCAGTTATTTCTAGTGTGATTTTTCTATTTTTCAGTTATTTCTAGGTGATCTCTAGTATACTTAGATTACAAGGATTGAGTATGAATACAAACACAAATTGAACGAACATGCATCATATTAATGTCATATAAGAAATTAACAAAACTAAAGTTGTTAACTTTGCATCATAAAAAACAAAAAACAAAGTACCAACTGAAAAAGTTTTAATTAATATTGAACAAAAAGAATAAGGATATATTGTTCAAACAATAGTGCTTGGAAGTCATGTGAATATATGTTTTACCATTAACATAACATTACCATTAACATTATGTCTTATCATAATAATATTTAAAAACAGAAAGTTGCTCCCAAAGAAATTCACGTGTCCCAGCGGGTGAGTCTGTTCCAACTGTAATTACAATTCCCAATGGACTCAGCCGGGTAACTTTGTTAGGGTTTGTAATGTTCAGGCGGCGGTTGAATTGCAAACGCACCGCTGGGAGGAAAATTTAACTGTAGAGTTAATTTATGAGTAAAATTAATTGTGTAAGTAATACAGTGCCACAAACGTGTAGACATACTATTAATGCACCACTTTTTATTAAATTTGTTTAAATTTGTTTAATACAATCCTATACATTAATTATTTTTTATCGTGTTAAAATACAAGCCTTGCATATAGGTACTCAAGAGAAAGGAAATTACTATTCAAGGATATTTAAGTTCTATAAATAGGTTTAAGAAAAAATTATCATATATTTATAAATTTTGTTTTTGTTACATTTTTATTTATGCTTGATATAATGCTTTTATCTTGTCAAAATTTAAAGTTGCTAACAAAAATAACAGTCGAAAGCTCAGTATTTGTTTGGGGATTTATGTTAAAAGGGATTATTGACATTCTAGATGGTACAATTCCAAACTTGCACAACTCGAAACTGAATTATAAGACTTAGTCTAATTTTACACCCCTGAATAGTGCAAAAAATGTAAATCATTGAGTATGGATTATTGAGTTTTTTTTGAGCCTACTTGAATTTTTTTTAATGGTTAGAAAAAAATTTTACCTCTTAAAATGGAAATGTAGATTGATAGCTAAACCATTTTATTAATTATAAATTATTTATGTAGAAGTGAAAAATAATTATGCTATTTAAACTCTGAAATCAAGTAAGGAGAATTGCATGTTTTATGTAGAAGTTTGCCTTTAAACACACATTTGTATTCTCACGGCCTATAAAAACAAACATATAAACAACGTAAGCAATGGGGTTGCAAGAGAATCGCTGCTTTGGGCAAATTTACAGGCATTTTTCTTAGCATTGGAAATCAAAGAACATTACTTTGTTAGTTCTTCAAGAAACAATATTAAGATAATCTGCAAAACATTTTCTATAATAACTTAATTCTCAATTACTGTAGTTTAATTCTCTCAGTGGCGTCCAGCCTGAAATGATGAGCGAGGGTGTTGCGACCAAAGGAGCTAGTTAACAACTTATAGTTATCTATTCATGTCTCTCTAAAAATAAAACAAATACAATTTTACATGTTAAATTTACTTAATGAGAATAAAAAATCCAACGACACTAGACTCTTCATAAACCGACACATATATGACCTGGGATCCTTTTGGATTAGGCCCATATATTTTTGGTTACTGAAAGTATCATTAAAATGCTAAATAAACAGCCAGAAGGGTAAATCAAGATAAAACTATTTAAATGTGTTATAGTCATAAAAATCAATACAAACGTGTAAGTCTATTTAAATCAACATAGAAACACGATTAAAATCATAAAAATTTACTGTGTAAACATTGCCCTCAATTAAAAAAAGTTGCACTGATGAGAGATATTACCACCGACACATTGTCCATTAATAGAATGTATAAGACCAAAGAACTTCAGACAATCCATAGTCTACTGTAACTCTATCCTGTAATATAATCTGTACCAAGACAAATTTTATCATTGGTAAAATAAATTAAACAACCAAAAGTTACTGCTAGAACATTTTTTAATCTATAATATAAATAATACATATATACTGATTATGTATATGTATTTCAAGTTTCCTAAGGTTTAGAACATATTGAGTTTATTAATTGATGAGAGAAAGTAAATAAATGTTAGGAACCACTTGAAGACGTTTTTCATCATCACTTGAATTGAGTAACTTGTTTACAAATTTAATGAATACATTTTGAATGAATTTTATGGTTTAAAAAGAGCGGAAAATAATTTCATCTCATCTAATCACATATTGTTAAGTATAAAATAATCTTGATTACAATATGACTGCCAAGTAAAGCAATATGGTCAGTTTTAAGTAACTATAATTTTGATTTTAAGGATGTGTCAGTTCCATCAAAGTGCAGCTGCGAACGTTGTGGAGAAGCATTGCCTTCAACCAAATCCAAGGGACTACCGCCAACATCGATTAAAGCTTAAGATATAAATAAGAGAATATGTGTACATTGATTCTGTAAATAAAATATGAATAAATTTTATGAATAGAAAGGTATAATGGGTGTTTAAATCTGATACCTTAAACCAATAAGAAGAAAAATTAATCCAAAGAAAAATCATACTTGCAAGTGATAAAATTAAATGAATAAATTAGTTGCAAGGTTAGCTTAGTGGTAGAGCACCACTCACAAGCCATTATGTACAGTAGACTCCCTCTAAACTGGCCACCTCGGGACCAGGACGCGGCCGGATAATGAATTGGCCGGTTAAACCGAAGTTCATTTAAGAACGCCAACCCACACTTTTATATGGCCTAAATATAATTATTACTTGAAAGACAACCTTAAATACATTGCTGTATATGATTTATAGCTAACATCCACCACCCATGAAATCCACAACAAACCTACACTAATAATAATTTGTTTCTTTATTGTGGTCTACTGGATAGTTGGTCCAAACGCATTGACTTCCGGTGGCAGTCACTTCCGTTCAGGACGTTACAGTAATTGGTTTGAGAACGTCAATATGAAATAAAGTTGAATTGAATGATACATTAGATAAGAAAACTACGTTTCCGGTGAAACGCGGCCGGTTAAAGCGATGTTGAGATAAAAATGGATGGTTAAAAAGATGTTATTTTGTGTCAGGATAGGCCGGTTAAAGCGGAGACCGGTTAAAAGGTGGCCGGTTAAGAGGGAGTCTACTGTAGTTGGCTTAGGTTGAATTTTGTATAGTGGGACAGGAGTTTTACGAGGGTACACAATAAAATGCACTTGAAAGCAAAACTCAAAAAGTCATGTAATTTTTCATTATAAGTCATAAACCAATTCATGGTTATAATTCAAATCTATAAAGAGCTTTGAGTTATTGTAGTAAAATAAATTTCGGGGAAACACTACTCAAAAGAATCTAAAATAAACACTACTTTACCAAAACAGGTCTTAAGAGTCTGTAGAGCTGCTTAGTGACAACACACAATATACTTTGCGTAAATCTACTCAGTCATTCTATTTATTTGTCGGGAAGAGTTCTTGTAAGGATCTTATGTTCATTATTCATCAAAGGCATCAAGGCTTTTTTGTTTAAATATGTCTGTAGTAAAATATAAATAATGATAATTTGGTTGAATTATTGATTGATTGAAGGCACAAGGTGCTTCCTCCATCCAATCTACCATATTATTCTCTATGTGAAGCACTAGAATTCAAAAGATGGCAACAGACCAATAACAATGCATAGGAAAAGTACTTTAATATATAGTTGACAATGACATTTATTGCAAGGCCTTTTTAAATTAAATAATTTAAATTATAAATATTGAGTAATTTAAATATAAATTCTTCTTAAATTAAATGTTTTAGTGAAGTTTAAATTAAAGCAAATTTTACTATTGATGTGATGAGTATTAATAAAGGGATTTCGATTCCGGTTTAAATGTAAAAAAATACTAAACAATGCTTAATAATTAGTGCGACAAGAGTTGTAAAAAGTTTATTATTTAGTGATGGTAAGATTTAGAACATACTGTGGAGGACTAAAACAAATCAACCAAAATCATGTAAAACCATAATATTATTCAGGTACTGTCCTATTAGTGGCATTAGTTAAAACTTTTCAATGAAGAATGAATTTAAAAGCTAAGTGTAAGTTGGTTTTAAGTCAAGTCCTATTAGTATAAAAATAAAACCCAAAACAAAACAACACTAAGATGTTTAAGTGTTCAAGCATTGACTATACACTGACCTGAATAGACTTCTTGTAGCAATGGTGTGTTTAAAAAAAAATTATGGTGGTGCAATCTTCGATATTCTATGATGGCTAACATGGAATACAACTTCTCAACCAAGAATGAAGTATTTCAAAACTGGAGAATCTGTTTATGTTGCAATAATGTGTTTTTGCACAACTGTAAAACTAGCTGAATTATTACAACATCCTCTGATGCTGTGAACATGAACCTTACCTTAACAAATTTCAGATTCAAACAAATGCACCTACTCATGTTACTGTATGTAGTCAATTTGGTTCAGTTTGACATCTCTTTTGTATGATGTAACACTGCTATGGTGTAAGACTGAGTTTCAGTCAATATTTAAAAACACACTTAAGATATCTCTCACTCACTTCTGTATTTAGTATATTTAGTAAGTATTTAGCAAATATGATGTTTTTTCACAATTATACAGAAAAAATAACTGCAATCAATACAAAATTAGGATGTTTTATCCAATTTATTTGTGGTACGGTAACAGCAAAAATGGAAAAATACACAAACAATAAATATTTTGAATGAAATGAAGTTTTGTAAAAGGTTTTGTTTAATATTACAAAAGGTTGCAACATGTTTTTTCCTTCGCCCAGAGACTATTTATGTGATGAGCCCAAATGGGACATGTGTGCTGTAGTGGAAAAATGTTGTCACACATGCCAACAAGCGAGAAACCCAGAAAACCATTTCACCAATATATTTTACTTTGAACGGCAGGACTTTTGTAATTTTTTGGTAAGGTAATCCTTGTTTTTCAATCAATTAATGTTTTTTTTTTTTTTTTATTTTTTTTTTTTAATAATCAATTATATCATAAGGTTTATATATTGGGATTCAATTGCTCATATTTATGGAAAAAAACAAGCAGATTACAACTCTACACTGTTCAAAATAATCAACTTTATAACACAATGTACCTACTTATAACAAATTATAACAATAATTAATACTTTTCTGTTCATAATTTATACAGCAATACCTCTCCATTTTTAATATATAATTTTCTTAAGGATAATAAGGGGTAAAATAAATTTTTTCCTCACACAGATATGTTGCGGATAAGTCTATTTATATATTTATAGGCAAGCATGATTCCTTTCCACCTTTTTTCTCAGCTTGGGCTCAACCTTCAGAGAAATCAGTGCATACAGTTAGAAAGGTAGTGTCCTGTAGGCTATCTACTGAAGCACCAGCCAGATCACTGATTGTTATGTTGTTGTTGGTGTCACCTACCTTGGTTTGTTCTAGATACATATTGATCTCTAGTATTAGTAATTTCACTGAAATGTGTCAATATGTATACAAGTATACATTGAACGTGTTCAGTGAGTCCGCACATGTGAGTTGTGGTTCATTTGATCACATGTTGTTTGACCAATTAGCTGATATTCTTGTATGGCAAGGGTGGGTAAATTGTGAGTGTTGGAGGGGTCTGGGAGGGGGGAGAGAGGAGGAACGAACACACCCCTTACTGAGTAGCACTAAACCCCTACAGGGATTGCTTTTACCTCTCCCCTCCCCTTCCTAATGAGAAATGTCTCAGCCTCACTCTGATGACTGTGACCCTAAACAGTATTTTTTTATATTGCTTTCTTGTTTGGGTTTAATATGACATATTTATAGATATTTATAACGATTATTATATTTTAATGTAAAACAAAATAGTTCTATGTATACTCATGTAGAAATAAGGTTTATACTGAGTCATATCTTAGTGATATTTTTATGCAGTATTGACATTTTAATGACACCATGATTTGGCCATAAAAAATTAAAATAGTAATTTATTAATAAAAAAAAAATACATTTTGAATATTGTCAGAGATTGGTGTGGTTTACTCAATGATAAGACAACAATTGTGACTCAGAACAAAAAATCAATAGAGATAAATAGAATACTGGTATTGAATTATAATTAAAATAACTTTGTTTGTACATAAGAATGTCCCAACAAAGCCTGTCCAAGTTGGACAGTAACTGTTATCACCCAATGAGCATAAAAATTGTTGGAAACTGTTTTAAAATTGTTTTAATACAATTCCAAAATATTTTGATATAAGTTTGGTATTAAAACAACTTTTATACAAGTTTTAAATCATTTTAAAATTGTTTTAAAACAAGTTTTATAAACTCATATCAATACAAGTTTTAATGACAGTTTAAAACTTTTAAAATTGTTTTAATACAAGTTTATAAACTCATATCAATACAAGTTTTAATAACAGTTTAAACACTTTTAAAATTGTTTTAATACAAGTTTATAAACTCATATCAATACAAGTTTTAATAACAGTTTAAACACTTTTGAAATTGTCTTAATACAAGTTTATAAACTTATATCAATACAAGTTTTATCAACAGTTTAAACACTTTTAAAATTGTTTTAAAATAATTTTGATATCAGTTATAAAAAACTTGTTTTAATATAAGTTTTAATACAAGATTAAACAATTTTAAAACTGTTTACAAACCATTTTAATAGAAAAGTTTAAAAAGTTATTATAATAACAGTTTGCAAGAATATTGAAATTGAATTGAAACGATTTTAATATTATTTTTATTTGCTTATTAATAAAAGTTTTTAAAAAAGTTTAAAAATTTTGTTAGAAAATTTTTATATCAGTTTTTAAATTGTTTTACTAACAGTTTTGGAACTCATATAAAATTATCGAACAATAATTTTAAAACTGTTATCAATCAGCAAATAATTAGCAGCAGACCTGCGTATTCGGCAAATTTCCAACAGAAATTTGGTATTTTTTCTATTTTCCCATAAAAACCATGGGATTGAGTACGTACCCACATATAGCACACGTTGTCAATTAGACGTCAAAAAGTGATCAAAGTCTTCAAAGTAAAATATTAGATCAAGTATTTACGTCAAAATGATGTAAAAATTTTGCATTCTTAAATTTAAAAGGGAATGTAATAAATGAAAAAAAAAATTCTTTAAGTTTTTTACAACAAGAGAACATTGTTATTTGTTTAAAACAATTGAACTCGTTAAAAACTTGACATCACTTTGATGTAAAAATTATGTAAAGTATTTGATCACACAGTCAAAAGTTTTACATCAATTGAGATAACTGCAATTTGTTAAACATTTACACATGAAACTAACATGTAAGGGAACTCTAGTTTAAGACCTATTTGGGAAGACATAAAAATATATGCCACGGGAAATGCGTTTAATTTGATCAACGTCTTGTAATGATCAAAAAACTTGGGTATCAACTGGCCAAGTAGTGTAACAATTGTCGAGTGAAGCGGAGAGCAGCGTGGCGTAGTTGGTAGGGTCGCGGCTTGGGAATCAAGAAGTCATGGGTTCAAATCCTGCCAGCAGCACATACTTTTTGCTGCTTTAAATTGTTTTGATAACAGTTTTAAAATTGTTTTGATAGCAGCTTTAAATAGTTTTGATAACAGTTTTAAAATGTTTTGATAACAGTTTTTAAATTGTTTTAATAGAGTTTTGAACAATTTTTAACTCGTATTAATACAAAAACGTTGTTAACTATACTTATATTGATAACAGTTTTAATACGAGTTTGAAACTTATTTTTAAACAGTTTTAAACCCATTTTTTTGCTCATTGGGCAGTTTACCGGTTAATGACAGACACCAATTGTGTACTTGATGGCAACCGCAATATCTCATTATTACATCAACTTTGTAATAAACAAAAACATTTTGTTCACACTTATTTGCTTATAATTACCAACAAGTAGGCCTACTATTCTCACTTATCCCAGAATATTTATTTTGTGTCAAATAAACGTTCAAAAATGTCAAATTATTTGAAGTAAAAAAATTTATATTTATTTGATGTTTATTTGGTAGTAAAAATATCGAAATCATACAACGTAACTTTTTTATATTCTTTTTATGTTAAAAACATCACAGATTATAATCTTCAGTATTATGGCCAAATGAAGTTAAATTTAACTGCACTGAATTATTTAAAATAAACGTAAACATATACACTAATCAATACAATTATTTAAAATTAAAAAAATATTGTGTTTATTCAAGTAGCAAGGTGTTAAGTTAAAGTATATTAAGTATAGTTTATATTAACATTATGTTGGGAAATACTTAAGTAAAAAATTAAATCAAATTGTTTAAACACCTGAAAATAATAATAAGTTTACAAATTACTTCATATTCTGGCCAACTTTTTGATTTTTTACTTTATATAATTCCTTTATAAAATTGTATTGGTAAAAAGAAAAAAAAATAAAAAAAAAAAAAAACTACATTATCACAACCAGGTTGTGACAACTCCGTATGAATAACGGGTAACACAACAACTCCCAAAATAATATGAGATCCTTGTTCGGTGAACACAACATATCAACAAACATTTCTAACAAACTTCCAGTATAGATATTTATTTTTAATATATATCATATTATCAACTACCATATGATATATATTAGAAATAAATACCAACAAACAAACAAATTTTTGGCGAACATGTCCGGCCCGTGCTAATGCGGCTTTAGGAGGAATGAATTCGAACTTAGGATGGCTGATGAATAATTAAGTACATTTCAAAAGTTTAGTGTTCAGCATTAAGTTTTATTCGGTGTCTTTACAAGCCCAAGTATTTTTATTCTCTGAAGATAAACATTTATATTATTTAAACATATTATTATTAATTTTTAATTAAACATTCAATAATATTTTGTAATATAAATTTATAATACTTTATAGTGAAATGTTATTTATTTCCAAAATAAATAGCCACAATGTTTTAAAATCAAGAAGCAATCCTGTGCAACTTAGATACTGTCTTTAAGTAACTTTTTCCCCGACAAATGCTTTTAAGTTGATTGGAAATTCATTCTTATAAGATTACCACACTTTGTCATAGTCAGGTGGAAACCCAGATTTAAAGGCTTTTCATAAAAACTTCCAATCTTTAAAAGGATTTTCATAGACATAGCCAACTTTTTATATGGCTTCTATAAGAGGCTGACTATGCAGATTTCTTTTACTCTAGGACTAGAAATGATTTAAAATCCTGAGGAGACTGATATTGTTGTATATTATAAAAATGATAGTCTTATAGTTATGTTCATATTATTAAGAAGTTCTCTATTGTATAAGTTTGAGTATAACAGGATTTATTAAAATGAACATCCCACCCATTTAAATGAGAGACCTTAGACTTTATATTCGCATGGCACGAATTCAAAGAGTAAGAAAAATAACTTGTTCAAAATTAATTATAGTAATACTGTAATACAAAGTTATTATTTTTATTCTATGACGTCACGCCCTCCACGGGCATGACGTCATGAGAATCCATACATTCCATTCGTCATACATTTTTATCATGAAAATCCTACACTCTAATACAAGTTAGGTATATTTGTATGTATGAATGTATGTATCATATATGTATGTATGTATGTTTGTTTGTATGTATGTTTGCACACAGATAAAAAAAATAAAAAAAACAGCTCAAACGATTTTCTTCAAACTTTGTAAATAGCTTAGTTCTAGAATAAAAATAATATAAATACAGATCTCTATTTCAGGAAAAAGTTGAAATTTTAAAATTTTTAACAGTGGTTTTGTGGAGTTAAATAAAAATCAGAACAAAGAAATAATGAAAACAGCTGACTCAGGACTCAACTAACTGTCAAAGTGTAGACCACGTGTTACAGTATAAATTTGTGGTTTTGCATGGCAGCCAGTTAGTAAATTATAAACTATAAAACTGTATGATATAAATAATTTTTGTAAATCATACTCCATTCTACTGATTATGAATGTTTAGATAAATAAAAGTATTAAAAGTATAAAGGAACTATTTGTAGAGTTGAATTTGAATAATTTGAACAATTTGAACAAAAGCATTGGTAAGAATTGTGAAAACAGCTACTATTAACTTAATAATTAGAATCCATGTTTTACAGATTCAATCTCTTTTAACAAATATACATCAGAGTGCAGCACCCATAGGTCTAAATTGGAACAGTCCGAAAGGCGAGTGAGCGGAGCAAACGAGCTCGTCTTGAACAAGAAATAAGATTTTTTGCACTGAACATTTGACCGCATGACCGCCATGTGTGTAACTGATATTTCTATACTGCTTGAGCTTTCCAAGTAAATGAGCGGCTCCCAGGTACTATGTATGGCCTTACTTATTTCTTTATTTAATAATAAGCGCTTGGCGTCATCAAACGTTAGTCTGACAAAAAAACTTATGGAAAAATACATAGGGTGTTATGGGTTAAGTATGTAGGTTTGATGCTGCGGAGGTACTGCAAGTAAAGTTGAGTTAGCACCCACCATTTGAAAAAAAAATATAAATCCGTAGATCCCAACCCTTATTGAATAAAGCTGAGATTACTATACTTTTACGATGCATGAAGTTAACAAATGTATACACCTTCATTCCAATTAAACAATGTTTTTGTACGCTACGAAAATGTGATGGCTCTGGGCTTAGGTCTTAATAAGACTACCAAACTTTACATAAGATACTCCTTGCCTTACAGGGAATATCTGCTTTAATTGATTTTCTAATCTAATTTTACAACTTTCATATGCTTTAAAGCTCATTCGTAGGAACATCCTAATCGGATGGTGAGTAATAGTAATATTTCATAAATGTATGAAATAATAATAACAGTTATCTTTCCTATAAAAACTGCATTCACTCTGACTCATGAAGAATGGTTAGTAATACGAAAAATAATCACGATTTTATGGTAAATTCAAATTTATTTGGTATGTTGCAAGATTGGTTCAGTAGTCTCTGGAATCTTAGCTCGGGATTGGGAAATTAGCTTTACAACCAAGTATTATAGGTAGGAAAGAATCAGAACAAGGTGATTGCATATTTAGTAGCCTACATTGTTATAATATATTGAATGACAATAGTTTAGGTTCAACTATTTAAAAATCATATAATTGTTTATTAATCACAAATTAATAATGGAATTAAGTTTAGTTATTAAGAGTAATATAATTTGTCATGATTGCAAGTACTTCAGTAAATGGTTTTAATTATACGCAGACTAAAGTTGTCATTTCATAAGCAAAGGAACTAGGGTAAATGTGTATTGTTCTGTCGGACAAAGGACTGCCCTTAGCTTTTACTCCAGTTTATAAATAGACACAGCAAAGCTGGCTCGTGGACCGAGATAATCTGTTTCGCGAACATCAGTTGCTAAGCGGGGGGGACGAGAAGTGCAATTAATTAATTAAATGCTAATTTTGTGTCCGTACCACAATACTGTGTAGTCTACTGCGCAAAATATTGAAACAAGTTTTGTCTACTACTACTGTATGATCGACACATATAATGAAATAACGTAACTTAAAATAACGTGAGTAAATTTTATCGTTTAATATATTTATTCACAACATACACAAAACAAATTAAATTACTCTTAATTATTTAATTGATTTGCTCTTATAATTTTTTTTAAGTTTGTTGTTTTATAGCTAATTTAACTTACAAAATAAATTTATAAATAACACACGCATATTACAATTAGCTTCATAGAACATAAATTTTAGAATTTTTTAATCCCACCTAACACTGTAGGTTAAACTTAGATTTTGTACAATAGTAACATCGACGAACCTGACATATAAAATGATAGGGCCTAAGATTATCGTTTTAGACATCTTCCACAGAGAGAGAGCTTGGTACGCCTATTGGGATAAGATGTGTATTGAAATTAGATGGCGAGATTCCAGATTCCTCCTTTACGTGTGTCTGCTTCTCCTGCAGTCAAGAACGGGATGATATTTTTGGACTATTTGATGTCACAAAGACGTTTAATATTTCTTCAGCGTGGAATTAAAAAAATGTCAGCACCACAGGGTGAACTGAGATATCTTCCTCGGTGAAACTGATCATTCATTTTATTTATAGGTAGTAAAAGGATTTCAGTTGATAGGGAGAAGATCAATGTAGCTTATATGATGGAAAATATATGAAATTAGTATCTTAAATTAAAAATTGCTATCATGATTTAGTGGATTAATGTTCTAATGTAATTTTGCGAGGCCTTCTACGTGCTACGTTTGCAATGTGGTACTTTTTCTCAGGGGTACAGTTTAAAAATTATAATATTTATGTTGAGAACGCCCATCCTCTAATCTAGAACTGCTAGGACGAGGCTTCACGGGGACGTTCAACCGGAAGAGCGGTTTTGTAAACCCGGAAGAACAGTTCTTCTAAACTTGCTTCCGTTTCCCGTTCTAAAAGGTCCCCAATACCTTATCTCCCCATAATTACGCACCAACGCCTTTAACTATACAGACTATCCACACTACTGCACTGTAATGTAAATGCCTAATTGTATCACCTGTAGGGATTCTTTCTGGGTGGTACAATTTCTCAGCAGTACCATAGATGAAATAAATCTGTTCAATTTTCGTTTATTATTAGAGGCAAGTTAAACAAATATTTAAACTGAACAACTATTAGAATCGGACTCCAGTGTTTGGTAGTTAGCTCACAGTATAGTATATGAATATAATTGGATAGTTATTTTGATTTTTACAAAATAATAGATAGGCTATATTTTATCTAAATGTGTACTTTACACCATCCAAGAAAAATAGGAAAAACTAGTCAACAAAGTAGTGCATAAAATTCGTTGATCAAGTCAGAAACTTCTGCTACCTCTCTCTGGATTAAGTCATGCAATATTTAGTCTCTGACTTCGTCCACTCCAACTGGCTTTGCATTGTAATTTGATTCATATATTATTTACAGTATAGTTTTTAACTTAGTTTTATTAGGAAGTCTACAAACTTGGTGAAAAAGGGAAGAATTACATTTTGTAAAGCTGTTAAAACATAGACATATCTACATTAGGTAAGGAGAATTTGTAACTTATATATTTATTTTTATAAGAATTACATGTATTGTTATCAATCTTTATGAAAGGTTTTCTGGACATAACTTGTAATGTAAAAACTATCTTTTTTCTATAACTTTAAGTTTTAACTAAAACTAGGTAAAATGTTGGTAAAAAATACGAATGTATATCTGTATAGAATTCATAGCAACCTGCTAAACAATTGGTAGTAATTTAATTGAAACCACATTTTTTCTAGAAAGATATATGCATAAAGGTTTATAAGGAATCATGTTTTATTTTAATGAACTACAATACTTTAATTGCATCATATTGCCGCATCAACACTATTTTCCCCTTAAAATGAAAAAAAAAATTCATAAAGTTTTTAGTCTTGAAATAAAAACCAGTATTGGTCCAACCGAAAGCCACCAGAGATGGAAGGGATACTGAAAACATCGTCGTAGAACCTGTCAAAAGAAGTAAAGTGGCAAAACATAACGAGAACAACATGGATGCTCATTTTGTTTTTACATTGAATCCTTTTAAAGAAACTCGTCAATTTTAATTTACATTAAAACAAATTTACATTCATTTTAATACAGCGGATTTTATAATTACTACTAGTTATCATTTAAAATTCTGTTATTATTGAGCCATTGAAAACACAAGATTTATTTTACTACAGTTCAAGTATGTTAGGCAAGTTTTACTTTCAAAAGGTTTTTATTGCGCTAATATTGAAAAATAGATTAAAACCAAACTTAAGTATGCAATAGCTTAAAGAAAAATTATCTACGAATTAAATGTAAATAGTAAAAATATTAGTTTTCATCATACTGCACCTATAACAGCCGTTTATGGCCTGTAATTAATCCGCACAGGTTTCGTTTTCTGTGGCCTTTTAAAGGTGCAAAAACATCTATTTAATTTTTTCCGTACGCTAAACTCAATTTTTTTTTCATAAGCTAAAGTTTTATCAATCCAAAATAAATAAGGCCAATGTGAACAAAACGCCTCTTGCAGATTACATTTCTAATGCAAGATCTTAATATTTAATTCATTCCAAT
The DNA here is from genome assembly GCA_030545055.2 of Neoaliturus tenellus. Classification (NCBI taxonomy): domain Eukaryota; kingdom Metazoa; phylum Arthropoda; class Insecta; order Hemiptera; family Cicadellidae; genus Neoaliturus; species Neoaliturus tenellus. The sequence continues at coordinate 116,980,501 of CM061532.1, forward strand.
GAAATTAATAACAGCAGTTTTTAAGGAATGATCAAATTAACATGGAAGTGACCTACTAAACGTACACAGATAATGAAATTTTAATTTATTTATTTTATAGTTAGTTATTACTTATGCATGTATGCAGTACAGCCACAAGCCACTTTCCGTTTTTTTTTGTTTTTTTTTTTTGTATCACTGAAATAACTTTAAAACTATGGTACGTTTAACTAGTTTATAATGTTTATTTCTATCAGAAAAAACTTAATACAGCTATAGGGAAGAAACCCATAGAGAATAAGAAAACAATGTTAAATATAAGTAAAAGTTTTACACAGAATTCGCAGGTAAGGGCTTGTAATTATTGTGAAAATTGTAAAAAATAACCATGAGTACCCTTTTTGAAATATTAATTTTTTTATTGCACTGACATGTTTTGACGTTGACAATGACTCAAAGTCGAAACTTGTCAGTGCAATAAAAAATTCATGTTTCAAAAAGGGTACTCATGGTTATTCTTTACAATTTTGACAACAAGTAAAAGTTTATATGTAGGCATACATAAACTTAAATGTATTCAAAATTAGAAAACAATTCCGTAATCTCGACCTTAAAAGAACACCCATGAAAATATTTCATTTTATCGAAATTCACATGCACGAGCTCATAAAAAACTCACTAACAATATTAAACGAAAATAACTATATTCTATATTGAACCTTTTGAAGGTAAGTCCGCGGCACTACAAATGTAAAACTTTTCAAAAAATCTGTATGATACAACCAATGCTTGTTTAAGAATTCCACTGGAAATTATAGAATTACCCGATAGGTAATCGGCGATAGATTTGTTATGAGGAAAATTTGCAAGCCTAGTAAATTATTGTAAATGTTATAGGCTAATGTTCTGAGAAATTTTCTGTAGGCCTAACGCTTAAGCCGCGTCCGCACTGGCCGAACATGTTCGCCGAACAAAGTTCTTCCGAACTTTTCTTTGTTCGCTGCTAACCTTTTAGAATGTAAATCATATGGCCGATAGTTGTTCGTTAGAAATGTTTGTTGGTTTTTAGTGTTCGCCGAACAAGTTCGCCACGAATGTTCAGCCAGTGCGGACGCGGCTTTACTTAAATAGATTAGATATGCAGAAGTTTCTACATTATAAAACTTCTTCGGCTTAAATATGAAGTTTAATCGATCGCCCTCCATTTTTGACTCGGTTATTATTTTTAATGCGGTTTGGTTGTATTTGTTTTTGGTAACAGATATTTTTTCATATACAAGAATCTATAATTACTTCCTAAAGTCTCCTTAAGTGGTCCTTTGAATACGATTAAAATATACTCGTATATTATCTATGTACCTACGAAGTTTTATTATTTTTTAATTGTCAGTCAAAGAATTATTTAACCGTTCCATTGTTGTAGCCAACACTCTATACCTCATCGAATGTAGATAATCACCGAGATTGGAGTACGACATGATGTATTCTATGTGGCTGAGAGATGACGCAGAGGTATGTTTATCACCATGTTCCCCGCAAACGCTTTTAAAGAGATTGAAACAATGTTTTGCACCAGTTACTACCCCTTAGGATAACGAGAGGAACATTCATCACAATGTGCCTTACGAAATACATGCTTTCAAGAGATGAAAATTCAGTACTTATTTTAGTACTAAGCACCACCGCCATTTGATTAGCTAAAACCACCGTTATATTTTCCCTATCTCATCAAGCCTGCATGACTAAACTGAACCTGGGATCGTACTACACCAACATGGACGGTAGCTTGATTTTTGACAAATTTTGCCATTTACGTGTTGATAACAACAACATTATACTCACATTCGCTAACTATTTACCGTTGTAAGCATATAAATTTTAGTTACACCAATAATATGCCAGGAACAATAATTATTAAATACTTATTCTTCTTATATTATTAGAAAGTTGATGTTGGACTTGTCCTAAATGACAGGGAGATGTTTCACAAATCTATGAACAGTTCCTACTTATTTCAGATACAAAATGATAAAAATTAAAGGAATTAATGACGAATACTCAGTATTTGCTTTGTGGCTTTCTTATTTTCTAGTTTCAAAAACCTACCTCTTCTTGTGCCCCTTTTTGATGTTTTTTTTTTTTTTTTTTTTTTTTTTTTTTTATAACGTGATTAGCAAAATTGTGCATCATTTTGAAAGTAACAATTTATTACCTAACACTAACAAAATCAGCAGTGAATGTATGAGAGGACGAATCTTGGTGACCTACCCAAGTAGCGAGAAATATTTTTAAAATGACTGCAAAACGTACACCAAAAAGATATTAAAAATCAACGCCTACTTTTCACGGAAAATGTTCTAAAATGATGTAAGGAAATATTTTTAGAAATATTTTAAAACGTGTTAAAAATAACTAAGAAAATATTTTGCTTGGGATGTAAAAAAAGGATTTTGTTAACGACTTTAGAAATCATTTTTAAAATCACTCCTACTTTCCTCAGAAAACGTTTTATGTACGACCTGGAAAACGTTTTAAACATACTTTAGAAAGGTGTTCCAAATGATTTCAAAAATATTTTCCTAATGATTAAAAAAAATGATTTTAGAACGATTTTCAGAAATCATTTTAAAAATCTCTCCTACTTTCCTCAGAAAACGTTTTATGTACGACCTGGAAAACGTTTTAATCATACTTTAAAAAGATGTTCAAAATGATTTTTAAAATATTTTCTTAAAGATTATAAAAAATGATTTTAGAACGGTTTTCAGAAATCATTTTAAAAATCTCTCCTACTTTCCTCAGAAAACGTTTCATGTACGACTTGGAAAACGTTTTTAGCATACTTTAGAAAGGCGTTCAAAATGATTTTAAAAATATTTTCCTAATGATTATAAAAAATGATTTTAGAACGGTTTTCAGAAATCATTTTAAAAATCTCTTCTTCTTTCCTCAGAAAACGTTTTATGTAAGACCTGGAAAACGTTTTAAACATACTTTAGAAAGGTGTTCCAAATGATTTCAAAAATATTTTCCTAAGGATTATAAAAAATGATTTTAGAACGGTTTTCAGTAATCATTTTAAAAATGACTCCTACTTTCCTCAAAAAATATTTTATGAAGCTACTAAAACACGTTTCTAAATCACTAAAAATAACTTTTAGCAGATGTCTGACTTACTTAAAAAATGTTTTTATAAATGTTTATAACTTCCCTCCAAAACCTTTCATATAGATCCTGAAAAACATTGTTAAATCATCCCAAATATCAAGCAAAAATTTGAAACCTCTACTCAAACCATTTGCAAGCATTTTTTACTATCTCAGAGCACATTGTTCATCACTTGGAGCGCAAGTCATTGGGCACAATCACATTTTCAGACCTTGACTTACCTCTGTTGTAAAACACTATTTCACATAGAAAAAACTTTCCATGATGGAAACTACCACTCAACTAATACAGAAAAAACGATTTACAACATTAGCTTTGAATGTGGAAAATAAAGTTCCCCCCCCCCCCTCTAGAGTGGGAAGTTTACCTCCATAAAAATTCAAACTAGAAAGTATTTTTAAAAGAATTAAAAAATATATGGATATACATATGCAAAATAGTTTCCTGTGTTAAATAAAAAATGTAAGTGCTGTTAACTAAAGTTTTGAGCATAATTTTATTGTGTTCAATTTATACACACTCAAGCAAGTACAAAAAATATGATAATCAATCATAGATTTATGAATTCAAACTGTTATGAGAAACTCTGTTCATTAATAATAGGTGTACTGAATTTTTTAAACCCCTTCCTCATTAGACCATTTAATCATCTATAAATATATACTCTTATCAGAAGTATACGAGCAAAAATAAATTAAACAAAATATCAAATAAATTTCAATTCAACCAAATCTGAATGTCATTAAGGAAAATACAAAAAAGTTTCTAACATTATTAAACTAATGAGTAGAATATATATGTGTTCTTGGTAAAAAAATGCAAACTTAAAAAATGCAAGCCAATATGAAAAAATTATTGAAAAATGACACAGGATTTATATATAAACAAGAAAATTTAAATTCAATTTGTATAATATGTATAATATTTATAAAACTATTCACAAACAATTATATGAAAAACATCTATGATGAGTCATCATTATTGACTACCGGTATCTCCTTTCTTTGCTCGTTCGTCTTCTTTGCCAACCTGTAAAACATAAACTGCTGTAAGAAATTTTGCTTACAACAGTAGCTGGAGAGGTAGGCTACAATTGTTAAATGTTCCTATTTATTTGTACCTGACCAGCGCTGACAATAAAAATGCAATCAACCTTTTTACATATTGCCTGACTCTTCTTTAGTTAACCCAAGAGATGTTGCAGGATGTTCGAAATAAATTTTGTTTTTTTAAGTACTTCATCAAATTAGGGTTGGCAACATTGAGTACCCAGATTTTTCAATGTCATATAAAAATCAGTGGCCACCGGTGGGTATAGATGGTGGGAGTGCTCATTTTTGTTACTCTTGATATGATGTTGTATACGATTGATACGAAAGGTATAAAAAATTAAGTAACATTTATTTAAGCAGTCTTTTAGAAACAGCTGTTAACTGTGAAGAGGTGTAGTTGGTTGTTGGTGGAAATTTTATAGCTTTATTACCATGACACTACAACAAAAATGAATTAAAACCAACGAGCAAAGCTCGGTTAACCTGGTACTCCTATACGATAATACGAGCACTGTCTGAAGGGATGTGTGTTCACAATCTCGAAATCTAGCGGGTAGATTTTGCTTACACTTTGCATTTAAGAGTGTTTTGGCCCAAAAATAAGTTTAAAAACAGCGTCAATCCCAGAAAAAATTAAACTTTAGTCTAAAATTAAGTTTTAAAATAGTAAGTTTCAACATTGGCCTTATGGGTTGCTATTTTGGTAACGAAATAACAACGAAAAGTATACAAAAAAAAGGAACATTAGTGTAAAGCAGTCTTTTTGAAACAGCTGTAAGCTGTAAAGAGGAATACAGTAGACTTCCTCTTAACCGGCCACCTTTTAACAGGTCTCCGCTTTAACCGGCCTACTGTGGCACAAAAACATCATCTTTTTAACTGGCCATTTTTTATCTCAACATTGCTTTAACCGGCCATGTTTCATGGGAATCTTTGTTTTTTTTATCTAATGTATCATTCAATTCCACATTATATCATGATGTTCTCAAACCACATAAATGTACTGTCCTGGACGGAAGTGAATGTGGACCTGCTATCCAATAGATAATATAGGAAACGAATTATTATTAGTTTTTTTGGTCACTGATTTAATCGGTGTCGGATGTTAGCTATAAATTATATAGAGTAATATATTTATAGTTGGTTTTTTTTTCAAGCCATAATTGCATTTAGTCCATATGAAATTGTAGTTTGGAATTTTTAAATGTACATCGGTTTAATCGGCCAAATCATTAACCGGCCGAGGCCTAGTCCCAAGATGGCCGGTTAAGAGGGAGTCTACTGTAGTTGGTTGTTAGTGGAAATTTAATAGCTTTATTACCATGACACTGTGACAAAAAAAGTGAATTGAAACCAACGAGCAAAGCTCGATTAACCTGGTACTGTTAATCTTATGTAGGAAAGATAATTGACTGACTCATTAGACACCTGTTGTAAAAATAAATACTAGAAAAACAGGAACAACAGATATTTTAGTTATAAAATGTTTTTTTAACTTCTTGGGTCCAGATCAACTGAAATTTTGGTCGAATTTCGAGCAGGAGGCGATCTCTAGTTACAATTATTGCACAACTGATCAACGTGGCAATATCAAATTACAAACTTAGAACAACTGCTATTTATTTTTCTTTGTCAATTTAGCTGGTAGTTGCAAATCCAATTGTTCTGTTCTATAATATGCTAATTTTTTTATTATACCGTAACTAAAAGTTGGGCTTTGTTAGCGATTTTGGGTAACCAGCTAACTATTTGAAAGATTCAAACAATTCAGTTCAAACTTAAAGTATTTTCAGAAATTTCTTATAACGAATACCACGATATCCAATTCAAAATTATTTAAAGTTTAGGTATTCACACACCCCTAATTAACAACAACTACGAAACTTGTGCATAACTTACTCAAATAATTGGAAGTATTCATATGAAAACTATTACAATACAGTAGGCCTAACCCTTTATTTGACTATTAGCTTAAAAGTGATGTGAAAATTATCATTAATAGTAAGGAATGATGGGAATGATAACTTATGGCCATCTCCGCTTTATCAGAATTTTAAATAGACTAGTTCAGCCAACAGTCATAATGGGCAGGATAGTTTAAAGAAGTGAAAAACAAATGTCTACAAGACTCAAAAATATATTTACACTTATACTTTGCAAAGGATACATATGATTTATACTATATGAAAAGATGGATAGTGGCAATCGATTTCAACCGGACACACCGATCATCACCAGGCCCACAGAGAGAACCCCCCCAGCCAGTGGGGATTCTCTCTTTGGGCCTGATGGTGATCGATTTGTCTGGTCGAAATCGATTGCCACTATCCATAGTTTCATATAGTTACTGTCTGTATCCTTTGCAGTAGCCTATAAGTGTAAATATATTTTTGGGAGTTGTAGATGTTTGTTTTTCACCTCTGATTAAAAACAACAAGTATCATGCTAATAAAAAAAATGTTTATAGTTTAGAGCACAGGTATCATTAGCGAGGTACAAGGTGTACCTCTTGCTCTCAAATAGTTCACAACACATTTACAAAATTATTAATTTTACAGAAAAGCTGTTTAAAAAATTTACTGTATATACATAACATGTCAAAAGTAAAGATTAAGTTGGTTTTTATTTACCTCTTTTGAATCCTTGCTGGTGCTCTAGCCAGCCAAGTTGCAAGGGGTTGGATAACGTCTTTTCCTGTTGCCTCTTTGTGAACGACTTTCACAGCAGCTGAAAAATATATATGATTAGAAACAGTGGCGGATTTACCACTAGGCCGACTAGACCCTGGCCTAGGGCCGCGGGCTGTAGGGGGGCCGCACAGAGTCCCAAATATACATATATTTTTTAAGGATGTACTTGCACGGTAAAGATGAACATCAGCTTTGAGCCCTGATTTTTTAGCAGACTATTTTAGTTGAAAACCCGTAAATTCCCAACACAACAGAGATACTTTGGTGAAGTCATTGAGGCGTCTGCCGTTTTCCGTGTCATTTTCGGGTGATCATGAGCTACCTGTAGGTTAAGTCACATTCATATTGGTGGCAACACTGGGCAAAAAAAAAAAAAAAAAAAACGTTTTCTTTCCTTTGTTTTATTTTAATAATTTTTAAATGTTTTATCTCTTGACCACTTTTCCTACGTTACTAACTTCTATTTCAACTATTTTAGTGTCATTTGTGCCTACTGGCCGCGCACCGTTTGGGTGTTCTCGTTTGTATATTTTATCTTTCCTTTTCTCGTTACTTTAAGACACATTTTAGGCGATTGATTGTGCCTACTGGCCGCGCACCACTTGGGTGTCCTCTTTTGTAAGCCCTTTTGAAATAAAAAGTACTGACGTCCCACTCCCCTTCTGGGAGGGGTCGCCGAGGCCTCCTTTGCCTCCACTCGTCCTCGCGGTGCTGCCGCACTCGTACGACGTACTCTACCCCATCTTCGGACCTCGTGGAGTGCGCCGTGCGGGTGCGGCAGTCATCGGCTGGACACCGTGGAGGGTTTTTTTTTTTTTTCGACGTGGCGGCCCCTTTGGGCTTTTTATTATAATTAATTGAAGTTACCTCTTTGTGTCTAAAAAGTGCACCGCTTTCCCCTTGATATTTTTGGTTGCCAGTTTGTTATTGGTGAGACGCTGTCAAAATGTATCAAAATTCAGAAAGTAACACATTTGTACCAAAATAGTAATATTAACAAAGTAATTCAGATCAATAAGGACCCCATTGTACCTACACTATTAAATACAGTTTGGTAAAATTGAGTACGGATAGCCATCTTGACTATTTTAATAGCCTCCCACCAACAGCAATTTGGCCTAACATCCCTAAAATACAGCGGCACGCTTTTCACAAACGTTTGAACAGAGAGTAGTGACTCCAGTTATAGCATAGATCCATTGACTATAGATATAGTCAATGATAAAGCATATGGGCCCCATTCACCACCCCCATTTAACAGCTGGATAATCCAGCATCTTTTCAAGACGAGCTCGTTCTCAGAGATCAGAGTGTACACATACAATTACACTTTTACAATTACACTCGTACCAGAGCATAGAATAAAAAATTAAGGACGATTTTAGCTTAATTTGAGGATTTTAGTATCATACTTTGGTCAGTGATGAGTGGAGGGGGGGAGGGTCCCACAGAAAAGTTGGCCTAGGGTCCCAACCTTCCTAAATCTGCCACTGATTAGAAAGTACAAAGGTTAGGTAATTAAAAATATTTAAAATGCAACTATAAAATTAATAGACTGTTGTAAAGCTAAGTCCTCAGTAGTTACTGAACTGACTGAACTGGTTTTCATTATGTATGTGTCAAATTCAAGGGAATGATTTGTAGGTCGCTATTTCAATAAAGGTATTAAGGTAGGGGAAGTGCGGGTAATTTGTACCAGCGCCAAAATCGTACCACCATGGTTTTGAGGAAACTAAGCTGCCACTAGCGCTCATTGCGGCCGTTTCTGACCCTTAGTCAACCTCATTAGCCAGAGCAGTGACTGGGACGCAAGGAGTCGTTTTCGTAATTTTGTGAAAAATTGTTTTAATATTTTGACTGTTTTCTTATAGTGTTGGTGCTTTAGTTGATTGGAATTCATAAGAAGCCATCAAGGTTAAATTAAGCTTCATAATATGTTATTGATTAAGTGTTTAATTGTCTGTAAATCAAGGTAAGAACCAATTTTCTAGGTGTATTTACAGTTCAGTTATGGCGAGTTGAGTTTAAGGTGGCGCGTTCCCCTAAATTGTACCACTCTGTGTTTCCATAATTGTACCACAATTCTAAGTGGTACAATTTTGGCAAACACTGGGTTTAAATACAGTTTGCCGAACTTATGGAATTCCGAAGCCGACCTTAAAAAGGCACATACAGGGAACTAACGTCTATGCAGATTATGACTAAAAAGCTTGGCTGCACTCAAGAATTGCCAAAAGAACTACAAGGCATGTTTTAAAGTTAGAAAAAAGCAGAAAATCATATTTTTATCCTTCATGTAATTAAGAAAGTTATTATTTTACATATAGAGAACATTCAATATTTGAAAGGAGCTATAATTGTTTTTACCTGCGCCATTTAGTCTTATGACATATAATGTAATTTGTATATAACATTGACAACTTACATATCATTTCCATTACACATTTTATGTTTAACGATTTTACAACTTTCAATATATGATATAAATTGTATGATAAAAACGAATATGTTTTTCTAATATTGAATAATACTATATTACATTATCCCTATGCATTATTTTTTTATTCAAACAAACATGTTTTGAAAACTTATAACATAGTATAATAATTTTTGTAGAATTTCGTTATTTTTTTTATTTTATAACAAATAACGGTTTATTTTACAATAGGTACAATTAAGGAAACTGGTACAATTATTGGAAACGGATGGTACAATTTAGGGGTACAAGGTACAATTATGGCAAATTTTTTAAAACCGAAAAACAATTTTTTCCTATTATATTTTTTAACGAAATTACTTTACACTTGTATAAAGCATAGTTGTCATTAAGTACTACAAGACTATCCTGATTTTGATTTTTTTAATACTTCTGGTTTTCTGAAAATTGACTCTATGCTTAGGTGGTACAATATTGGCGCACTTCCCCTATTTAAGGTATTAGAATTACAGAATTTCATTCAAATTTACGATCCCGTATAGGATTAAGTTCTGCATATCCCTTCAAAATTCCTGAAAAGTTTACATCTTATGTAAGACCAAAACCAATTAAGAAATTTTAAAAAGTTGGTCTGTGCTGTAGGTAAATGTAAAAAAATTATACAGTCAAACATTCATAACATAACGAGCTTCAATATAATAAATTCCATACCTAAACAATCTTTTTAAATCCCCTAGAGCCCACCAATTATTACAATGCAAATTTCAGCTCTACATAAGTATAAACCATAATCACATTATTGGCATAGTGGATTTTTAATATCATCGTTAAAATTAATATCCCTCATTGAACTGTAGTGAATTATTATTAAAGTACAACCTAAACTTAGTAAATTTAGCTTAACTACATAACAATATTTCTACAAGTGTACCTTGACGTAACAAACTTAAATAAACAAAAATATATAAATCATTCCAGTCTCGATAAGAAAGCTTCCTTCTGGTATGCATCACAAAAAACTTTAATCATATAGCAGGTCGAGGCTTAGACCACCTTTCTGACACCGTAGTTGTCGCTCAAGCTGTGCCGGATCCCCAGGACGTACCATCAATAAGCACATGCTTAATTTTCTTTGTGGGAGGTTATTTTTAGTAGATTTTGAATAGTTGTGACAGTAAATATAAAAATTATGTAAAAAGGGAAAATTGTCATTGCTTAATTTTTTAAAGTATTAAAAACATAGGCCTACCTAAAACAGCTTTCCACACCCCAGTGTCTGAATGATTTTCCTTTTCTGTGCTTTGAAACTGAACTGGGCAGAAATGTTGTCAACCAACAGCTTTTTTTATGGAGCACACCGACCGTGAAGGACATTAGAGTTCCTCCATGAAACCACAGCAAACTTAATCTGAAACAGTAACAAATCAATGGAGGTTACTATGAACTAAAAACCGAACTCCAGTAGAATCTCAATAGTTTGAAACTTTGTGGACTTAGTGTATAATTATAGGGATTAGGCTATAATATGGGAAATATTAACATAGGGAGTATGAAAGTCATGTAGTTCCAAAACCATGATAATTCTAGGCGTTTTATTCATTTAGTTAATATTTTTTATTTTTAATGGTAGTTTGCCAACAAAAACCCTCAAATAACATGAAAAATCAGTATTAAAAAAAACTGCTCCATAATGATTTTGATTCAAATTATGTGGTTTATCAAAATTAAAATGCTGAATAAAATGACACGAACCTCATCTCGGAGAAAATTTGCATTAAAAAATTATAGAGCACGTGTTTTTAAAATAAATTTTTCAGATAAAAAAATTAGCTTGAAATAATTTTTAAATTTCACCTTTAACAAGCTAAAATAATAAATATAGAATTTAGCTGTAAACGCAGTACACGTTGTTAAAAGTCACAGAAGTCTAGCTAGGTATTTGTTTTTAGAGTCAAACTCATGCTGTTCAGCTGGTAGCTAGCTATCCATAAGTTAATCATTTTTTCAGAATTCATATTTTTTTAACATGGCAGCTGTTTAAAATATTTTATCTTCCTATTGCATAATACCCCCGTCGCAGCAGACCTGCGTACTCAGCGAATTTCCAATGGAATTTTAGATTATTTACTTTCCCCATAAAAACACCATAGGATCGAGTATGTAGGTTTGCTGCCATGGGGCGTTGTTAGAAAATCTAAGTTAATCAATAAATTGGTGAATGTAAACACAAAATTGTATCAAGCTCTGACAATTTTTATTTTCCCCATAAACCCCATGGGGGTGAGTATGTAGGTTTGCCGCCATATGGGTTTTGTAAGCAAGTATAAATTAAACCCTATCTAGATAATGTACATACCAAATTTGACTAAGTTATGTCAACAAATAAGTAATATATAGGGTTTTCTTGATTTCCCATAAGAATAACATGGAAAACACATTTTTGGATTTTCTCCGTAACCATTTAAGCTAAGTTAAAAATTCAAAATACCAAATTGTTTGTTTTTTTAAGCTCTTTCGAATGGTTTTAGTTAAAATTCATGAATTTTTAAAATTGAGGTCCAAAAATGCCAAAAACCCAATTTTGACCCCTTTGAAACCCCATAAAACCCCGTTCCCATAACCCGACAATGCTGGTTTGCGAACTCATGAAAATAGACCTGGTCTTACACCTTCATACCAAATTTGATCAAAATCGGAGGTCCGCTTCAAAAGTTATCGGTACCACGGACACATATATATATATATATAGATATATATATATATATATATATATACATATATATGAAAATGAACGAACGGTGTTTTTGGCTTCTAGGGACCTCAAAATGAAAAAGTAAAGTGGTCCCGGGCTTAGGTCTTACCATGGCTACTACCGTAATAGCGTATTCCCTATAGGGAAATTCGCTAATATTCCCTATAGGGAAATTCGCTAAAACCTACATAAGGTAATCCTAGCAATGTTTATGCTATCACTATCTGCTCTTTTAGAAAATTTAATTTAAAATCCAACGATGTTTAAAGATTATCATGGAAATCAGTTCATAAATAAATAAGATCAGAGCAATTTAACTGAGGTTAGTAATTGGTGTAAGTTTACCACTTCTCTGGGAGCAATTTGGGCATGAGTCCCATTGTTGAGCTAGCCCTGCAACAGCACTTTTCATAGCTCAGATTATGCTAGATTAAGTTTATTTGTATTTAAATCATTATCTTGCTTATGCATATTTAAATGCACCAATTTCCTTAGTTGTTATACCGTTGGATTTGAAATTATATTTCCTAAAAACCACTTAATAACATAAATTTTCCTTCCTTATGTGGTTTTTATGCAACTTACAGTAAAAAGTTAAAGATTGTACACAATATTATAAAATCTGTTGAATGGTAAACAAGAATATTTTGCTGAACTTGAATAAATTAATAATGAAGAAGTTAAATGATTTTGGCCTATTTCCAAATTAATCACAACAAAAGAGACAGAAATTCTGAAAATTGACTGACCACTTAATCCAGTAGTGTGGTCAGTGGGGAAAAAATAAAATAAAAAATCAGTCTACTTACCTTATTAGGTCCAAAGAAAGAGTAAATAGGAGCAGAAAAGAAGACATTCCTTGAATACTTTCTTGACCACCAAGCTGGATGGAGAGCGAGAGTGTTGAACTGATAGTTTTAAAACTTTATATTCACAAACGAAGGCTAACTAACTGAGGAGAACAACTTAAAATTAAAATTGTGTATTTGAAGCAGAATAACTGATAACGAACTTACTGAGGAACTTTCTCTTTTCGCTCTCCGTCTCCCCACCAACCCTCCTCCACCCTCCACCCCGCAGACCCCCAGCCCTGCAGGCAGACAACGACGACGACAACCCCAAAAACCGGTTTGGTGCAGGGCTGCCAACCTGCCTCGTTCTCATCTGAGCAGGCATGCCAATCCCGCACCCTACTCCTGCTAGGTGACCCATTTCATTTCGGTGAAGATCCGAAGATGCAATGAAAGGAAATGAAATAAACTGTATATTAATCTATAAAGTTACTTGATGTTATGGAAATAAATTGTAAAAACAAAGTAAATTTCTGCTTCACTATCTTTAACAATAAAACTTCGGAGTTCGGTAGACACGGCAGACGACCTATTGTTTATTGATAATGAATAATACGTTTTTTCTTGTTATCTTCAAACGTTGTATCCTAAAAGCCTCGTTATTGAATCAAAAAAAAAAAAACAACAACAACAACAACACAACCGCTGGTCCATGCCTCCGCCGCCGGCTGTGGTTATTACGATTCACGTTGTGTCTTCCATTTGACAACTGTTTGAAGAGAAGAGAACATGCATATCCTCTCAGTACCGGGAAGCCGAGCTCCGTACTAAAAATACAGTATAGTATAATGTTGTAAAATGCAAAATTTTTGATAAAACATCTGATTGTTCCAATACGAAAAGGTATTGTTATGAACGGTTTTACAAAATATGTAATCCGAGAATTTTTTTACGTTTTCATGACTACTGTACCAAAACCAAAATGACAGCGTCACAGTTTTTGTTAACAAACGTTTTTCAGTTACTGCTACTGAACTTAACATTCAACACGTTTACAGCGTAACTCTACTTGCAAAATTTGAACAAAATCTTTGACTTATTTGCTGTACAGCATATATAGGACATTTCACAGCGACAACGTAGACATGTTTTAAATGGCTTGGAAGTTTTGCTTGGTGGTATAAATAAAAGTAATTATTTTATTACGAACAAGAGATGAGGTTCGTCGTCAAAAATAGTCCACCTATTGACGGCTTCTAGCAACAAGGTTCTCGTTGGCTTCGAGTTAAAAGATTTAACTGTAATTTTCCTTAACCATAAACTGCACGAAAATAGTCTGATGGAAATTTAACTGTTGTGCCCCCCTCACCCTGCAATATTGTGTAATACAGTATAAAAATGTGTGTTTCAGAATAAATTTGGCAACAATATCGACTCTCATCGGACTATTTCGTGAATCCTACCATAGCAACAGAGCCCGTTATTGTGGTTAAATACCAGGACTGGGGAAAACTGCTGTAGTGTAGGCCTAATAAACAACGGGTGTTTTATCAGCGTGTTAAACGATGTAAAAATAGTACCCAAGACGTCACTAGCCTCATAAAAAAAATAATAATAAAAAACATCCGGTGCACATATTTCCTGTGAAATTAAGAAAATTAGTTTAATTGATTTTAAAGGCCAAAATTGTTTAAAAAATTTTCTAATAAAGTTTTTTTAAAGTTAAAATTCACAAAACTAAATTACTTTTTTTCAAGCTCTTTTAAATGAGTTTATAGTTTAAAATGTTGAATTGAATAAAAGTTATGTTGATAAAGGAAAAGAAACATTTTTGACCCTTTAAATTGTTGACCCCTCCATACCAAATTTGATTAAAATACGACGTTTCTTCGAAAAGTTATCAGCACCATTAACACATATAAATAGAAAACATACTTAAATATACCGGTACATGAAAATCAACAAATGGCGTTTTAGATTCTGTTGGCCTCTAAATGAAAAACTAACATGGTCCCGGGCTTAGCTAGGTCGTACCATGCCTACCACCGTAATAGCGAAGGCCTATTCTCTACTATAAGGGAAAATCCGCGAAAAATGAACAGATGGTTTTAAATGCACTTTAAAAAAGCTATAGAAAACGCCAACTTGGCGTCCTACAAGCCATAAAACGTTGTTTCTATGCCTTCAATATGATCACAGAAAAAGGAAACGATATCGTTTCTGTGGTATGATAAAATAGTATTTTCGTCACTAGGACAAAAAGTGGGTTATTTCTGTGCGAAATCGCTTAGGCCTACGAGCGAAGAGAAACGCAGCTCGGAAATAGCGGTTAAAAGCACAGAAAAAAACAAATTCCGTCCGAGTGATGGATGAACAACGTTTTGTATTATGCACTAATAATATTCAACAAACAGCTGATAAGTAAGTGGAATGGATGAAATATAATCAAAATTTTACATTAAAAATGTAGTCTGCAAGTCGTGTTTTGTTTACATTGCCCTTCTTTGTTTTTAATATAGTAGGCCTACGATTTCTGCCTTAAGAAAAAACTTTGAGGTCAGCGCAAGGAAAATTCAACAAGTTTTTTTGCGTGCACTTTTAAAAGTCTACAGAAAACGCCAGCATTGCGGACTATCTATTTACAAGCCAGAAAACGGCTATTCTACGTGCAGTGAGATGAAAATAAAATTTTTGAAGAATGTTCTTGGTAACTTAACTTAAAACACTTATTGGATCACATTTACACATACTGCACGATTTTGTGTATATGATTATGATTATGGATATTTATTTATTTTATTTCTTTGTTTTCGATAGCAAACACCATTTTAGAGAAATTACAAAAGTGCAATAAATAAGCCACTACGTTTCAAAATGGTTGTGAGAACAAGATGAAACACATGTAACAATATAAAAATGTTCAAAAAATATAACAATGTAACAACAACAATTTGTAACAATAAAACAATATGTATAATATTCCCTCTTCCCCTCCAGTCATTAGTTTTTCTCTATTGGCAAGTTTTATAGATGCGGAGGTTTACGTGGATCGTTTAAAAACTAACCTATTAAGATAGAGATTGGCTGTTAACTTTTTCTAAAATTAAAAAAAACGGATCTAGTCGGATATATTTTTAGAATTTTTAAATAAATTTTCTAATTTCAGCTATAACTGTCTAAAATCATCTGTTTTTCTCGATTTTCAACTAAAGTTTTCCATTAGTTTTGAAGAAACTACCAAAGTGGGATAACCAAAGTGTAAGAAAGGAAATTTAGCACCGTTATTCTTTTTTAATATGACACCTTAGTTATTGCTCTAGGCTGCATTTAGCAGGAGATAACACGATTCTAAAAGAACCTTTGTATTTGCATCGAGAAAACAGATGAATTTAGACGATTACAGCTGGAATTAGAAATTTTATTAAAAAATTCTAAAAAGATAGCCGAGTAGATACGTCTTTTTACTTTTAGAAAAAGTTAACGGTCAATCTCTATCTTAATTGGTTAGTTTTAAAAAACGATCCCCGTAAACCTCTGCATCTATAAAACCTGCCACTAGAGAAAAACAGATGATTTTAGACAGTTATAACTGAAAGTATAAATTTTATTAAAAAATTCTAAAAATAGAGTAGACTAGATCTTTTTTTCTACATTTAGAAAAAGTAAAGAGTCAATCTCTATCTTAATGAATTAGTTTTAAAACACGATTCCCGTAAACCTCTGCAGCCATCAAACTCGCCTAGCGCTATGGCCGCGGCCGTGAGGCGGCATTCGGGCTCCGGTAGACCGGAGCCTTAAAGTTATATTTTATTATTAGTGAGTCATAAAAATGTTCAAAGACATAAGTAATTACAAAATACTTAAAAACGGAGCAAAATTTAAGAAACCTATGTACGAGTCAAACGATCATTAGGTAATAACATATTTTGCAAAAAAATAATGTTTTTGACCCATTAGAAACTTTGCCCAGTAAAATTCTTGGGGCATAGAAAAAATAAAACACCGGACATTGAAAGAAAACGTCTTAAAATCTACAAAGGCGAGGTTTATCCAAATGATTAAATCAGTATTTAAAATAACATCTCTACATCACCCTAACATAAACTTTTAAAATAAAAGTCTATGGACTAAAGCGGTTTATACATATTATTCAATGATATAATTTTTAACAAAGTAGGTGAAACGTGAAAGTAATAACGCAAATGTGATCGAGAAAATGACAAGCCCTCAAATCCTACTGTATTGAGAGAGTCACGTACACCGCCGCATTACAATATGCTACGCAGTAATGTCTAGTCAAGCGCACTGCCTCACTGCCTGTCGTAAATGTCGGGGGGATGTCCATTGTCCACGTCGGGACAGGTTCGCCACCCTTGTCAAGTGGTGGCCGAGGCGGTTACAGTCGTCCTGTATTGTAACGATTAAACGCCGTATCCATCTTTGCCCAAACAATAGCGCCTCAAAATTCGTCGCTTCGTCATCCGGAGTTCATTGTTAATCACTCAATTTAGTTCTCATTTTCCATGAAGGACTGCTCATTTTTCATCTTTATCTCAAAATATTTAAAACAAAAAGCAAGATTTATAAAAAAGCAGTCTTGTACGTACTGGTACGTACAGTTAGCAAACTCTAACTGTTTGTACCTTGTAAATAAAGGTAATTAAGGCTAAAACTACTATACCCCGTTCAAAATAAATGTGCGGTCGAAAGCCAGAATAATTATTTCTCACCACAAGGAAAATTCCCTCAACACCTTACTCAATTCCCCAAATTTCTTCACAATCAGATGTTATTTTAAGTTCACCCTTAAAATTCAGAGTGGAAAATAATACTGATCAAGGAATCTAAAATAAATAAAGAGAAGGTAGGGGTCAAGCCATACAACACCCTCTATGCACCAGGTGTACTTTTGCACCTATGACATCACCCTTTACTAATGCTGGAAATGATAATGATGACGTCATAGGTGCAAAAGAACACCTGGTGCATAGAGGGCATTGCATGTCTTGACCCCTACCTTGTTTTTATTTATTTTAGATTCCTTGATACTGATGATCGTGTTACTTCACCTACTTGCCGTTGAAAGCGCTTCTTGTTACATATCAAATGTCAAAATTACAATATGTATTTACAATAAATAAATAAAATAAAAAACACACAATGGCATAAAGTGACATAAGATATTAAACCGCTGTACCCTATAGTAAGATGCACGAAAATAGTCCGATGAAAATTTAAACAGCTGTGTCCCCCTTCACCCCCTCTCACCCTGCAATGTTGTCATTTGTGGTTATGTTTACCATGTGTAGTACAGTATGAAAATGTGTTTCAGAGTAAATTTGGCAACAATGTATTGACTCCCATCGGACTATTTTCGTGAATCCTACTATAGTAATTCTCAGTGATTCTATTTGGTTGGGTTCTTGGCAACGGGAGGAATGGGGAAAATGGGGAAATTGAAATCTGCGTTTTGACCGCATATTTATTTTGGACGAGGTATAAGCAATTCGTAGAAATGCTTATAATAATAATAATAGGTAAATAGTAACAATGATGAAATCAGCTGTTAATCATAGGAGTAGAATTCATGTGTTACAGATTCAACAAACATATACCAGAGTGCAGCACCCGTAGGTCTACTCAAAACAATCTGAAAGGCCAGTGAGTGAAACGAACAAGCTCATCGTGAAGACGAGTTAGCGAAGCAATCTAGCTCGTCTTGAATAGAAACAAGTCTTTTAGAACTTGGCTTTAACGTTTTAGGGCCCTGATTGTCACTGATATTACATTATACTATCACTGATATTACATTATACTATTAAGAATTGTTTATATTTACCGAGCTGATATTTTAATATCAGCTATATTTTCTAATAAACTTTTATGGTTTTAAAGGCTTGTTTTACATCGGCTAAAAATGTTTTTCTTGTCCCTTTAGTACAATATATTTACAATTTCATTTTTATACATTGAAGAAAACATTTTTATATAAATAAAAAAAACTTTTAAAGGACTTTTTTGGACAGAAAAAAACATTTTTAATATTGATGAAAAAACACATGTTTAATATATTTTTATTTCAACTGTAAATGATATTTTCTAAGAAACTTTAGTAAATCATTTTAAAAGCATTTTTTTCTTTCGCTAAAAATGTTTTTCTTTACACTTTGGCACATGATTTTAAAAACATATTTTTTTAGAATTACACAAAACATTTTCTTAAAAATAAAGTAAAGTTATTTTGAAATTGTTTTTAGAAAAACATTTTTAATATTGATGAAAAAAACACATGTTTAATATATTTTTATTTCAACTATAAATTATATTTTCTAAGAAACTTTAGTAAATCATTTTTTTCTTTGGCTTAAAAATGTTTTTCTTTTCACTTTGGCACATGATTTTAAAAATTTATTCTTTTAGAATTACACAAAACATTTTCTTAAAAATAAAGTAAAGTTATTTTGAAATTGTTTTTAGAAAAACATTTTTAATATTGATGAAAAAACACATGTTTAATATATTTTTATTTCAACTATAAATTATATTTTCTAAGAAACTTTAGTAAATCATTTTAAAAGCATTTTTTTCTTTCGCTAAAAATGTTTTTCTTTTCAATTTGGCACATGATTTTAAAAACATATTTTTTTAGAATTACACAAAATATTTTCTTAAAAATAAAGTAAAGTTATTTTGAAATTGTTTTTAGAAAAACATTTTTAATATTGATGAAAAAACACATGTTTAATATATTTTTATTTCAACTATAAATTATATTTTCTAAGAAACTTTAGTAAATCATTTTAAAAGCATTTTTTTCTTTGGCTTAAAAATGTTTTTCTTTTCACTTTGGCACATGATTTTAAAAATATATTTTTTAGAATTACACAAAACATTTTCTTAAAAATAAAGTAAAGTTATTTTTAAATTGTTTTTAGAAAAATATTTTTAATGTTACTAAAAAGGAGTGTAAAGAAAATATTTTTTTCTCCGTTCAAAGAAAATATTTTTTAAAGGCTGTTTTAAAAACAAAGATAAAATATTTTTAAATGTGGAAAATATTTCCGCAACGAAGTGAGGTTTTTAAAATATTTTTAAAATATAATCTTGCTGCCTGGGTAGTTTATATGTACTGAATACTAAAACGATTGCATTAACTGATTGGTTTATATATCCCAAATTTTATTCGATTGTGTTTAAAGCATTGTTTATTTCGACAATAAAGATTTTATCATCGACAACCAAAGTTTGTAATGTAATCGCAATTATTTTAACTTACCAGTTATTAGTGAAATAAAAAATATTGTTTAATGTAAAATCGGTACTTGCAATGGATAAAAGACTGTGTAGTATTAGATGTCAACACTAGGGTATGAAGTAGGCCTAAAAATTTTCGCACGAGGTCAATTTTTGTGACAAGACAAAAAAGTAAAATGATCGAGTGACGAATAGAAACTTAAAATTCGTGTCATAAACTACTAGGCCCTATATTTTTTGTAAAACTACTCATGTAAAACAGGAATTTTACATTTTGTTTACCTTGCTCATAAATAGTCAATAAATCTTGTTGCCATTAAAAACAATCTGCTGATTTTCTGCTTCGGCTGTATTTGAAATATATTGTTGAAACGAAAATATTATGATTGACACCAGTTATTTTTTACCTCCCTAGGGCAATAAAGACCCCTCAATTTAGCCCCTCAACAGTTCCAAGTCAGAAAAAATGTGAAAATCACTTTTTTCACATGAAAAGTGTAAAATTATGTATGTAATAGTGAAAAGAATAATAATTGTTCACTTGAAAATTACGTGAAAAATGTAAATGTGAAAAAGTTAAAAGAATAATATTTTTCTTACGTGAAATTTATGTGAAAAATGTGAAATGAGAAAAAGGCGAATAAAAGAATATTTTTTCACGTTAAAATTTTTGTGAAAAATGTGAATTTGAAAAAGGGAGAAGCGAGAAAGCATTTTTTCATTTGAAAATTGTGTGAACAATTTGCACATAAAAATGAAATTTAAAAATTTATTTTCATATATTTTTTTGAAATTTATAATTTAATTTGGCTGTCAAAGTTTCAGTTTGAAATATGTGGTTATTTTGTGTAAATATAGCCTTTTAATACAACAAATTAACTTAAATTTTCTTAATCTTTACATTGTTCCTATGTAATTTCAATTTCAAGCTTTGGTTGTACTTTATTAACAATTTATATGTGTTTCTTTTGCAATATTAAATATATTTAGAAAAGCTTTAAACATAATTTTTTTAAAAAACACATAGTCATTTAAATTTGGGTGAAAGTTTTTATTTTGACTTGCTAAACTTAGTGCACCAGGGAAAGCAGAATTTTAAGTGTATACATAGTAATTTAAATCAATTTTTAGTTTGTTAAGTGACTGAGGAGGTAGATTTTCACCTTTTTGTGTTATTTGGGTTGTATCAGAAAGAGTCATTTACAGAAAATACTGCCGATCAATGAATTATTGTCTGTTTCAAAAGTGCCTAATGAAATGCTCTTTGTAAAATTTTAAAAATCTTTTAAACGAATTGTAAATAGTTATAAATCTATAGATGCTTGAGTTTATGAAACTGAGCAAGCATGATTGTTTTAGAAAGTCTACTCAATGAAAAATGAACAGGATATACTTTTAGTGTAATCCGGAAACATTAATACTTTATGACCATTGGGACACGGAAATAGAACTTGAAATCCTCAATACTATAGCAACATGCAACATCCAATACTACAGTATAGTAAATGTCGGGTATTATTCTTATCTCTCACCTAAAAAGGACAAACATCTTTTATGAGCACCTCACTCTCATCTATACTTATTTAATACGCTAAGGGGCTTTTTGTGTAGAGAACTCCTCCTACAATTCTCAACCGATTTTCAAGTTTTTGGTGTCGTTGGATAGGGCTTGGTCTGTAGTTTATTAGAATTGGCCTTGAAATAAAGGCGCTATCCACAAATTAAATTTGAAATTTTGTCATTATAATAAGAGATTGGTTTGAGTATTTTAAATATCTGTTAACGTACAGCTGTAGTTTTTAGTGGTCACTAATATTCACAACATTTTATTAGTCGGATTTTATTGATTTATAATTAAAGGTGACTTTTGTATTGTATCAAAATAAATTGCTCGATGTCGAGCAACACGCGTGCACTAGTTAGATTCTAAACAGTGATTGTCACATACCTCGTGTGAGGGGAAAAATGAGACTAGGGGAAATCAGTCCAAGATACATACATAAATTGGTTAGTAAACAAATCCTAGACGTCCTAACGTTATTTCGGAAACGGTAAACAACGAATGCTAACATAATGTTTTCGGAACTGTATTTCAAAGCATCTTCCTGGATTTAGCCTTCAAGTGCCGAGCATAGGCGGCCAGGCGGCCCCCAGATTTTGACTATGATTCAAAACATAATGTTTTATTATGTATACAACTCCTGAAGCCAATAATATATATATATATATACATATATATACATATATATATATATATATATATATATATATATATATATATATATATATATATATATATATATATATATATATATATATGAATAATATTCATATTTGAAGTATATTCAATTTTAATTGAAGTTAATCATGTAGATTTCTTAAGTGTAAGGTACGATAAGTACTAAGGTGAAAATAAAACATACAAAATAAACCACCAAGTAAAAAATTCCTAAAATAAATTGAACTAGTCTTTATGATAAAATATAAACCAAACAATTGTAAAATTCATTTTTTTATATTTTAACTTTGAATCCAAATACTAAAACATTTGAAATTTTATCTTTTGGTTTAAGAAAATGAAAAAAAAAAAATCTGTATGATCCTTTACAACATTATAATTAGTGCTTTAATTTTAAAACGTCCATCACATACCGTCTGTTTGCATATCAATAATCAATCATATCCAATTTCTATTTTTATTTTACAAAACTTTTTATTTTATTTTGTCATGTGGTACAAATGTCTCAGAACAGCTTAGTATTTTTTCTACTAATATGGACTCCAAATTCTTGATGTGCAACTTAGATATTTTGCATATTTTTAATCACGTGCAAGCTTCTCACCACTCCAGAGGCAAAGCTTACAAGGAGTAAGTCGTAAATTTGTAATATAAGTTTAAGTTGATATGGCACAAATTAAAAGTCACAATTTGTAGTGAACAATGCCACAGACCCAACGTCAAAAAGGTGATTAAATAAAAAAAGGCAGACGATCCAATTTTACATGAAATTATATCAATCGATCTTAGAAAGAGAATAAATTCCAACCTCTTGAGGCAGATTATTCAACGGTTTGTGGCAGATTGTTCGGAATATGATGACATTTAATATAATGTATAGATGTTCACAATGTAATATTAATCCGTCTGCATGGAAAAATAAGAATTTTGAAATCGAGAACTGTCATTTGATTGCTGATTACATACACTTTCCAAACTTAATAGCCTAAAAACCTTCTTTCTTAAATCAACCCATGGTTAAAGTTCATGAAGTCTTAATTTTCGCAGACCTATTGGCCATGTAATATATACTTTTAAATGTCGTTGTATTCCAATCTATTTCCCAAAAACTTAACCTAAAAATTATTATTTTTTAATTGCATTTTTAAGTTTTATTAACATAACAGTTAATGTGGGGTTCAATCGTCTGCTGTTTTCATCTCGGTAATCCTTTTTATGCCAGGTTTGTTTCATTGTTTTTCTGCACGAGAATTTTTTTAACCATATATACCTATGCTTACAGTTAAGATTTACTTCTCATTGTCAGTGGTCTACCAGAATAGGTAATTAAAAAGTATATTTTTGTCATTAGTTTTTATTCAACAAGTTTCAGTTCTTAGTCTATATCGACAAGAAATATTATCAAGCCGTTCCGAGCTTTTGTACCACACTGTATGTTAACGTTTTTGCAGAAGAAACTTCGTTGTGACATTTGCACAAACAAACGCCAAAGAGAAACCGGGGTGTCTTTGGTAACTTAACGGGTTACCAGTGCTAATGATGTTCCAAAGGAGATGATCACTCGCTTTGATGCATCCAACGCTACTTAACATCCCTAATTTAAAACTACCTTCTCTTTAGTATTGGTTTTGAAAAAGGAAATCTCTCTAGTAACTTAAAGAAAGTACGTGATGAATTACAAAATGTATAGCCTACATGTCTTTAGTTGGTTCAACGGACACAAGACTTACATTGAGGATAGATGGATCAGTTTTCCATTAGAAGAGACTCGTAGAGTCAGTTTTCCATCGTAGAAAGTCGAACTGTTGTAACTGTGCCCCGGTATGATACATTCCAGCATCCATATCCAACAAACACAGATGGTGACGGTGACAAATCCGCGCCACCAACAATGCATCTCATCTGCCAACCAAGACAGGAATCAACGCTATCCTCTGTGATGCACTGAAAATTAACCAAAAAATAATTGTACATCGAATAAAAATGTAGCTAATTCAGTAGAATCATACAAAAACAGGGTTAGATTAAAATATTATAATTTTCATAATTTAAAATGGGACTGATTTACAATACCAAGACATTCATGTTATAGACCATGGGCCGACAATATGAAACCCTCCCCCCCGTGGGAATTTATGACTTATACTTTTTTTTGTTGGTATTGCCTACTAGATTAAGAATTCGGTTGTTTGCCTTTTTAAAATTACAGCATATTCCAGAAAACCAAGAAAAGACGGCCTACGAGAAGTCAGACAAAATTTTTAATCAGCAGCATAGGTCGAGTTTGGTATCAAATTAAAGGTCTCACATAGCAGAGTACAATGCCGCAAACTAGACTTCTAAAGGATGATCGAAACGGAAATGGCAGGCAAACAAAGTTTCCATTAAAATATATGGGTAAAACTTTAAAATGCAATAACTTTCTTTATACCCAACCTTTTAACGTCGGGTTTGCGGCATTGTACTCTACTAATTGGGACCTTTAATTTGATACCAAACATGACCTATGCTGCTATTTAAGAATTTTGTCTGACTCCTCATGGGCCATCCCCCTTAAGGGGTAAAAAAGTGTTAATGCCTTAAAAGAGTAGACATTTATGGCCATTATTGATATACCAAGTCTTGTAACTTTATCTATATTGGTAAAAAATATATTTCACCATTCCGGGACTTTTCAACCACACTGTATATAAAACTAGTTATTTCACTTTTTCACCATAAATCTAAAAAAATTCATAATTATTTGGAAATATTTAAGTAGAGAGCTTTATAACGACCCATTAATTAATAAAATTGGCCAAGAAAACTGTTAGTATTTTCGGTCAAAAGATTTTTGAAACTGAATCATTTTAATGATGATAGTAGATTTTATATTTTTTTGTTTTTTTTTCGTATTTTTCGGGATATGCTGTAATTTTTAAGTGGCAAACACCTAAAACCATAAATTACATGTCAATACAAACACAAAAATGTATATGTCGAAAATTCCCAAGGGGGGGGGGGAGCATATGTTCACATCAGCCTTTGCTCTATTATGGCTGATCCACGGGGCTGAAATAATTCGGATTAAGAGGAGACTAAAGGGCCCTTTTCAGAACGTCATGCAGTGCTTCACCTGCTCCCATTTTTCACCTTTATTTTAAGTCCAATAAAGGTCGAAGGGATTTAAAATGAAAGTTACAGACTTGGGCTATTTGATTAGCAAAAATAGTAAAGTTGGTCACCTTAGAACATCATAGCTTAGTATTTATTCAAAATATATATATATATAAAAAAAAAAAAAACGAATCAAATAGCCTACGTCGTTTCATTAAAAACCGTTCTCACTTTTATCGGACTTTCCATAAAGGCGCAAAATTGGAGCAGGTGAATCACTGCACGATGAGCTTTTGATCCGCAAGTTCCCCGATACTGACAGGCTCTATCGGCAGCCCCTGAAACTGCTGGGCTTGCATTCTATGAATGTAGTCAATGAATGGAATGTATTAATTACAAGGCATAATTTCCGCAGCCAAATCTCCTTCCTCAACATCATCTACCAGAGTCTTGGGTCTCACACGTGCTGAAGCGTTTTTTTAACCACAGTGTTTTACATAGAATACTGGATATGTTTTTCCCTTATAGTATGGTTGTGACCAATATGAAACGTATTCATGAGGTAGTTTCCGCAACGGCCACTTGACTGCGCAGGCAAAATAATCCCTCTATCCCTTTGGCCCCCTACTCGAGGCTAACTAGGACTAGATCTCTAGAAAACAGCTGGAGTGCTTATCGCATTTCGCCTAGAAAGGTCCTCCGATCTAAGAAAACCGTTTTAGGCAGGACTGCTGTCTAGATCTTAGGAAAAAAATTAATGGCTGGATTCGGAGTTAGCCCTAAAGGGCAAAGAAAAAGTAGGCAGTTGTAATGAAATAATCGATCTCTGGCTAGTGTCCGAAAGTGAAAGAGAAGCTATTTTAGTTTCTAGTTCACTTTTATTCTCTCTATAAAAAATACTTTTAACTTCTTTTGGTATATTTTTTGAGTGCTTGCTTCCCAGCAAACCCAGTAGGACGGATCATTTGAGTGCGATACTCATCTGTAATTTAATATTTAATTTATTAAACATTTCATAACTTGATAAATTTCCCCTCACACGACACATAAAGAATCTTCTGTTCTTTAACTTTTAAAACAAACCAATACCGTAGAGAACAGGGAAGACTTGTAATGAAACTTGTTACCAGAGCTAATGATGCCGCAAATGGAGACAATCGTTCTCTTTGATAGATTCAACTTCCTACTTAACAAGCCAAATTTCAAGTTAATTCACGTAAACTGTTTGATATATTTATGAACGGAATATTAAATTGTGTGTTTGCATGTATATTCTAGGTAAAAATAAGTAAACTAAAAGAGGAAGACATGTTACAAGATAATACATTTTAATTGTATTGGGTTGTAAATTTAATTTACATTTGAAATTGAACTTATTTTTTATATAAAATACAAATTTTGGGTTTGGTTGGAATGTTTTATAATTTGGTATTAATAACAAAAATATATCCTTATTTCAAAAGTTCTCTGCCCACAGCGAACTTCTATGGAGCTGAGTATGCGTGTTTTCATCATAGGGACGTTGTAAACAAATGTTAGTTATACATTTTTACTTAATGAAGGCATTTACAAAAGGTTTTCAAGTTAAGTAAGTTTAAACGAGATGTAAGAGTTAGTAGATTTACCATAATCATAATAAACCAATATAATATTTCATTATTTTTTTATGTTATCCTGATGATTAAAAATTATGTATGTGCTTTAAAACACTATACTCCATTTTGACAATTTTGAAACCCAATGAAACTATTTTCAACAATGAAGATATTTACGTTTTCCTTTGTTCGATCATTCATGTTAACAAAATCATTTACTTAGTAGCTACTCACAATTCCCCTAAACCTTGTTAATAAAAAAGAAGGTTCGGTTCAAAAGTGCGATGGTGTTTATGGACATTACATGAATGTGAATTTGAAAGAACGGTGTTTTGGGTTGGAACTGTGTTAAGTGTTTTGCAGGTTACAAACGAGAAAGAAGACTCTAGTTTATATACAGGGTTAGGCAAAAGTCTGGACACCTCCAATTAACTTTGTAAAGCTTTGCAGTAGGAAAGCCAAACTCGGCACATGTTAACAAAATGAAAAACTGCACTTTTTCATCAACTACACAACTTTGCCCCTGCCCCCAAAATGGGCTATTTTGAGGGCAGCCCCAAATTTTCAAATGTAAACCCCTATTGAGTGAAACCTCATTTTAAACGGTGTATCAAGACAAATTAAATGGCGCAAACCGGAGGTTGATATCTCACCCCTAACCAAAATGGCAGCCATTTCAAAATTTGAGATGGGCTATCAAGTATAAGTCTGGACACCCCCAATTAATTTTTTTAACACGTTGCAGTAGGAAAACCAAACTCGGTACATGTTAATAACATGAAAAACTGCACTTTTTCATCAACTACACAACTTTGCCCCTGCCCCCAAAATGGGGTATTTTGGGAGCAGCCCCAAATTTTCAAATGTAAACCCCTATTGAGTGACCCCTCATTTTAAACGGTTTATCAAGAGAAATTGAATGGCACAAATCGAATGTCGATATCTCATCTCTAACCAAAATGGCAGCCATTTTAAAATTCGAGAAGGGTAAATTATGTTAAAATTAAATCGGAAAATAGCTTTTTAGAATTTATAATTTCTGGAATTATTTTAGAATTGAACCTAGTAAAAGAAATGAACTAGTAAGTTCAATTATAAAATAATTCCAGGTATTCTCAATTCTAAAAACGCTATTTTCCGATTTAATTTCAACAAGTGTCAATTTACCCTCCTCGAATTATAAAATGGCTGCCATTTTGGTTAGAAATGAGATATCGACCTCTGGTTTGTGCCATTTAATTTCTCTTGATAAACCGTTTAAAATGAGGGGTCACTCAATAGGGGTTTACGTTTGAAAATTTGGGGCTGCCCCCAAAATACCTCATTTTGGGGGCAGGGGCAAAGTTGTGTAGTTGATGAAAAAGTGCAGTTTTTCATGTTGTTAACATGTGCCGAGTTTGGTTTTCCTACTGCAACGTGTTAAAAAATTAATTGGGGGTGTCCAGACTTATACTTACTTGCCCATCTCAAATTTTGAAATGGCTGCCATTTTGGTTAGGGGGGAGATATCGACCTCCGGTTTGCGCCATTTAATTTGTCTTGATACGCCGTTTAAAATGAGGTTTCACTCAATAGGGGTTTACATTTGAAAATTTGGGGCTGCCCTCAAAATAGCCCATTTTGGGGGCAGGGGCAAAGTTGTGTAGTTGATGAAAAAGTGCAGTTTTTCATGTTGTTAACATGTGCCGCGTTTGGTTTTCCTACTGCAACGCGTTAAAAAGTTAACTGGGGGTGTCCAGACTTTTGAATAACCCTGTATGTAATTTTATGGTAACCGTTGCATGGCCGTGCTGATTTGTTTATAATATGAAGCTTAATGGATAACAAATATAACGCTGATTTGTATATGTGTATTTTTAAGTCAGTTTAAAAGTAAATCTTTGTCAGTTGTTGAAAAGCGCCCAGAATATTCAATCCAGCCTGTTTATCCTAAAATGTGCTGGGAAGGGATGTATTGAGATCCTTGGGGACGGGACGCTTTTATAGTCTGAAGTCAACGATTTTCTCCGGAGAGATTTTGTCTCCGTAAACTGAACCTACCAATTTGCATAATCGGATTAACAATATATAATACCAAAATTAATAATAATTTAGTTTATTTCAAATATTAAGATACTGTGTTAATATAAATGTAACTCTGTTAAATAAAAAAGGGATTTTTTATATGAAAAAATTAATTTCGCCAACGGCCTCAACAATTTCCTCCAAACTTTGTTTTGTGGTTCCAATACAAATAATAATGTACTTAAGACTTAAATGGCATTTTTGATATACTAAGAGGCCTTTTGGTTGATGGTTAAACATATTAATAAATGAATTGTAGTAAAATATGTACATGCATCCGGTTGAAAACTGTCAGGGCAAAACAGCAAATACATTAAGATATTTTCTTTTTGTTATGGAAAACTAGCAACACATGGTAGTTATTGTATTGGAAAATGTTATAAAACGGCATTGGTTTCCTCTATGCTTTCCTCGCGTTCCATATATGATTTTATCTGTTAAAAGGAACCAAATAATATCGATACACAATGAATCCAATATTTTTCTTCGTAACATTCAAACTTTACTACTATGTTTTATACATAGTAGAATAAAGGTAAAATAGTTGTATCCTCAAAAGGCTACATTCCTGTTTATACATTACTTCAATACATTCATGTATGTTGTAATAAATAATGCTTCTTAAAATAAATTGTAGGGCTATACAAATTTAGTTAAAAAATTTAATATAATATTTCATACTTTATTCAGTGTATTTATAGGCCTATATAAGTCGTTTTTAAGTATTGAAAGGAAAAGTCCAAACCCAGATCTGGTTACTATTTATATGTCTGCCAGATTTTAAATAACTATTGTATCAGTTGCTAGGAATTGAGCAATTTAGTTTGGATATTGATAAGATGACCCTACCAATTCACAATTGTGATTATCAGTAATCACCCAAAACTACACTTATTTACATCTGTACATTAACAGATGTTTAAAATGTTCAACCCAATCACAATGTTATTCTAATAAGAAAATTTAAATTTCAATAATTGTAGATAGCATCTTGATTTTAACTCCACTTTTTACCAATTTTTGGTAACAACTTCAGACCAATGACACCAATAACTTGAACATCGGTTGAGAATTGTGGGGGATGTTCTTTTAACAACAAAATCCTTAGCGTGTTAAATAAGTATAGACATCCAGCATTTTTTATTTAACATAACTAGCAAAACAATTAAAATTAATTTTCTCATACACTGTGTACAAAAGCAACCAGTGGGATATTTCCCCCCAGTTCCTTTTGTTATACGAGAATAAAGCGTGCCTACAATATTGATCATCAGGATAACCACATCCTCGCATTTCAGTTCAGTCGTTATTGATTATCGGATAAACCACATCCTTGCTGTTCAGGTAGTTCAGGACTACATATTTCGAACTAATTTTAAAAAGTGGATTGAAGAAAATCCTTTAATGGCAATAATGAAGTCGTAAATTATATAAATCCATTCCGAAAGGCTACCTTACCCCCTTCAAAATGAAAGAAAGGAATTCATACGTCAAATACATATAACATTAATCAATTTACCGGTCTTAATATGTAAAAGAAGAGAGTTTTGTTGTTGTGTCAATTGATCTTAATTTTTTATTTTAAAACGCGTGATTATGTTTTTATTAAAATATTGCAAGCGCAAAGAAAATGACGATAGGAGGAGGAGATAACTTCATACATTCTACATCACGAGCCTCTGAATCTCTATCAATGAGATTTTGATATTTGGCGCTACCCAAAACACAAACTGGTTATCTCAAACGCCACAGTCCACCGCAGCCATTCTTCTGCTGGTGTTTCCATATACATACATCCACAGACATTAGAGTTACAAAAAATGTTAAATTTCAATACAACCATCCTGTTTCTAATTAAAAATATATAATTTTATGTTTTATAAGACTATAATTTGGTTGACCGGAAGCTCATAGGTACATTACGTTAAATGAAGAGACTCATTTTTTAATTATTCAATCGTAGGGGGTGATTTTGGGTGCCTTGTGGGAGAGTTATAATCAGTGTTGTTTTATATCAGTTGGTCAAACCATAATCTCATAATTGAACACAGTTTAAAACGAGCTAGGATATTATCATTGTATAAATTTCTTGTTTAAGAGCGTATATTTTTTCGGCGGCTGTTGTTAAGCGGCTTTCATTAAAAGGTTTTTTTTTTTTATTTAACTCAATGTTGAGTTCTTTCTCAATCAATATTAGTTATAAATTAGCCCGTTAAGGTTTAAAAACAACCTAATTTTTATTGTTAACGCTTTCGTAGGATATGTAAACAAGGAGTTTTTGAAAAAGAATTTAAAATACCTGAAATACTTACTTATACTTATTTTACTAAAAAAGTTTTTATCAAATTAACTCGCTTAACTTAACTCATTAAAAAACTAACTTTAATTAACTTAACTCATTTAAATACAAATGTGTCCAACACAATATATGTGGGTAAGCAAATGTAATATCTTTACCAACCTTTACATGGACCTTACACTTCTATAATACCTTAAGGAAATTTTGACGATGTTTTTACAAACCAACGTTCGGGAATCCGATTCTTATCTCACCGAAGGTATCTTCACTCTTCACTCTTCACTTCTCGCATTTCTATGGCTTTTTCCACCCGGCTGGTTTTTATCCCTGAACTGTTCAAATTGAATTTCGTCAATGTCTTTTCTAACCGAACGAATACAGCCTTTGCAGCTTGGCTTCCCCTAAATAAACTTATAACATCACTCTATTGAAATTTCCAAAACAAATTGTAGCTTCAGAATGTTTGCATATCATATTGTAAATATCGCTATAAAATCCTGTGTTATTGAAATTGAAACTTAGTCAAGGTACAAAAATATAACACCAGCTCAGTTTACAAATATTATTCAAAATATTTTATACAAACATCAGCCTTGCATATTGTTTGATTTTAAACATTTTATTTACATATCAATGATTTGTTTAACTCTTTAGCAATTTAGTATTTTATTTACAACATATAGGCTATTTGGTTTTGTGTGTATAAAACACTGTAAACAATTAATGTTTTTGTAATCATTGACAGTTTAAGGTTTTAAATAAAAAATACACAAGGAAAACACCAGGTGTATTCGTTTTAATATGAATTCTAAGACATCCTCCAATATCTAGCATTCCAACATACACGTATAACTGTATATAGATTGGATAGTTAATACGTGATACACTATTGAGGTGGTCGCAAAGCTAGGCCTAGATTATGTAGGCCGTAGGTCAATACTGATTAGATGCATACATTGAACGATATTCCATTACAAAGGTGAATCCATAGTTTTTAATTATTTGAACTCATTTTTATCAAAAGAATTAGTTAAAATCTAATTTTTCGACCAGCATATAAACCAAGCAAACTTTCCAATAAACTTAAAAGTTTATGACTCCGTTTTTGATCTACCTTTAAACTATTAATTTTACCTAGTGATTTCCTTGATTGTCTTAGAACTACCATACAACGCGACAAATTGAAACTTGATGCAATTACCATTATCATAAAAAATAAAACTCATCTACATAAATTAAAAATTTTTATATAAAAATATTTTTGGATCAAAGTTGTATGATAATATTTGTGGCATCATATTTAATATAACTATTGCCATACATTCAAACAAAATTGTACCGTACTGACGGAAAAAAACAGAATAAATTTAATGATTTAAATCTATTGAAAACAATTAATTTATGCTAAAAAAACACAAAGCGAAATAGCGGTTAACCCGCATAGCGAACCTTAAAAACCATTCCTGCATAGTACTAGGATGATTCTATTAGCTTAAGTGGAGTTAGACAAAACCAACAGCCCTTACGTATGCATGCGGAGTCATGTGAAGATTTAAACCAAATCAATCTTTTGCAGTCTTGTCACGTCCGATGTAAGCTTTAAACATTACTACGTTGTATGACGGCGCTCCTAGATTTGTATTTATAGTTTTATTTGAAAATGAAAACTTTTTACTATTTTTGTAGTGACAGCTAATTTTGTGCAGAATGCTGCACGAAATCAGCTTGTTTTTATTTTTAGTACCAAAACGATTTTTTTTTGTTCTAGGACTGAAAAATCAGCTGGAGAATTTTTTTAGGTCCTAGGACTGAAAAGTCAGCTGTTTGCTAAGTATAAGTATAATTATTCATTTATTAATGTAGAGGAGCATAATTTTGAAATTCAAGCGTTATAAAGAGCATTGATTGTAAATAACAGAAATGTAAACATTGCCTATTACTTGCTTTGTAAATATAACCTCGAAAATACAGTTTTATACTTGATATTTTTAACGATCAAAAGTCTAATTTCGCATTATTATAAAAAACGTTGTTCATCACTCGGGGCAAAAGTGTCTTTTTGATGCTTTTGCTCCTAGTGATGAAAAGTACTAAACCATAATTGAAGCCACTGTATCTAGAATATATTCTAAATTCCTTAATTGAACCGATTGGTTTTCATGTTACTTAATGTGTATATATATATATATATATATATATATATATATATATATATATATATATATATATATATATATATATATATATATACATATATACATTAAGTAACAAATTTTACTCGTATTAAATTATACGAGATTTTATTAAAATATAAAATATATACAAAAATAAAACAAAAAATTTAAAGAATTATACAACAATTTGTTATCGACCTAATATAAGATTTGTATTCCAGCACCATCCTGGAACTCATTGGCTGATCTCCACTTCTTCCTGCTTCTTCTAAGACTCATGCTCGTTGCCCTTAGTATTGCGCATGTTAATCTTGTTCTTAACCAGTTTATTATTATACTGTAGGGCTTTTGCCATTTTTCTGACAGCCTCTCTGCCATGGCTCTCAGGAGATATGCGAATTCTTCTCCGAGTATACCTTCTACAGAAGTAACCAGTGGAGTAAACGTTGCATTCCTGCTCTCACTAGCCGATAGGTATTTTCTCTTCTTTTCTGTCTCTGCATTTTTCAATACTTTTTCATGTGTAAGGGAGGCATATGATGGGGCATCTGTGTCAACGACACGAACATCAAATAACGTGTTACATTGATTTAATCCTATGTAAGACAAAGACAGGAAGGTTTTTGACAATACAAACAGATTTAGCAATCATTTCAAAACAACACTTGATTTTTGTGTCCAACAAAAAAAGGAAAATGCCAAAGTATAACGTGTTTCACATAATTGGATAGGTCCCTGAAAAACAAAAATCTTTGTAATTGGTGTTTACTTGAAAGTAATCTAAAAACAGAGCAGTGCCAATAACCGAGACGGAGAGTTTTTCTTATAATATTGCAGTTAGATTTAAATTTGGCCGTCGCGTCGTTAGGATAAATATGTTGTTTTTTGTAGATACCCTACACCGTTTAGGAGATGTTCCAGATAGTTATGGTGTTAGGAGAATGTTTTCTGAACCAACCTAACGGCGCGCGTATGCCCGATTCCCTGACTGCCAATTCACAATATTTTTATTAAATTTATTGGTTTATAATGATAGTTTTGTGTTAAAACCTACAGAATAAGGTCGTTCCCATAAAGATACTCCATACATAGGACCTACGTTTGTGGTGAAAAAAGGGAAAACGCAGTTTTTGGAGATAAAGTCAAACTAAATATTTAATAGAAGTTTTTAGTTTTTACAGATCTATCTAATCAAGAACAACACGTCACACACTAGTTAGCTTTTTAATTTTTTGGGGGGTTTAAAACCTTAAAAAATTCATGAATTCGAGAATCTTGAAAAAAATTCTCTATTCACACGATTTTCTCACTAATTTACTGATGCAGAGAAAATCAGTGAGTTTCATAGACAGGTTTAAACCTACAAAAAGATATTTTAAGTGTTGCTAAGTGTTGTTGTATAAGAGCTACAACAGTACAGTGGGGATAAGTGTCAACATATAACTAAATGCTCTCTAGAAATGGAATATGAAATTATTTCTAGTAAATTCTTGCTTTAAACAATGTTTATTACTGGAATAATTGTTATTACATTTTTGAAGTTTTGAATTACGCCTCAAACGATGTAGCAAGATGTGTTGTTTAACGTTTTACTTACACCCTTGAACTTATTAACTTGAATAAATGGGTGATTTTGCAGCGAGTATAATCTGTTAGCCGTTTTTTCCCCACTGACAAAGATCCCCTTGGGAGTGTAGGGGAGGATTTCCTCAACGCCTATCTGAAGACATTGTTAACGACGCAGAGTTGCCCCATTAATCTAATCCGTGCATGCTACAAAGCCATAACAGCCGTACGTAGCACCATATTCCACAGCACACCCGAAGTGAATGGGTTGGGAGGGGGGTGAAATGCAGAGCTGTCGTTACAACGTTACACGTTGATGTCTGTTAATTGTTACCAGCGTGAGTTGTGTTGGATGCAACAACAAATTAGTTGGCGGTGCTTGCTATTCATAAATTGTTTAATAGTATGTATTATTATTTCTGACTTCCCTCTTAATTCTTTTATTTGATTTCTCTTGATTGCAAAAAAAAAAAAAAAAAAATACTTGGTATCAGTGTAATAATTGCAAATCTATATAATTTATCGTACCAGATCAACCAAGAATTTTCCAAGACTTGCAGTAAAACATTTAACGGAAGGCCTACGGTTTTAGTTAATAAAATATAATTTGGCCACAGAGAATTTCGTATCACCAAAGCCCACAAAACATTTACATGCAGAAAGATATTTTATTTGTTACAGTTCCCTTTTCCGCCTCCCGTTGTGTACATACTGAATGTTTGGAACTTTTCTCGTTAAAGCATGTGTACTTTCTAATAACTCCCTCCCGAATTTTATTTACAGTTATTTAAAGAGCACTATAATGGACAAGTTTATCATCAAACAGTTATAAAAACACATAGTTTTTATTTTTATACCACATATCCAATAATTAAACCTGACACCAAAAAATTCCAAATTATCTAAAGAGGAAAAGCCTTGTTGCCATGACTCTAAAGGGACGACTGGCTGGACTAGAAGTTTATCACCCCTAGAGGTTATGAAACTTTGGGAAAATTTTAGGACTTTGTTTTAATTATTTAATTAATTCCCCACTGCAATAATTAATGTTGCTGATGTGAAATAAGCTCGTGTGTGCACATATGCCAACTAAACTCTCATGGAAAGTACGGGCAAACAAACCTCCCTGATAATGATAATATACTAAGGGGATGAACACACAGAACGCGGCGCGGCGCGGCACGGCGCGGCGCGTCATGACGCGTGAAAAACAAATTCATAGTTTGTTATGGAGTTCAACACACAGAGAGCGGCGCGGCGCGGCGCGGCGCGGCACGGCGCGGCGCGTCTTCACTTGGACCAGTTGAGTTTGATTTTTTGGAGCGTCAACACGCGTTTTCGCGCGTCTTCCCTGCAAATATGATGGATGATGAGTGTTTAACGAAGTGTTTTGTAGGCCTGCACTGTGGCAAGCGAAGCATAAACATTACAAGAACAGGGGAATTGTGGACACGCTGTGGAATAGGTGACAATGGTAGAATATATTGCTTAAATCTATACCGTACTTATTTAATACACTGAGGTTTATTTTGTAATTGGAACTTCTTTACAGTTTTCACTGACTTTAAAGTTTCTAGTGTCGTTGGACAGACTTGGTGTGCATGTGTAGTTGTTTGGTAGTCAGGATTCGGGATTGTTTAACGACGATCGCAGTATTTGACATTATAAAACCTACACTTATTTAATACACTAAGGGTTTTTGTGTGGAGAACTCCTCCTACAATTTACAACCAAAATTAAAGTTTTTGGTGACGTTGGATACGGTTTGATCTGTATTTGTTTCCGGCAAAAACGAACGTGTGATACTTTAAATAAGTGTTTTCCAAACGCAGCAAACATCGAACCAATTTGCTCAACGCCATATCGGACACTGATTACTGAAGTGAAAAGAGTAGAAGACGCTCCGCGCCGCGCCGCGTTCTGTGTGTTCATACCCTAAGACTCTTGCACGTGAAAAAGTAAATAAAACCTTACGTTATACAGAATTTAGAATAGTCTATACATTTTATCTTTAAAAAGTTTTAAACGGGTTTGTTTTATCCTGTAATATTTTTAAAATTTTATCTTGTTAGTAATTTAATTCAAACGGTGAACAAAATTATCAATATAAAACTTTTTGGATGTATTTAATGAGTATTCAAAATCGAAACTCCTTGGTAGTTTAAAGATCACTTTTTGGAATTTCTCTTAAAAACAATTATTTTCCTCAAAGTTATTGAGTGTATCAGTATAATGGAATAAGTTATAAGCTCTTGTGACTGTTCCTTAGTCCCTTATCTAATACTGCTGCACCTTAGTTATACATATTTTAAATTTTAATAACCAATATATTTGTTTAGGTTTTATACCTGTAATTTTTCCTCATTTGTTTTAGGAATAATTAAATTGAACTTAGAAAATTCAAAAGAGATAAGAATTATGTAGAACACATAGTAAATATTTAATTCTTAAATTATTAAAACATTATATTTTTTATAAATTTGATATTAGTGAATTTTTTAAGATAAGTGATTTTAATTGTATTTACAAATTATTCTCTTGTAAAATTTTACAACGTAATAGACAAACCGAACCTTTTTTACTAATGATAATATTTTTATTCTATAATATAATAAAAAAATAATAAATAGGCACATTATGCTAATATTAATACCTTTATACCTTAATACCCTTATACCTTTATACCTTAATACCTTTATTGAAATGGCGACCTAACTAAATATGTAGCTCTTACCCAAGTATGAATGAGAGATGATAGAAATGGTTACGTTTCATGAGGTGTGAGTTTCATAATCGTACTGAGCTGTTCACGAAAGGCGATGAATACAACCATAAAACATATTGTGTCAAGACCTTATTTCGTTTTTGAGATGCTGAAAACGAAAACTCTTAAATAATAATTTAAAATAAAACATTATGAAAACTTTAGATATAAAAAACAAAAATTAAAAATATAAGTTCGGTAATCTTTCAAATTCTTACGTGCCGTTACTTTCAAGTTCATTTTCGGTATCTAAGATGGCAATATTCCTTTGTACTGGAATCCTGACGTTTTGTAAGAACAAAAGTAAGTCCCCAAGATAACATGCAGGTTTCATATTTCATGATTAATGCTTGATAATTTTAT
Source organism: Neoaliturus tenellus (assembly GCA_030545055.2). Taxonomy (NCBI): domain Eukaryota; kingdom Metazoa; phylum Arthropoda; class Insecta; order Hemiptera; family Cicadellidae; genus Neoaliturus; species Neoaliturus tenellus. Next base: position 117,018,784 of record CM061532.1, read on the forward strand.
TTTTTAAAAACTAAATCCCATTCTTAGAACAGTTAAATGTACGATGGATTTTATTTGAACTTATTTGTTATGTTTTCTTTGTAATTAAGATTGCTTTAGAACACCAATCTTCACAATTATGGGTACAAATTAACAGTCAAGCATTCAAACATGATGATACATAAATAAGAATAGTTTAAAGCTATTATCAGGTTACATCTGTATCCAGTTTATAGCGTCTGACTCCATTTTATAGCCCCCACTTCAGACATGAACTACTAGCAGTTAACTTTACCCAACAATCACACAGAATATTGTTGTTTTACTTGTTCCAGTTAGTTTCTTATTAGCATGGCCCTAAAACACATTTAATGAACTTACTTTATGGTTGATATATTTAAACCATTAATTTTGAAATGTTTTTGAATAAGAACATTGGAGCCAATGCAAAATACTTCTTGGCATTCTGTTTTAATTAGAAACGCCCTTCGTACACGTTGCCCTGATTTTAAACCCACCGCTAAACTTTCCAACTAAAACTTACACGAGAACCAAGTAAATGTTGTCATGCACGATAAGTAAAGTTAACGAGGGCAAGTTGGCGGACGGAGGACACCAATTACGTCTAATGGGAGTACAAGGAATCCCTGGCGTCGTCGCCGGCGGCCACCAACGCAACGGTCCGTGTTATTTCACTGTTAGTTTCAATGAGCAGTTAATTAGAGTTCTAAAACTTAATTTTTAATTTATGTTAGCTTAGCAATTGTATTCGATGCTGGAAATAGTTTGACAATTTATGTATGGAAAACGTTCGTATTGCGCAGTTGTTTTTTGTTACCTATATAACAAAGAAACCTCTAAATTTTGTGAATAATGTACAATAAACATGAAAATACATAAAACTATAGTTTTTTTTAACATCATAAGATCAAAAAGTTCCTTAAGAGTCTGCAATACCGGTTGGCTTCTACTTTTATTCCCGTAAGACTAATGTTAAATTTCTAACAAGCTTTTCGCCTTAAATATTGCCTAGGGCACTGTTCAATCAAAGGTTTGATATTACTGTATTGATCGTTTGATTAAAAACAATAAAATATTCTCAACATTTTTGGTTGGAAAATGTCGATACTTCGTTGTTTATAAATAAAAACTCAATAATACAAAACCTTAGATTTCACAGTGCCCTATGTATTAAAATTACCTTTAAAATATCATAAAGATGAATCTTTATCGACCAATATTAAAGACGTAGTGGATGTTTGAAATTTAACATTACTCTTATGGGTATAAAAATATAAGGCAACAGCTACTGCATACTCTTATAAGGTTCTTCAAGACTTTACACAAAACAAAAACACTTTACTTAAAAGACTTTACACAAAAACACAAAATGTTTTTGTTGAATTGTTATCATTTTGAAAACCATAGAAACTCACCCAAGAAAATGGCAAGAATGGGTACAGATCAGTGATAATAAAACTTAATAAAAGAAAAATTGTTGATAGTTTTGAATGAATCTCAACTCATCCTCAATTTGATTTGTTGTATTTGAAGATTTTATTAGTAATATCGCTCCCACATCCTTACATATCTGTATTTTTTTTAAGGTTGGTCAGTTGGTTTAAAGTATTTTACTTAAGACAAATTAATCTAATGTTGTAAAAATATTTCTATATCATATATTCAGTGCAAGATTTTTTGTTAGCTTATCATTGTGCATCTATATTGAAACATATGAAGTTATTTATGTGTTAGTTCATAAAAACTTATGACAAAAATTTGTCAGAGTGTACAATTATGAAATAAATATATAATTTCAGTAGTGTCTTTTGGTTACTCCTGGCTCAGGTCAAGGTCATTGGTTGGAAGTGGCAGGTGTGGGGTTGGAAGTGTGGGGTGGGGGTGACAGTGATGGATGGGTTTGGGAAGTGGGTCAAGGTCATCCGGAGGGGGTTTTAAAAAAGTGGGAGCCGCAGGGGCTCGGTGGGAATGGGGAGGGGTGGGGCGGCTTCGGGGTTGGAGGTTTTAGTTTATTTTTAAAATTAAATCAAAGTCGTGTTCTTGTGCAGAGAGGTGTTGGAGTGCCGTCCACTGGTGAGGGAGTGGTAGACGCCGAAGGTGGTGGCGAAGAGAAGGTAGACGCACAACATGCACAGTACGCATTTGAACAGTTGCAGCAGGCGAACCATCCCTTGTTGATTTTCCGTTTCCAATTGCAGCCTGTTGATCTCTAGTTTGAGTCTGTCCTCTTCCAATTGTGTTTTAAGTGAAAAATCATCCATCATGTTTGTGTGCTTGTTTTAATTTCTGTAGGTGAAACGGGAGCGGTTTTGACGGTCGGAAAGTTGGCGATGAAATGAGAAACGAAGATGAGGACAGGGCATATTTACTGGAAAGTGGTGGGGGGTTAAAAAAAAAAAAAAAAAAAAACAGTTGTGTGTCCGATCAAACGTCGTCGTCAGCTGTCGGTGTAGTTTTGGAGGATGCAGGAGTGAGTTTTAGCAAACTATCTTCATCTTCAGTCTCAACTCTATCGCATGTTGGACAACCGTAAGCAAGTTCCAAATTCATAGTGATGCAGTGGAATTTGTCTATAATATCTTCTAAAGTTTCCATTATATCTTTTAAATCATGTCTTGTTCTAATTACAAAAGTAGATTTCATTAGTGCTAGCGGATCGTTGTTCATCGTACGGGAGTCGGGAAACAAATGGCGAGCGTCAGTCAGCGGCTCGCTTATATGCGGGCAAGGGCGGTGGAGGGGGAAGTGGAGGGGTGGTGGCGTAGTGGGGGAAGTGGAGGGGTGGTGGCGTGGTGGGGGAAGGGTGATATACCCCCATGCGAATCGTTGGCCAGCGCATTTCGCAGCGAAACGCCGTTCGGGTAGGTAGTAGGAGGTCTACTAAGATAACCATTAGTTGTATTTTTAAGTTAGGAATACTAATAATGTTTGTAAATTAAATATTAAATTTATATTTAATCAGAGCTTGCATTTCTTGTTCCTCGTCGTTTAATTCAACAATTTTAACACCATTAGTTGTCTGTTCCTCTTCCTCTGCACTTTGCGACGATGAAGACATGGAGGTGGCAGAAGATGATGATGAGGATGAAAATATTTTGGTAGGATTGACGTATTGCACTGTGATGTTGATCCATCTTAAAGGATAGTTATCAATGAGTGTGAGTAAGTTTTGGAATAGTTCTTCCATCTCTTCTCTGTCGGTAATTAAATGTTGAAAGGAAATGAATTTATCATCCATGTTGTTCTCAGTGCGAGTAATGAAATAAGAATGAGAAGCGTATCGAATGATCCGTAGAATATATGTTGTAAAAAATAAGTGGTGGGGGTAATCTCAAGGTCAATCAAATGGAGTTTTAAAAAAGGGCTGCAGTCAGTGACTACAGCTATACATCTGAAGCTTCAACAGGATCAGTAGACCAATCTGATCTGTACTTGCACGCACTTATGATGCATGTACAAAAGTCGTCTTTATAATATGCATTGCACTCTCGACAATTGACAAGTTTTTCCGGATGAAATTTGATACACCTCTGGGGACAGCAAGTGTGGAAGTATCGTGATTTATAAATCTTGATGGTTCGCAATTCCGGTGATGGTAGTTGCTTTGTCTTGCATTTGCAGTAACAGGAAGAATTCACACTTTGTACAAGCTAATCCGTCTACCATCCATCTTCCTAAATCGGTGCATTTTTGTTCACAACAGTAGCGCGGTGCGTCCTCGTTTTTCTTCTCTTCCATGTTGGCGCTTCTAAGTGTTGGCAAGAAATGAAGTTGTATAGTGTAGGATAGCGTGTTTTATAGACTAGGAAAAGTGGTGGGGGTAATCTCAAGGTCATCCAAATGGAGTTTTAAAAAAGATCATCTTACAAGTGTAAGATGTATTTATTTAAGATACTGAGTTTTCATTTTCTTTTTCTTTCTTTACATCTTGTTTGTATTTTTCTTTTTCTTCTTTAGCCATGGCGATGAGATCTTCAGTGGAGAGTGGATGTACTTCAGGAAATTTTAGAATTAATTTTGGTTGGAATCCCTCTTTAGTCAATACTTGAAGATCGGACGTCATTTGTTGTACACTTTGATAGTCTTTTCCGTAGATTTTTCCATTGAATTCAATCATCATTCTGTACAACATGGTATTAGTAGTTGTTTTCGCTGCGTCAGTTGGAGAGCAAATGATGATTCTGTTAGGTTACACGGTCCTTTTATAGATGCTACAGCGACCACTTGATATTATTTAACATTAGTAATATTTCTGGAACTTAACATTACTTTGAGTAGATGGTGTTGTAGTTGAAGGTTGTGTGGAAACGAATACTTCTTCGTTGCAGAACTTCTGTTTAGGAAACATCCTCATGTTGTTAGCGTAAACATCAATATTTAAACGATAACCACCGGCAAGTAACACTCGCAGTTCATTAATAAAATCGTCGAGTTCTTCAAAAGTTGTAATGGTGGTGGTATCATATGATGCACACTTAACCTTAAGAGACATGTTGTTATTCGTAATAACTGGAGAGCCAACAGAGATGTGTACAGCACGAAAGGTAGTCGTAGACTGATGAGATCCTCAAGAAAATTACGGCCTTTATATACCCTCGAAACTAGGTCAAGGTCATCCAAACGTGTTTTTAAAAAAAGCAACATATCGATAGTGCAGAAACACTATCGATATGTTGCCTTTTCTTATTATTTTTTTTTCATTTTTATTTTTTATTTATTTAAAATCAGTTACACACATGTACAACAGTATATATAAACTACAGACTAGTTGCTAGTAGGCATAACATGAAGTGTAAGTTCAGTAGAGTTGGTTCCACTAGGACCGTGGGATGCCAAATAGAGTGCGCCGGGGTGAGTCAGTCGTAAATCTTCATTCTGCAGCAGTTGAACGAAGCGTTTGGGAAGAAATACTTGAAATTTCGGTTCATCACCAGGTGTGTAGGGTGCTTCACTCAATGTGCAATTGATGGCGTCTCCAACTGATGTTTCCATCTTCTTAATAGTGTGAATAATGTAATGTTTTTCTTCTTTCAATTCTGAACATTTCTTAGTCGGTAGTATTGTAGATTTAGAATATTTGTTGAATTGATCAACAAGCGACTGTAGAAAAGTTTGCGATGCCATTATTTTTTCTTACTATTGTTCGTCTTCTTCTTCTTGTGCTTGCGCGTCAGAGGTGTTGACTCCTCGGAGGTTAGAGTAATACTCATGCATTGTCATAGTGCCGCTCTCGCTTTTATACCCATCGCTTCCCCCACCACTTTGCTGGAGATAGACATTCAAACGATATGCGTTCTTTAAAGCACATTGAGACTGCCGATGTTTAAAGTTTTTAGATGCAATACAGATGTTAGCAAAGTAGCAATAAAAATCTTTCTCCATTTGCACATTTATCACTTCATGGTTTGTATATGCTTGTATCCAATTTGCTTTTTCCAATCCTCTTGTAAAAATAGTTTTGAACTCTTTGCAGAAATGATTCATAATGTGTGGCATCATATTGTAGGTTATAAAACCTTCATCCCATGTTAGATTATGAAAATGTTTCATCAACCATTTGTTTGTTACTTTAGCTTTGGTTGTTAATCTGTTGAACGGCAAAGGAGGCATGAATAAAAAATGATAAACAACAGATGTTATCATATCTAGTACCACTAACTCTTTAATTATAAAATTTCCATCATTACCACGGAATGCCTGAAACTCTATGATACCTCGCTTTACTTCCATTATTTCCGTCTTCTTAGAGAATGAAACTCGTTTATCCATGATGACGTTCAGTAGACAACTGGTATGTCAATGCGGATTGACAGCCTTTTATACTCCAACATTCTTCTTCTTCTTACTTAAAATATTCTTTGTCTGTTTAATTTGTTGTTGATTGTTGATTGTTGAAACGTGATTCGTTTTCCTTGTTTTCTTGCTTTTTTTCTTCATCTAAATTAAAGTTGGTTTGATTGTGGTGTAACTGTCTCCACATCTCTACTTCATGCGGGATCCTATTGAAGATTGAAGTATCTACTGGACCGTATAGGATTGGAACATATGGTTGTCTATCCAATGCATCAGTTAAATAATCTTTGATAATTGTACTTGAGAATATTAGCTGTTTTAAATATCTTGTTATAGGACCAGTAGCACAAGTTAAAGCGTAAAACTCTTCTTTTGTCAAATGTATTTTTATATTATATTTAGTTAAATCTCTAAATCGAACTAGTTGTTGACCACGTTGTTTAACAATATCGATTTCAATATTTGATTCGAACAAACCTAGTTTTGTTTTTCTTCCAAACGTATTGTTACTCAAATAGCATTCCAAAAGATGTATATGTTTCATAAAAGATTCCCAAGAAGATTCAGTGAAGGTTACCATTTTAGATCCGTGATTCAAAATAACAGTTGGAGAGTAATCCAATGATTTCATTACTCCAGCAGACACAGTCTTTGTCATACAAGAAGAAATAGGATAAAATATTCTAAGAAATACCTCCATTAAGATGTTGGTGGAAATGTTATCTTCAATTTTCCTTTTCTTCGTTTCTTTTTCAACTTCCTCTTCGTCTGTCTTCTTATGTTTAAACTTGAGGAACTCTTCCATTTCCTGTTCAACTTGTCTTTCTATATCCAAACTATTGTCAGCCATAAGAGGTGTAGTTTCTTCATTAGCACTTGATGTAGCAGAACTCATCTTGCGGACGATGTTACCCATACGACAATCAAAGATGAAATGAATTTCCAGCTCTTCTTTCTCGCTTTTATACTCGCAGATGACCTAGATATTGTTGATCTTTTGTAAAAACCTTACAAATCGTGCAGATGTTGTATTAATCTTTTTTAAAGTACATTCTTCACAATTCCTGTCAGCGGTGTGTAAGTAACTATTTTGTCATGTAGAATTAAACAGTATGCTGAAGTTCCATCTGGTATTTTATCTTCAAATTCCATTTCAATTTTTATATCTACACTTGAAGATTTCACAGATTCATTTTGTTTTGAACAATCGATTACAACAATTGGAGCTTTTGAATAAAATTGTTCTGGTGATAGTAGTGGTGTATTTGTCTTACCATAATATGACGATTGAAATCTTGCATACATGTCATATAGAATGGAATAACGTTTCTTGTCAAATGAAACATTTAAACTGTCATATGGAAAGAACTGAGAGTTTAGAAAAACTTTGCAATTCTTTATCTTGCAATGGTCAAATTGACCAGCGTGCGCAGTTATAACATCTTTTCGTTTAGTCTGAAAACCGACTATTATGTACCTTGCTCGTTCTAAATAAGTAGAGGTTTTAACAGTCCATGTTTGTCTTTCTGTTTGAGGCAATATGGGGTATTCATGAAATTCCCAACTTCTAAATGGTATTACAATATCACGGTCAGATTTTAATTTTTTCAATAATAATACTCGATGTTCATCCGCCAATCTGACATGTGGTACTCTCCATACAACTTTATCCAATTGAAGTTGCCATTCCAAATCGGCATCTTTTGTTCCACTTGGCGCTTGTATTACATCCTTATTCGTTGAAGATCTGAGCAGTACCAGTTCTTGCTTTACATTTATTATTATTCTCTTGTAATCTTCTGCGAATCCCAAAAGCAATCGTAAAGGCACATTAAAATCAAAGTAACCTTTTGAATTAGGAGTAATAGTGTCTTTATCAGGAGTCACCCATCCAGCCGAGATTAAAGAATTCTTTTCATGGGGTGTTATTGAAGTCAATCCTTTCAAAGTTGTTGATATACCAACTTTTTTTGTTGAATCAACTGTTACTCCAGATATCTCATATCTAATTTCATCAAACAGATATGCCATAGGGTTATTTATAAAAGGAACAGTTGAACCAGATTTTCCATCCAATGTTGTTACTCTTCCTTCAATATATAAATAACTTTCACATGGTAATGTGTAGATATCTTGTTGTTGAATGGGAATCCTTATTTCATCATTATTATTTAATTTTGATGAAGTGTAAGGGTTGTGAGTGTGATATTCCTTCTCCCATAGGGTTTCGTCGAATGTCGGTCCTTGCGCTATATCCAGTATATCCATGGTTGGCAAGTTTTAGTCCGATCTTTTGTAGGAAGCGTATGTTGTCCGGTGTTAACTCGTCGAATGTTGAGGAGCTACTGAGCTCCCGACTCTTCCGTTGTGGTTTAAATGATAATCCCATGTTGACTTTATGTTGCTGCTCTGATATGTAACCGTATAGTTATTGTTTCTCCTCTAAAGTCAACACTAATGCCGTCTTGATCCAATATGTTCAGTACGATGTCTGAAATGAAACTGGTGTTTAACGGTAGGTATATCAGGTTTTGTGGCTTCTCAACTATTTTAAAACCAGGAGCTACTGTGGGGTAAAATGTATGTAATATGTGTTGATTTACTCCATCTCTATATGATCCGTGTATAATATTACACGTTACATCAATACTGTTCACCTTTAATATTGTTACTGTTGTATCGCCAGTATAATCATTTCCAGGAGCTAAAATTCCTTTCTTCTTTGAAAATCCGAGCAAATTGCCGATTGAGTGGTCTAAGCTAAAATCTATATAATACTTTGAAGTTATTTCTGCTTTTAATGTATTATTATTACCTTTTATAGAAATATTTTCTTCTCCAAGCTTTTTTTGTAATACTTGGTTTATATCGTCTATTTCATATGCTCCTGTAGATAATGGAATTATTTTCAATTGTAAATAATTTCCTTTTTCATCTTTACTCTCATAATAATGTAGTAAATTATTTTTTCCTTCTGTAACATTGGGAATTGAATTGTATGTAGTCAAATCCAATAATGCTGCTTCCCATAGTTTGTCCGTAGATAAACGTAACGCTGGGAAAAGTGTACTTTTCAATGTTGACGAATTTCCGCTCAACGACACTGTATACGATGACATCTTAAAGCTGACTGACGCTCTTCGCTAGGAACTCTAAACATAAATGTCCGCATATTTCTGTATTGCTAGGTTGCTCTCTTTTGTAGTTGTAGAATATATTCTTGGAGTCCCGAAAATAATGTTGAAGTTCTTTTGGTGGCGGTAAATTTCCAAAACTATCAAAGTAGTAAACATTTTCTCCAAGTTTTTTATAACATACCCAATGAGTACCTGGTCCATAATTAGAGTCTAAGTTTACTATTCCAGTTTCATTTTTCCACACTCTATTTGGTAATGTATCTTTCATAAAAACTCCTCTGAAGAATGGTATTCTTAAACATTTCACATATTTTGACAGTTGATAGTTTGTTAATGCTTCATTTGGAATTATCAATTTATTCTTCTCATTTAATACACACGGTACGGTCTTAAGTAAAGACCCGATCCGTTTTTTACCATTGACCATATGGATGTTTTCTTGACTTTCCTTTTAGGGTTAGTGCGACGTCTTCTTTTGATGTTCCCGCCTCTTTTTGCAGCTTCTTTTTTACTAGGTTTTCTCCCGCGTCGTCTTCCACCACCAAACTTAGCTTTCGTCTTCATGGCTGTTGTCACTGCCCAAGCTGCTGCTTTTTCCGCAATACTGGCGTCACTTGATTTAACCCTTTGCCAAGCTTTTTCCGCTAGCGCTCTATCCGCTATTGATCTATTTGTTGAATCTGCAAACTTGGAATACGCTATATCGTGTTCTTTGCAAGCTTGATCTAATTTATTAATTCCAGGATCTCCTCTTGCTAAACGTTTTGCCAACTTAGTTCCGGGTCCACAATATTGATAGCCTCCGGGCAGATGAAATTCGTATGGTAAAGCGTCTATTGCTCGATTTAGAACAGCACCAACAGGAATCCGTCTTAGCAGGGATAACGCAGCTGATGTTATACCACGTCCTTTCTTGCCGCTGTCTTGACGACGACTGAGCGTTGCGGTCTTCATTATGTCGTCTTATATAACCAGCGTGTTTACTCCACGAGCTGCTTTACATAAATGAATAACACATGCACAATTTTTATATTTAAATACTTAATTATTCAAATTAATTATATACTGATTTATAATTCTATTTTTAATCCAAGCTTCTCGTTCATCGGGTTGAATCATCACATGACTCGTTGTACTAGCTATATGATTGTGGGTATCGATAAGTAAATTGCCCACTATTCTTATTAAACAGTCTAAAGTTACAGCATCTTTTGGATGTTGGGGATCGTGTAACTGCATAATACGTTTATCATTACACGTGTAAGCAGTTGAATCACTTTTCGACGTTGTTATGACTTGTCCAATAGTAGCAGCATCATTTAAATCTTCTCCTGGTAAAATATTAATTATTTTCTTCATCTTTGCATCATATTTGGTCCCAAAGTGTTTATCCCAAGTTATTGTTTGTCTTAATGTAACACAATCATCATCTTCATAACCAGGATAAATATCTTTTATTCTTCTATTACGACCATTGTATGTACCTAATGTACCACCACTCGCAATTAATGTTTGCACCATTAGAGGTACATCTGTATCTTTTATACCAAATCTTCCATTTGTTATTGTTTTATGTCCTGCATCCCATTCATCATTATTTCCTTGCATTAAATCAAACTTTTCATTTCCATGTATAAATGTATCTCCTCGCTTTAGCACGGCATCTTCATGTTTTACAAAATTCGATGTTCCCCTTTTTAATTCTTTAGATAATTGTTCCATAGTAACAGCGTCTTTTGGTTGAGAAGCGAACTTTACATTTGACAACACTTTCCCATGACAATTGATTTCATCACCATCTTGTAAAATACAGTTGTCCTTGATGTATTTCAGGTTTACAGCATCCCCATCTTCCTTTGGGTATCCAATGTCATTTATTATAAATTTATAAAAAGAAAATCCGCGTCGAGTCTTTTCCGGTATTATAGAATGTAAATATTCTTTATTAACTGAATCTTTATCATTTTTTGGATTTGCCACGTTGGTTATTCTATGATTTCCAGCATCATATGTCTGTCCATCTTTTAAATTATTACCCCATTGTAATTTTAAAGTATTTGAAAGTTCAGATGATAAATACTCTTTAGTAATTGCATCAGAACTGTCAGTTGGTTTACCAACATTAATTATTCTATGTGATTTAACATCGTAAGTATTCTTGTCTAATTTCAATGATGTTGAAGTAGCCTCTTTTACTGTCTTTAAATTCGCTCCATCAGTATCTTCTTCTGGGTCTTTAACAAATTTTAAACGTTTGTTACTCATATCATAGTCACCTTCAGGTGTTTGCGGCAATCCACTTCTTTTTCTGTTTTCTCCTCCTTGTACTCCTAGCCCGGAGTACCGTCCGAACTTGTCGACGCTCATGATTGAACTGATCCACTGTATGCTCACAGCTCTCTTATATATCCGTGATGATTTATACAACTATTCCACGATTTCGAAGTTCGTCAACTAAAGCAACCCATTCATTATTTAAACCTGTATGACCAGCTTCCATGGCTTCATGTAATAGTCTCATTCTATCAACCAATTTGTTTATATCATTATAGTAAATCACATTTGTATTATATAGGTTTTTCATTAAACCTTTACCAGATGTCGAAGTTTCTCCTTTTTTCTTTTTACCATATTCATCAATAAGTGATAAGTCCATAAGTGATAATGACTTCCTCTTAAGCGGTTTCTTCACAGCTGGTGCAGTTCGTAATGTTGGTAGTTTTTTCAGGGGAAACAATCTTTTTATTACAACCGTATATTTAGTTGCACGTGTCCTATTTATCATTGAATCTTTGGAGTAATTCTTCTTATGAGCATTAGTATTTTGCAAAATTTCTTTAAAAGTATTTAAATCTTGAAGCGTATATCTTATAGGTATATTTTTGAAAATCAGTTCAAATAATCCTTTTGTTCCTTTATATTTATGCTCACCAATAACAATATCATCATCTTCAGTCAAATATACTTTTGAATCTCCTATTTTTAATTCATTTCCATCAATTCTCGCACCATATACATGTGACTTGTGTAATTTTGGGTTATCTTTTATTTCATGTAACATCTTCATGATATACTTTCTTCCAAGAGGTCCTTGTTGCAATATATCACTACTTAATTTTGTTAGATTTGGAATTGATTGTTCTGCTTCAGGTATATGTTGTTCTTGTTCTTCTTCTTTTTCAATATTTATTTCTGGTTCTTCTTGTCTTGTTTCTTCTTCTTTTTGAGAAACTTCACTATCACTTGTGTAAGAATCATCATCTTCTTCCTTTTTTAAACTTTTTACTTCAAATTTAGAAACAGGTAGCAAAACATCTCCTTCATAATGAGGTTTACCAATAGTTTCTGTTATCTGTTTTAAAGGTTCTGTAATAGGCTTAAATGTAGTCTCCAGAAATTCTTCTCTTTCATTCAAACCCATTCTTAATGCTCGATTTTTAAGTCTAATCGAGTCACTCAGTGATTTTATTTCTTTTAATAGTTTTTCTTGGTTCACCATGTTTACGCTGCGAAGACCAATCTATTACTAAACGTATCATCAATCTTTCAATGGATTAATACAAATTTATCCAACCCTATACGATATCTTCCATTTTTTATAGCTTCTTCTTTCATAATAACTAGAAATCCATATTTTTCAGCCCATGCTTTGCCACACATTTCTTTAAATTTATCAAATGACATGTCTGCATTTACATGATCATTATATATGTGCTTTAAATTTGTTTCATCCTGCTTGAAGATAATAAGTAGATTTGCATTATCTCTTATTAGTTGTTTTGGAATTTTACTGTAAGTTTGACCAATATAAATGCTATCAATATTGTAATGTCTCCCCATGGCAAAATAACTTCTAATAGTGTCATGATTTTCACAAGATACATCATCGAATATAAATATAGAAAATGGTTTAGCCTCGTTTGGCTCCATTATAGTTTCACTAGCATTAAACTTGTAGAAATTAACTTCAGGCACACTTGCGAGTACCTTATCCAATAATTGGTATTTGGATTGTTGTAAAGATTTGGAAAAGATGTAAATGTTGTTGAAACGTAATCCTTTAGGATTTGTTATTAAGTTAAAAACCACATTCGTCTTTCCACAATTTGATGGTCCAGTTATTAAACATCTTATTGTGTTTGGCAGTAGTTCACCATGTTTTCCATGATTTAACTTGTCGTTGTCAACTGTTAATTCATCAATATTATTAATAAAAAATCGATCCTTTTGTTGCACAATCTCCATCTTTTGTAAAGGTTAAACACGTAATGACTTCACAAATTGCTATACCAAGTCTTTTGTAGGGATCCAAGAGTCTTCACTTTTATCAAATCCCAACCAACGTACTTTAACCTTATCCTTTTTTCTTTGTAAAATCTTTTCAACAAGATATACATCGCCGACTGATGATTTTAACAACTCATGTCCGTAGAATCCACCTTCGAGTAATTCACCCTTGTTGTCCTTTAAGATGTAAGTTTCAGGTATTGTTGGTTGCACTTTATAGATTGTAAATACTTCATTAGTCCAGTTTGGCAGATACCTTTTACTAAATACTCCTTTGTATTTACTTATACGAACTTTATCATCAACTTTAAATGTTTTAGGCTGCATTTTTTCATGTTTAGGAGTTGTATTATTCCTAATACGTTTTAATACCATCTTAGCATTACTGCTATTTACTTGGTTAGGCTTCATACCAATGGTTCGATGATACTTGTTGTTATATTCTTTTATAAGTTGCGGTAAGATATCATACCAAACATATGATCCTCGTTTGGAAAATGTTTTATACATTGCTCCTTTTAATGTTCTATTGAATCTTTCTATTATTGAAGCTTTAACTTCAGAATTTGTTGAATAATGATTTATTTTATACTTCTTCATTAAAGCTGCAAAGTCTTTGTTAAAATACTCTTTCCCATCATCAGTTTGTAGATGTTTGATATTGAATTTATTTCTTTGTATAGCCGTTTCCATAGCTTTTGTAACACTTTTACCAGTCTTGTCCTTTAGCGGTAAGGCATCAGCCACTTTAGTAAAACAGTCTATAATCGCTAAAATGTATTTGAATCCTTTATTCAACTTACCATGTGGTATCATTTCAATGAGATCGGCTTGGAAAAGATCATTCATTCCTTTTATAACTGTACTTCTTCTAGGAAATTTTCTTCTTGCTGGCTTATGAAGTTCATTTACAATTTTATTTTTTAAGTCTTCCATCTTCAGTTGTGTCTTCCACATCGCTTGTAAAGGTACTGATCTCTAGAATGGTTTATCCTCTTTTATATACGGTTAGGATATAGGTCAAGGCCATTTTATGTTGGTGTAAAAAAGAGGGAACATGACATTGGGCTTGTCATGTCCCCTCTTCTTTACGAAAGGAAAAAGGAAGAAGGTAAAGGACGAAGAAAAGGTTTACTGATCAATAGGGATTAGGGAATAGTGGCCGAATGGCAATGTGTTGATGTTATTTTCAAGAATGTGGCGTTTATCATCCTTATAACTTAATGCCCACTTTGTTTGCTTTACACTATACAGTATATGGTTGTAGCTTCTAATGGTGTTGAATGTTGCGGTTGTTTCCACATTTTGAAATAAACATCTTTTATAATGTTCAAACTGCACTTTTTTCTTTAGATATGAAGTCTTGATGCCTTTGGCTTTCTTCACCACTTGATGTTCATCCTTTTCACTGATGTACAGTTGGAATGAGTACAGTTTGGACATTAAAGCGACAACTTCTTCCATTGGTACACCATTTGTTTCGTCTTTAAACTTGCCCAACACCTTTTTATTTCTATCGTAGTCATAGTTGGGATGATCTTTAGGATAATCTGAAAAGTCAAAGTCAGTAGTATATACAAAAGTACGTAGATCTTCATACATGTCTTCTGTTCTTATCCAATAAATGAAAGCATCTGTATCCATATATGCTATCCCGATGTTTTCTCTTCCATAAAACTTCACCATCTTGTTGTAGTGAAAGTCATACATGTGGGTTTTAGAAATATCCAAAATAGACATTCCCACATATAGAGGACGATCCATTGTTATTGAGATTTTGTTCATGGTAACAGCTACAAGATTCTCGTTAATAATTACACTCGTTCCAAAGTTTGGTTTTTGTACTAACTTTTGCAACTTCTCCGGATCGCTTACTAATTTTACATCTTTATGTTTTCTTTTGTTTTCCAACGTTTTGCCAAATATTGAATTATTCATTAATTTGAAAAAGTCCTTTTGAAAAGCGGATGTTGCTGCAGTCCTTCTTCTTGTGTTGTTGTCGATGTATGGTTTTAACCAACAAGATTGATTAAATTGTATTGCTCTATTGATTCTTGTTATTTTCAATCCCAGTTCTATTGCTTGCTGTATTGTCCAATAATGAGCTACATATCTCGACTTGTTGGTTAACGTCATCATTAATTTGGGCCATCTACCAGTTGGTGATATTTCCGTCTTTGGCAATAGTGGTAAATCGTAGTGGTGATCATGCAGTTGTTCAGGATATTCGAAGTCGACGTCCAAAATGTATCCAGTATCGCCGTATTTGGGTATGTCCATTATATTGCCGATCGAATCTGGGTTCGCCCACTTGAAATTACCATATGGAAGGGGATTTGACATAGCCCATCCATATAGGTTATTTGCATCAAAATAACCTAAGAATGTTGTTGGTTGTGACGCATCGAAGTTTGGGAGATATTTGTTGTTAGCTTTTACATGTCTAGTTACACTTTGCGTCAATCCTCCACGAACGCCTGACTCTATCATCAAAACCATATCGATATCTGTAATAAGTTCAAGTCTACACTTTGTTTCTTTCAGCATAGCTTGCCATGCTAGTCCAGGTGATGTATAAGAATGAAGTGGATCCAATCCATATGCTTCAAAACAGGTATCTCTAAATTCTTCCATTATATCACAAAGTAAAGTCACATCTAATTTAACATAAAAGTCGGAATATTCTCCCAATGTTGTCATTCCTAGTTCGTTCCATACTTTACAAGCGTGTTGATAATCTTCTTCACTGATGTCCTCTTCATACAACTTACTCTTGAAGGCTTCTCTTGGCGGAAGTGATGTTTCTTCAAATTTTTCCAAACAATCGATGTAATCATAGGGAAAAACACCTTTGCGGAGAACCAAATCCAATTTATCTTTACTAACAATTTTCATTGTTTCTATTAAATTTTCTTTCTTTAAGTTTTCAGTGAGTTTACTTAAGCTAGATGGCATAAAACGGTAAGAGTCTAAAAAACGTAACTTAATATTTCCAACCGTTTTACTAAAACTAATAAACTTTTCACTAGTTTCCGCTATCACATCGATTTTTCCATCATCTCGTCCCAATTCCGGTATGATAAAATGTGCATCATAACCGCTAAGGTTATGCAAAACTACAGGTATAAAGTTGCGAATTTGATAGTTAATATTACATCTGTTACACGCGGCACCTCTATAATAACCTGTCAGATGGTCATGATCACGTACCTTGTGGTTTTCCAAAGTATATTCATTTTTACATAAATAACAATGGGTTGAATTTTCATACTGAATCTCTTCTTCTTCATCCATCGGTATCATTGGTACAATATCACTATACATTTTTTGTACATTTTCTGCTATCAAATATAAGTGGTCAAGGAAAATTTTAGAAGCATTTTCACCGCGATATATAACAGGTTTTGATGTTAGATCATATTTATTTAAATGATCTTCTGACAGTGTAGATTTAATTAATAAACAAAAACTGTTTGGATCATGCATTTGATACTTAACACTTTTCTTGGCTTCATCATCATTATTTTCAATAGGAACAAGTGTAGATTCAAAATCCGCATATACAACAATGGGAATACGGTACTGATGAGATATCTTCTCAAATTTTAGCTCGGCCTTATCTGGTGATGGTAACATTATTTTGGCTTCATAGTTGTTGTTACACAATCGTTTATGCTCTTCTAACCACTGTCTTCCTAGTCTTCCTTCTCGTTGAAAATTGAAACATCTTTTGCAAATTACCTTCTTATTTCTATTTTTAGATAATTGATTACTAACAAGAGTTTCAAATTTTTTGATCCATACATAGTGGGAAACATCACCTCTTGTAAGTAATAATAAGTCCCTATGATCTGGTAGTTCATTCTTCACCACACGCAATGGGTACACTTTATTCGAACTGTCCAAACCGAAAACATTAACAGATGTTCCAGGGTTTTGTTTTTCGAACTTTGGGATGTCCTTTAAAGCCACTGGGTAAGTCAATCCTTTGAAATTATATCTATATCTGTAAGTTTCATATTCTTCACTGGGTCTTTCCGAATTTTGAGGAGGTACAAATTTTGTCGTCATTGCATATCTAAAACATTCCATATCTTGGTTCTTAACATTTATACACGATTTGGTGTCTGAAATTTTCTTTGGGAGCGGAATATAACTGCTACCCCTTAATCCGTAGCCGTGTTTATGAGTTCTAATATCCATACCCTCAATACTAACCAAACTCCAACCAGATCCTCTGCCTTCATGTTCTTGAATTTTAGTTAATATTTCTTCTAAACAATCTTCAACTATTGAATTAATATCTGAACTTGCCATGATGGTCTGGTTTTTTGTTATGAATCCTCTTGGTGACATTTCTCCTTCTACATTAGTAAACATAGCATGTAGTAATATGCTAAATTTAATGAAGTTCAGTCTTCTTAATTCTTCTGTGAGTGTTCTCCTTGCAATTGTACTCACTTCTTTAAAAAACTGCTCCAATTCCAATTTTTCATTTTGAATTTTGTGGTGCATTACTACTTTACCTTCTAAAGCATATATTTTTAAACTTGGTATTTCATTAGATGGTCCTGCTAATGGTTCTTCATGTTCTTCTTGTTGTTTTTCTTGTTGTTCTTCTTGCTGTTCTTCTTGCTGTTCTTCTTGTTGTTCTTCTCCATATAGTTTTAAATCTTCATATTCGGTTTCTGTTACATCTTCATTATTATTATGGAATAACTCTTTGTGTATTTCTAGTAGAATATTATCATGAAAAGTTTCTAAGCAAATTTCACATTGATACATCTTGTTGATGTTTACTCTTTGAAATTTAGCAGCGAAATGAAATGCTTCTCTACTGCTCCCTTTTTATAGCCTCCCAGTTGTAGTGGGGGGACGGTAAGATTTTTAGTGAGATGTTAAAAATAGTAGGTTAAGACTAAAGCTGAAAAGTAATGATTAAAGCCTATATTTTCTTCCAATTGCAAATACTCCACATATGCCTCCGCCCATAGCCATAACAAATCACTGTTACGCCAATATACACCAAAGGTGGGTCTATCATCAACTAAAATTGGAGATGCTATGTTTACTAATCTTTCATTTTCTATCCATGTCATAACTCAATTACAAACCTTCCTATAATATCCATTGGAGAATTCGGATCCACAAATATTCTTGTTACAACATTTTCACTTAACAAAGGATCTTCAATTTCTTCATTGTTTTCTTCATCGTTTTGTACATCGTTTTGTACATCGTTTTCTTCATTGATTTCTTCATCCACCTCTAATACTTCTTCAACTTTTGTACATTTGTTATAAAATATTGGAGCATCTCGGGGGGACATGTTCACTCTAGCTATTATTGGCAATGAATGTCCCAACGCAAACCACAACACTCTTATATAGGCAAGTCAATGAGTATGGGTTTCTTTTAATAATCAATTTTTATTAAAAGAAAATAATTTAATTCTGCCTTTACCACAATATTACTCCTAATTAGAGCTTTCCAATGATGTATCGCTTGCCCTATTCCGGCAACCCGTTCTTAAGTTATAAGTAAGTTTGTTTGCACTTTGCTGGCTGGGGGGGGGCTCACCAAGTTCAAGGTCAAGGTCAAGACGTTACACTTAAGACGCTACACTTAAGACATTGTGACATCGGGGGGGGGGGGGGGGGGGGGGCTCGCCAAGTTCAAGGTCAAGGTCAAGACGTTACACTTAAGACGTTACACTTAAGACGCTACACTTAAGACGCTACACTTAAGACGCTACACTTAAGACATTGTGACGTCGGGGGGGGGGGGGGGGGGGGGGGGGCTCGCCAAGTTCAAGGTCAAGGTCAAGACAATACACTTAAGACATTATACTTAAGACGATACACCTAAGACGTTGTGACGTCGGGGGGGGGGTTATGCATGAATGGATTGAGGTCAAGGTCACCAAAAAATAATAATGATCCAAGGTGATGGAGGCGGCTGTAACCGTCTCCACCACCCTGTGTTCCTCAAACACTCCCAATCCCAACCAAAAAAGTTACGTCTTGCGAGGGATCCCAATTTTTGGCCCGCACGCACATGGCGATCCAGTTTGGTAGTCTGTGATACGGGCGGCCAGCCTCGGGCCTGGGCACTGGACTTGACCATTCCAATTTTACAATGGGGACTCTGGAACAGCTAATGCAAGACGCAACTCTAACCTCCCACCCTTAATCTAAACCCACCCAAACATATTTTTGCCTGACAAAAATTAAGAAACAAAAATAAAAAAACAATAAAAATATGCGCTACCTACGGCACAACGCGCATGTCCCACCCATATTTAATGAAGTTCAATCGAACTTCTTAAATTTACATTTACATTTTAATTTAATCTACCCAACCTAACAGCTAGCTGTGGAATGTAAAAAATTATTAGTACACAGATAAACAAACACAGACATAGATACACACACACACACACACACACACACACACACACACACACACACACACACACACATACACACAAATACCATAAACCAATACTTAAGATTAAAAACACATTTCTTAAACATAAATAATACCATAAAACACCTTAATGCTAACATCGCAATGCGCAAGTTAAACCTTAAAAAACTAACACATCTTAAGACTGAAACCAAATAACACTTTGCATAAAATCATAGACACACACACACACACACAACAAATATTAAATAGTAATAGCCTAACAACAAGAGTAACTCAAATATATATCGGCCGCTTATACATTTGAGTTGCCC
Organism: Neoaliturus tenellus; assembly: GCA_030545055.2. Lineage (NCBI taxonomy): Eukaryota > Metazoa > Arthropoda > Insecta > Hemiptera > Cicadellidae > Neoaliturus > Neoaliturus tenellus. The sequence continues at coordinate 117,038,744 of CM061532.1, forward strand.
TCTCAGTCGGGTCGGAGCGTCGCGTCCGAAATTCCGAGCCCGACTGTGGCGGCAATAGTCGTCGGGGTAGTTCTCGGCTCCCAGAGTGGTGGGGGGCCGGGAGGGGTTTCAGGGGCGCGGAACTTTCCAGAAATGTCAGTGGAAAATTCCAAACGGATGTGCTTTGTTACATGTGGGTCGCCTAAAACGCAGGTGGAGCCTTGTACCTCTCAATTTGCATTAGATAGCATCAAATTACATCCGCTGACAAGTACATCCGCAGCATAATTATCGTCGATTGTTATCCACCCTCTTCCGCCGCTTAATTATACTTCCAACAGAAATAGGCCGCCAAAACACGCAACTTGTTTTTAACATACAATAGACTATTGTTTGGAAATGCATTACTTATGCTCATAATCCTTGGCCTGGTCGGTACTTCTTACACGCTACACCCAAGACGTTGTGACGTCGGGGGGGGGGGGGCTTCCGGTTTCCGGTCCGGTCGGGGGGGGGGGGGGGTCATGCATGAGTAACCATCCGCATGTATATAAACGACGGGAAGCTCGTGCGCCTCCCATATAGGGAGCTGACACCCCAACGGTAAACAACCAATCCGTGAGTTCATACCACATAGTACTTTAACACACTATTTATTTTTACATTTTTATTATTTTTACACTATTTCTTAACACTACATCAGTTATTTTATATATCTTAATTTTATTTTCGTGTCGAATTTCCATTTTTTTTTTAAATTAAAATATGCTAATTAACATCGTGTGCAGGAAACTCACACTGATTAATTGCAGGTTCCATTCTTACACACCTGTTTCCTCCTTAATATGCAAATTACTCTCTTACTTTAACAACACTTAAACTCTAACCGCTACTTCTCGGTCATATTAATATAATTAGTGCTACACTACGGGATTTACCTGTGCAATAGTGCACGCTATGTTTCCTGCACGTCTGCAGGTAATACACCTTACAATCATATACTTATTGCTACATTACACAAGACATTTCTTGCACACCTGCAGGTAATACACTTACTGACCGTCTACTATTATAATTATTGCTACAGTACAAGAGACATTTCTTGCACACCTGCAGCTTATACACTTTACAACCGTTTAATATTAAAATTATTGCTATACTACAATGGTTACCTGTTCAATCACAGTTGTAGTCCCCCCACTTGATTATCCACAGAGCAATACTTGCAATCCTACAACTGAATAATTAATTAACTTCCGCGATCACCAGTACTTTTTTAAACTATCCGTCTCTTCCTCTGACTCTTGTGACCGTAGCCGCAGCCGACTGACAAATAACCGAGCTCTCCCGAACCTCGCTCTTTTATGCGGTTTTCTCGGGGAGGGGGGTTGGAGGGGCGTCGCACGTGACTCATCGATCGCATAAAAAGGGGGGTTGCTGCCGCGCGCGCGCCATTTCGGTGGCGGAATCGGTCGGGTGAGGAACTATCCGTAAGTCTCTGGCGCTTTTACAACTAACGCTTGTTACTCTAAAATGTGTTTGCACTTAATATGCTAATTAGTCTCTATATTTATGCACGGGACATTTCCTGCACACCTGCAGGTGATACACCTTACAACGGTCTACTATTATACTTGTTGCTACAATGCAAGATTTACCTGTCCAATTGGCAATTGTGATCCCACTTAGTCGTGCACGGGATATTTCTTGCACATTAGCAGGTCATACACTTTACAACCGTCTAATTTTATAGTTATTGCTACAGTACAAGATTTACCTGTACAATTGACAATTGTATTCCTACTTATTCGTGCACGGAACATTACTTGCAATCCTGCACCTGAATAATTAATTAACTTCTGCGGCTACCGATACTTTTCTTCGCCTATGTTTCCCCCTGCTACAACCTTTCGCGGCGCCGCCCGACAAATAACTGAGCTCTCCGAAGTTCTGTTCTTTTATGTCATCCTCTCAGGGGGACGGGTTGGGGAAGGGGGGGGGCACACAACCCCCATAAAACGGGCATCAATACCGCGCGCGCGTCATTATAGTGGCGATAGGGCAACAGTAAACAACTATCCGCAAGTCTCTAACACCTAGTCTAACACTTTTTTACTTACGCTTTTTTACTCTAACATATGTTTGCACTTATTATGCTAATTAGTCTCTATATATTCAGACACACTCGCGGGCGCCGGTCATATACTCGCCAATTGTCGGAGAGTACACATCTCCCCTTCGTATATTATCATGGCTTCGCACTCTTTACAACTAAAGCTTTTACGCACAACATATTTTACAGAAACAATCTAACTCCAAAGTTTGTAAACCGCGTACTACATTGGCTAAGCTTAAGAAATACTACAGTTTTCACCCGTTGTACTTTGCGAAACCTAGCCTGTGCAACACTGCATACTGTACTGATACTGTTTTGCACGCTGTCTTAACTGACATGCTGCAGTATCAACATTTCAATCTTGTTACACCTATTGACGACGCTATCCAATTATTCTTATTCACTATATTACCGGGTTTATATGATCGTTCTTCCTTGGACACATGTCTCATTCTACTGTATCAACTCGCACTGTAAACACCTAGGAGCTCTCCTATCATGCAACTATTATTTTAATTTAATTTTAAAAATAAACTAAAACCTCCAACCCCGAAGCCGCCCCACCCCTCCCCATTCCCACCGAGCCCCTGCGGCTCCCACTTTTTTAAAACCCCCTCCGGATGACCTTGACCCACTTCCCAAACCCATCCATCACTGTCACCCCCACCCCACACTTCCAACCCCACACCTGCCACTTCCAACCAATGACCTTGACCTGAGCCAGGAGTAACCAAAAGACACTACTAATGTTCATATATTTATCATCTTAACAGAATGTGATTTTAACTAGGTCCGTTTACTATTACTATACAGTAGATAGAAAAAGCCACTTTCAAAACCGGCCACGTGCCGCCGGAAGCCATGTTCCGGGGCAGGTGTCTTCCGGTCGAATATTAAATGAGGTTGGGGGAGGTGGGGTGAGGGTTTGAAGTAGATTTGCGCATAAATTAAAAGTTGGTTCAAAACTGAAATTCAACAATCGGTGGTTGAACTAAATTTGCGCATAAATTAACCGGGGTTGAATTAAAACTTCGCATAAAATATTGGTTAGTTCAAAACTGAAATTCAACAACTGGGGGGTTGAACTAAATTCGCGCATAAATTACAAGTTGGTTCAAAACTGAAATTCAACGATTGGGAGTTGAACTAAATTTGCGCATAAATTAAAAGTAAGTTCAAAACTGAAATTCAACAACTGGGAGTTGAACTAAATTTGCGCATAAATTAACCGGGGTTGAAGTAAAACTTCGCATAAATTAAAAATTAGTTCAAAATTGTAATTCGACGGTGTTAATAAAAACTCTAATAGTTGAACGAAAATAAAAGTCAGTTCAAACATAGCGCAGTCATAACAAGAGAGAGAGAGAGAAGGTAGATAGAAGTGTTAAGTTCCGCGGATAGAACGAGAATGAAGAATGAAACATGACGCGTCGAAATATATGCGTGACTGTAGATGCCAGTTAATGGGGGCCTATGGCTTCCGGCCTGTCGGATGGTGAATTAATCAATGGGGGGAGTGGAGATGGCGCTCGGTTGAACTAAAATTGCGCATAAATTATAAGTTGGTACAAAACTGAAATTCAACTTGATAATGTGGGGTACGGAAAGTATGTCAAGGTCATCCCGAGTAAGTTTTAAAAAAGCCTATCCCGCTACCACAGGAAATAGTTCTGAGAGTTGAACTACCCGGTGATAGCGGGATAGGTAGAAGACTCTTTTGAACTTTATTCGTAAAAACAAATACAATCAATGTGCAAAAACAAATTCAATCAATGTGCAATACAGGTTGAATTTTTGTGATGAAATACGGAGTTGTAAAAGTAAACGCCGACGACGAGGATAAGGTAAAGGCAGAGTCCCCAGATGACGTATTTGGCAAGTTTGAAGAAACGTAATATCTCGAGTCTGTTTTCCCGTTCCAATCGTTTAATTTCCAATTTCAATTTATCCTCTTCCATTCTAGTTACAAAGGGAACTTCATCCATCATATCCATCATGATTGTGTTAGTGTTTGAAATTTTAAAAGAAGTTATGTTGATAGTACAAAAGTCGAAGACGGAATGAGGAGTGAAAGCGAGAAATGTTAGTTAAATAAAAAAGTGGTGGGGGGAAAGATGAATTACAAAGAAGTGGTGGGGGAAAGATTTTGCTCTTCATTATTACCGTCAGTAGTGTCAGATGGTGCAGGAGTTAGATTTAGTAAACTGTCTTCGTCCGAACTTTCAACCTTATCACAAATAGGACAATCGTATGTTATTTCCAAATTCATTTTGATAGTTGTAAAATTATCTACAAGTTCTTGTAAAATATTAAAAATAGCTTGTAACTCTTCTTTAGAGTTTATTTCAAAACTAGAATTCATCCGTGCCAATGGAGAGTTGTTCATCGTTGGAGAGTCGGCGAGTAAATGAGGAACGCCGCCAAGGGAGGGGGCTTATTCAACGGCGAGCTTATGATTAAATAAAAAGCTAAGTTCTTCTTTTTCGTCTTTTAATTCAAATATCTTAGCTGGAGTATTTGCCTCGTCCTCCTCACTCTGTGATGATGAAGATAATTCACCAGGACGTAAATATTGAACATCAATTCTGATCCATCTCATATAATATCTATCCATTATAGCAAGCAAGTTTTGAAACAATTCTTCCATTTCTTCCCTCTCAGTTATTATATGATGAAACCTGACGAAAGGTGTTCCCATGTTGTTAGTTAGAATGTTGGAAGTGAAATAATTCAAAGGTGGATTCAATAAGATACAAAACTTACACTAATGGTGGGGGAAAATCTAAAAGACCTATGGTGGGGGAAATCTAAAAAAAAACCAATGGTGGGGGGAAATCTCAAGGTCATCCAATTGAAGTTTTAAAAAAGAGTGTAAAACTGAAATTACACATTCGATGGTTCAACAGGATCTGAATACCAATCCGACCTGTATTTACATCTTTTTATCATATGTGTACAAAAATCATCTTGATGAGACATGGTGCGTTGACAATGAGCTAGATCGAGAGGATGAAATTTGAAACATCTTTGAGGACAGCATGTATGAAAATATCTTGATTTGTAAAATTTGAAAGTTCGCAATTCCGGTGGCGGTAGTTGTTTTGTTTTGCATTTGCAGTAACAAGATCCGAAAAATTCACACTTAGTGCAAGCTAACCCGTCCACCATCATTGGTCCTAAATCTGTACACTGTTGTTCACAACAGTAACGAGGTTCGTACTTGTAATTTTGTTTTTCCATGTTGACGCTGCTGAGTCCAGTGAAAGAATAAGAGTGTATAGTGTTGAATAGTCAGTTTTATGTACTACAAAAAGTGGTGGGGGTAATTTCAAGGTCATCCAAACGAAATTTTAAAAAATTATACCTTACTAATGTAAGGAAAATTGATACTTAAGAAGTTTGTTTCTGTTTGTTTTCTTCAGACTTTTTCTCTCTCTCCTGTTTGTTTTCTTCAGACTTTTTCTCTCTCTCCGCTTTAGCCATAGCGATAAGTTCTTCAGTCGATAGTGGATGTACTTCAGGAAATTTTAAAATTAATTTAGCCTGATATCCTTCTCGGGTTAATATTTCTAAATCTTCAGTCATTTGTTCAACGGTGTTGTAATCTTTTCCATAGATCTTTCCATCAAGTTCAATCATCATTCTGTATAACATCTTTAAAAATAGGTGTTGACGCAGCGAGAGTTGGGAAGCGAATAATTAGTTATCCAAGTATCACACCCTTTTTATCAACTTGACATTGATCACGTGATTCCTTAGTTTTATTTGTTAAAAGTTATTTAACATTGGTAGTACTTGTGGAACTTGATGTTATGTTGACCAGTCGGCGATGAAGATGTTGTAGGTTGTGTAGAAAGAAATACTTCATCATCGCAGTATTTTGTTTTAGTAAACATCCTTACATTAGTAGCACTAACATCAACAGTTAAGTGATAACCACCGGTAAGTAAAACTCGCATTTCGTTGGTTAAATCTTCAAGTTGTTCAAAACTCGTAATGGTGTTGGTATCGTAAGATGCACACTTGACCTTTAGGGACATGTTGAAGTTTTGTATTTAGTTATAGAGAGCGAGATGTGTACGGTATGAAAGCTAGTCGTAGACTAATGAATTTCACAAGTTGATTTTCACTTTTATTATCACACAAAATTGGGTCAAGGTCATCCCGTGGAATTTTTAAAAAAAGCAACATGTTGCTATGTACAAAGACATAACAATATGTTGCTTCTTTTATTTTTCTTTTTTGTTTTATATCATCTTTATTGAGAAACCATTACAAACACATATATTTACAATGTTATGTACAAACTAGTTAGTAGTAGGTGTTACATGAATAGTTAGTTCAGTTGAGTTGTTTCCACTCGGTCCGTGTGAAACTAAATAGAGTGCGCCAGGTTGAATAACTCGAAGATCTTCATTTTGTAGAAGTTGTACAAACCGTTTCGGTAGGAAGATTTGAAACTTCGGTTCGTCACCAACTGTATACGGCGCCTCGCTCAATGTGCAATTAATAGCATCACCAATTGAAGTGTCCATCTTCTTGATTGTATGTATGATGTAATGTTTTTCTTCTTTTAGTTCAGAACATTTCTTCGTCGGTAAGATTGTTGATTTAGAATGAGCGTTGAATTGATCAACCAAATTTTGAAGAAAGTTCTGCGATGCCATCTTGATGTTATTGTTAATCTTCTTGTTAATCTTCTTGTTAATAATAATGTCCGTCGGAGATGTTGTCTCTTCGGAGGTTCGAGTAATACTCATGCTGCGTCATGGTAGCGCTCTCACTTTTATTACCGACATTACCCCCACCATTCTGTTGAAGGAAATTATTTAAGCGGTAGGCATTCTTCAAAGCGCACTGTGACCTTCGATGTTTAAAACTCTTTGATGAAATACAAAGTTCTTTGGAGTAGCATTGGAAATCTCTATCTATTATTGCATTTATCACTTCGTTGCTTGTAAATGATTGTATCCAATTAGCTTTTTCCAATCCTCTTGTGTAGATAGTTTTGAACTCTTTGCAGTAATGATTCATAATGTGCGGCATCATGTTATAATTAATAAAACCTTCATCCCATCTTAAGTTGTGAAAATGTTTGTACAACCATTTGTTTGTAACTTTCGCTTTAGTTGTTAGTCTATTGAATGGTAATGGAGGTTTGAATAAGTAATGATAAACTACAGATGTGTTCATATCCAAAATTACTAATTCTTTTATAATAAAATTTCCATCATTTCCTCGAAAAGCTTGAAATTCAATTATACCTTTTTTAACTTCCATTATATGTGGCGCATTAGAAAACGAAACCCGTTTGTTCATGATGAAGTCTCGTCAGCAACTGACTTGTATTACAAACACGATTGTTCTTCTTTAACTTCTTGCGCTTCTTCGTCGATATTAAAGTTGGTGTGATAGTTGTTCAATTGTCTTTACATGTCCACTTCTTGAGGTATTCGATTAAAAATTGAAGTATCCACGGGACCGTATAAAATTGGAACGAAAGGTTGTCTGTCCAATGTATCGATTAGATAGTCTTTGATTATTGCACTTGAAAATATTAGTTGTTTCAAATATCTGGTGACGGGACCGGTAGTACAACTTAAAGTGTAAAATTCTTCTTTAGTCAAATGTAATTTTACATCATGTCTAGTTAAATCTCTGAAGCGAACCATTTGTCCTCCACGATGTTTCACTATATCAACTTCAATATTTGATTCCAATAAACTTAATCTTGTTCTTCTTCCAAATGTGTTGTTACTCAAATAGCATTCCAAAAGATGTAAATGTTTCATAAATGATTCCCAAGAAGTTTCAGTGAATGTAACCATTTTATTTCCATGATTTAAAATAACAATCGGTGAATAATCCAATGATTTTAAAATTCCAACTGAAATACTTTTCGTCATGCATGAAGAAATGGGGTAGAAAATCCGAAGAAATACTTCTGTTAAAATATTAGTTATAATGTTAACTTCAACCTTTTTTCTTTTTACTTCTTTTTCAGCTTCTCCTTCTTCTTTTTCTTCTTCTCTCTTCTTATGTTTGTTAAACTTGAGGAACTCGTCCATTTCTCGTTCAACTTGTTTTTCTATATCTGAACTATTCTCATCCATTAGAGGTGTATTTTCTTCTCCGTTAGTAGAACTCATCTTGCGAACGATGTTTCCCATACGACGGTCGAAGATATAATGAATTTTCCACTCATAATTTTCTCGCTTTTATGTTTTTCGTCGAATCCTTGAAATTTATACACTCACATAAATGTTTGTTTTTAACTTGTCTTTCACAAACGAAATTCTAACCTCAAAAATTGAGACAGATAATTCTAACCTCAAAAATCTGCAGTCGTTGTACTAATTCTTTTTAAAGTACATTCTTCACGATTCCGGTCAGCGGTGTGTAAGTAACTATTTTATCATGTAGAATAAGACAGTATGCTGAAGTTCCATCCGCTACTGGTTCTTCAAATTCCATTTCAATTTTTATATCCACACTTGATGATTTTACCGATTCATTTTGCTTTGAACAATCGATTACAATTATCGGAGCCTTGGAATAATATTGGTCAGGTGATAATAGTGGTGTATTAGTCTTTCCATAATATGACGATTGAAATCTTGCATACATATCGTATAAAATGGAAAAACGTTTTTTGCTGAACATGACATTCAAATTGTCATACGGAAAGAATTGAGAGTTTAGGAAAACTTTACAATTCTTTATTTTACAGTTATCAAATTGACCGGCATTTGCAGTGATAACATCTTTTCGCTTAGTTTGAAAACCGAGTATTATGTACCTTGCTCGTTCCAAGTAAGTTGATGTCTTGACGGTCCATGTTTGTCGTCCGGTCTGAGGTAGTGTAGGATATTCATGGAATTCCCAACTTCGGAATGGCATCACGATATCACGGTCAGATTTTAACTTTCTCAATAATACGATTCTATGTTCATCAGCCAATCTTACATGAGGTACTCTCCAAACAACTTTATCTAATTGTAGTTGCCATTCCAGTTTATCTTCAGTAGTTGCAGGGTCTGCAAGTATCAAGTCCTTGTTAGTTGAAGATCTGAGTAATACCAATTCTTGTTTGACATTTATTATTACTCGTTTGTAATCTTCAGCGAATCCCAAAAGCAATCGTAAAGGTACATGAAAATCAAAGTGACCGTTGGAATTCGGTGTTATAGTGTCTTTATCAGGAGCAACCCATCCGGCGGTGACTATTGAATTCTTCTCATGCGGTGTTAATGATGTTAATCCTTTCAACGTCGTTGTTATACCAACCTTTTTTGTCGAATCAACTGTCACCCCTGATATCTCATATCTTATTTCATCAAAAAGATATGCCATCGGGTTATTTATAAAGGAACTGTTGAAGCAGTTTTTCCATCCAATTTTAATACCCGTCCTTCAATGTATAAATAACTTTCACACGGTAATGTGTAAATATCTTGTTGTTGAATGGGAATCCTTATTTCATCGTTATTGTTTAATTTTGATGAAGTGTAAGGGTTGTGCGTGTGATATTCCTTCTCCCATAGTGTTTCGTCGAATGTCGGTCCTTGAGATATATCCAGGATATCCATCGTTGTTAAGTTTCAATCCAATCTTCTGTAGAAAACGAATGTTGTCCGATGTTAACTCTTCCAATGTCGAGGAGCTACTGAGCTCCCGACTCTTCCGTTGCGGTTTAAATGATAATCCCATGTCGACTTTTATGTTGCCGCTCTGATGTGTATCCGTATAGTTATCGTTTCTCCTCTAAAGTCAACACTAACACCGTCTTGATCCAATATGTTCAGTACGATGTCTGAAATGAAACTAGTGTTTAACGGTAGGTATATCAAGTTTTGTGGCTTCTCAACAATTTTAAAACCGGGAGCCACTGTTGGATAAAATGTATGTAAAATATGCTGATTCACTCCTTCTCTATACGATCCGTGTATAATATTACACGTTACATCGATACTATTGACTTTCAATATTGTAACAGTTGTATTACCCGAATGAGTAGTTCCAGGAGTTAAGATTTTCTTTTTTGTATCTGTAAATCCAAGTAAACTGCCAATGGAGTTTTCCAAGCTGACATCGATATAATATTTTGAAGTTATTTCTGCTTTTAAAGTATTATTGTTTCCTTTAACGGTGATATTTTCTTCTCCGAGTTGTTTCTGTAGTAATTGGTTTATATCATCGATTTCATAAGCTCCAGTAGGAAATGTAATTATTTTCAATTCTGAGTATTTTCCTGAAGCATCCATAGTTTCATAATAATGTAGTAAATTGTTTTTACCTTCCGTAACATTGGGAATTGAGTTGTAGGTAGTCAAATCAAGTAATGCCGCTTCCCATAATCTTTCCTTGGATAGACGCAATGCTGGGAACAGCGTACTTTTCAATGTGGATGAATTTCCACTCAGTGACACTGTATACGATGACATCTTAAAGGTGACTGACACTCTTCGCTAGAAACTTAAAACATAAATGCCCACAGATTTCAGTGTTGTTAGGTTGTTCTCTTTTGTAATTGTAAAAAATGTTTTTGGAGTTTCGAAAATAATGTTGCAGTTCTTTCGGCGGTGGTAGATTGCCAAAACTATCAAAGTAGTAAACGGTTTGTCCGAGCTTTTTATAGCATACCCAATGAGTGCCTGGACCATAGGTGGAATCCAAATTTACTATTCCAGTTTCATTTTCCCATATTTTAGTTGGTAATGCATCTTTCATAAAAACTCCTCGAAAAAATGGTATTTTCAAACATTTTACATAATCATTTAACTGATGATTTGTTAAGGCTTTATTTGGAATTATCAATTGATTCTTTTTATTTAGTACACACGGTATGGTCTTAGGTATAAACCTGCTCCGTTTTTTACCATTTGCCAAACAGAAGTCTTCTTTACATTTGTCTTACGAGTTCTACGACGTCCTTTTTTAATGTTTCCACCTCTTTTGGGAGCGCTTCTTCCTTTTGCAGGTCTTCCTCTGCGACGTCTTCCAGCACCTAACTTTGCTTTCGTCTTCATGGCTGTAGTTACTGCCCAAGCCGCTGCTTTTTCTGCAATACTTGCGTCACTTGATTTTACTCTTTGCCAAGCTTTTTCCGCTAGAATTTTATCCGCTATTGATCTATTTGTTGAATCTTTATACTTTGAATATGCTATATCGTGTTCTTTGCAAGCTTGATCTAATTTATTAATTCCAGGATCTCCTCTTGCTAAACGTTTTGCCAACTTAGTTCCAGGTCCACAATATTGATAACCTCCGGGCAGATGTAATTCGTATGGTAAAGCGTCTATCGTTCGATTCACAACAGCACCAATTGGAATCCGTCTGAGCAGGGATAATGCAGCTGATGTTAAACCACGTCCTCTCTTGCCGCTGTCTTGACGACGACTGAGCGATACGGTCTTCATTATGCTGTTTTATGTAACCAACGTCTTCACTCTATGAAATACTTAATGATAATGAATCCTTTTTTTGTGTATTCTATACTTAAATATTCATAAGTTTTACTAGTATCTATCAATGATTTCATCTTTAATCCATTGGTTTCTTTGAGAATCTTCGATTTTATTGTGTTTCATCGATGCATTAATCAAATGATTATGCATATCAATAACTACATTACCTACAAGATTCATTACATACTCTACATTAGTAGCATCTTTGTTACGTGTAGGATTATCAAGATTTGTGATACGTTTACCATTACATGTATACACAGATGGATCGTTATTAGAGGTTGCTATAACTTGATTAATAGTAGCAACATCATTCGGAGCTATTCCTGCTGATATGTTAGATATTCTTCTATTTTTTCCATCATATAAGTTATTTATTTTATCTAAAACTATAGTTTGTTTCACAACAACACAATCATTATCATCTTTACCAGATTTTACATGGGTTAATCGTCTACCTCCACATATAAAGTTAACACCAGTAGCTGATAGTTGTGGCACTTGTGTTAAAATAACAGCATCATGTTCTTCCGTGCCTAAACTTATATTTGACAATCTTTTATTTTTTCCATCCCACTTGTTATTTTGTAGTTGTAGTAAGGTAAACTTTTCACTTCCTTGCATAAACTCATCACCTTTCTTTGACACCACCTGATTTTGTTTAACAAAAGCGGATGTTCCTTTCTTCAAGCTTTCATTCATTTGTCTCACGGTAGCAGCATCCGATGGAGTTGAACCATCTTTCAGATTGGACAACACTTTTCCATGACAATCAATAACAGCACCATTATATAAAATACAATTATCTTTAATGTATTTAATATTAACACCATCACTTTCTTCTTTAGGATATCCAATATCGTTTATAGTATATTTATAGAAGGAAAATCCATCTTTTTTCTTTTCTGGTATTACAGAATGCAAATAACGCTTATTGATTGTATCTGTATCCTCGGTTGGATCTGCCACATTAGTTATTTTATAATTTAAAGCATTGTACTTTTTTCCACTTTAAGTCTTTTCCAACAGTAAAGCGTATTCCATCGCAGATAGAAAATAGCCTTTATTAACAACATCTCCATTGTTGACTGGTTTTGCAACATTAATAACCCTGTGAGATTTTGCATCATACAGTTGGTTGTTGTCGAGTTTTAAACTTGTAGATGTTTCCTCCTTTACTGTTTTTAAATTTGTTGCATCTCCATCTTCTTCTGGATCCTTAAAAAACTTTAAACGTTTATTATTTATGTTATAGTCACCTTCGGGTGTTTGCGGTAATCCACTTCTTTTTCTGTTTTCTCCAACTTGCACTCCTAACGCGGAGTATCGTCCGAACTTGTCGACGCTCATGTTAGAACTGACACATTATACGCCTGCAACTCTTATATATCCGCGGACAATTATACGATTATGCCGCGATTCCTGAGTTCGTCAATCAGAGCTACCCATTCATTATTTAAACCTGTATGACCGGCTTCCATGGCTTCATGCAATAGTCTCATTCTATCAACCAATTTATTGATGTCGTTGTAGTAAATCACATTCGTATTGTATAGATTTTTCATCAATCCTTTGCCAGATGTTGAAGTATCTCCTTTACTCTTTTTACCATGTTGTTCAAGAAGTGATAAATCCATAAGTGATAAAGATTTTCTTTTCAGTGGTTGTCTCACCGCTGGTGCAGTACGTAATGTTGGCAATTTTCGTGGAGGAAACAACTTTTTTATAACAATGTTATATTTTGTTGCACGTGAACGATTAATCATTGCATCCTTTAAGTAGTTTCTTTTATGAGCGTTAGTATTTTGTAGAATTTCCTTAAAAACACTTAAATCTTTGGATGAATATCTTAGTGGTATGTTTTTAAAAATTAATTCATAAAGTCCTTTTGTTCCTTTATATTTATGCTCACCAATAATGATGTAATCGTCTTGTGTTATTTCAAGCTTTGAATCGCCGATCTTTAATTCATTCCCATCAATTCTTGCTCCGTATACGTGTGATCTACTCAAATTCGGGTTTGATTTCATGTCATGTAGCATTTTCATTATATATTTTCTTCCAAGAGGTCCATGTTGTAATATATCGCTACTCAATTGAGTTAAATTTGGAATAGATTTTTCAGCTTCAGGTATTGGCTGTTCTTCTTCCTTTTCAACAATTGGTTCTTCTTCTTCTTTTGTTTCTTCTTGCTCACTAGCACTTGTATATGAATCATCATCTTCTTCTTTTTTTAATGCTTGTACTTCTTGTTTAGAAACTGGTAGTAAAACATCTCCTTCATAACGAGGTTTACCAATAGTTTCTGATATCTGTTTTAAAGGTTCCGTAATAGGTTTAAATGTAGTCTCTAGAAATTCTTCTCTTTCATTTAAACCCATCCTCAATGCACGATTCTTCATCCTAATAGAATCACTGAGTGATTTTATTTCTTTTAATAGTTTTTCTTGATTCACCGTGTTTACACTGTGAAGTTCAACGTGTAACTAGATGTAGCATCGGTAGTTCAACGCATAAATACAAATTTATCCAACCCTATACGATATCTACCATTTTTAATATCTTCTTCCTTCATAATAACGAGAAAGCCATATTTCTCATTCCATGCTTTGCCACACATTTCTTTAAATTTCTCAAATGGCATATCCGCATTTACATGATCATTGTATATATGCTTTAAATTTGTTTCATCTTGCTTGAAGATGATCAACATATTTGCATTGTCTCTTATGAGTTGTTTTGGAATCTTACTGTATGTTTGACCAATATAAATGCTATCGATATTATGATGTCTTCCCATAGCGAAGTAATTCCTTATAGTGTCGTGATTTTCACAAGACACATCGTCAAAAATAAAAATAGAAAATGGTTTTGCTTCATTTGGTTGCATAATTGTTTCACTGGCATTAAACTTGTAGAAATGCACTTCAGGTACACTTGCAAGTACTTTATCCAATAATTGATATTTTGGTTGTTGCAATGATTTTGAAAAAATGTATATATTGTTAAAGCGCAATCCTTTAGGATTAGTTATAAGGTTAAAAACAACATTTGTTTTTCCACAATTTGAAGGACCAGTTATTAAACATCTTATTGTATTTGGTAGTAATTCACCATGTTTACCATGATTTAACTTATCATTGTCAACCGTCAATTCATCAATATTATTGATATTAAATCGATCTTTTTGTTGTACAATCTCCATCTTGTGTCAAGGTTAAACACACAATGAGCTATTAAGTTACTATACCAGGTCTTTTGAAGGAATCCAAGAGTCTTCACTTTTATCGAATCCTAACCACCGGACTTTAACCATATCCTTTTTCCTTTGTAAAACCTTCTCAACAAGATATACATCACCGACTGTTGATTTCAACAATTCATGTCCGTAGAATCCACCTTGAAGTAATTCACCCTTGTTATCCTTTAATAAGTAGGTTTCAGGTATAGTTGGTTGCACTTTATAAACTGTAAATACTTCATTAGTCCAATTTGGTAGATATCTTTTACTAAATACACCTTTGTATTTGCTTATACGAACTTTATCGTTGACTTTAAACTTTTTTGGTTGCAACTTTTCCAATTTAGGTGTTGTATTATTTCTGATGCGTTGTAATACAACCTTAGCATTAGCGCTGTTTACTTGGATAGGTTTCATTCCGATGGTACGATGATATTTGTTGTTATACTCTTTTATAAGTTGTGGTAATATGTCATACCACACGTATGATCCTCGTTTTGAAAATTGTTTGTACATCGCTCCTTTCAATGTTCTATTGAACCTTTCAATCATTGAAGCTTTAACTTCAGAATTTGTAGAATAATGATATATTTGATATTTCTTCATCAAAGCTCCAAAGTCTTTATTAAAATATTCTTTTCCATCATCGGTCTGTAGATGTTTGATTTTGAATTTATTTCTTTGTATCGTTGTTTCCATAGCTTTTGTAACACTTTTACCAGTCTTATCCTTCAATGGTAAAGCGTCAGCTATTTTAGTAAAACAGTCTATAATTGTTAAAATATATTTGAAACCTTTGTTTAATTTACTGTGCGGTATCATTTCAATGAGATCAGCTTGGTAAAGATCATTCATTCCTTTAATGATTGTACTTCTTCTTGGAAATCTTCTTCTTGCTGGTTTATGTAGTTCATTTACAATCTTGTCCTTCACACTTTCCATCTTCAGGTGTTGCTTGCACATCGCTTGTAAAAATACTGATCCGTAAAACAGTTCATTCTCTTTTATATAGTTTGAATATAGGTCAAGGCCATTTCATATTAGTGTAAAAAAGAGGGAACATGGCATTGGGCTTGCCATGTCCCCTCTTCTTTACGGAAAGGAAAAAAAGGAAGAAGGTAGAGGACGAAGAATAGGTTTACTGGTCGATAGGGTTCAGGGAGTAGTGGCCGAACGGTAAAGTATTAATTTTATCTTCTAAAATATGGCGCTTGTCATCTTTGTAGCTTAATGCCCACTTTGTTTGTTTGACACTAAAGAGTTGATGATTATAACTTCTAATAGTGTTGAACGTTGCAGTTGTTTCAACATTTTCAAACAAACATCTTTTATAATGTTCAAACTGTACGTTCTTCTTCAGGAAAGAGGTTTTTATTCCTTTGGCCTTTTTCGTGACTTGATGTTGATTCCTTTCGCTTATGTACAGTTGAAATGAATATAGTTTGGACATTAATGCTACAATTTCCATCATCGGCACACCATTTGTTTCATCTTTAAATTTTCCCAATACTTTCTTGTTTCTGTCGTAGTCGTAATTTGGATGATCCTTGGGATAATCGGAAAAGTCGAAATCATCTTTATACATAAAAGTGCGTAGATCTTCGTACATGTCATTTGTTTTAATCCAGTAAATTAGTGCATCCGTATCCATATATGCAATACCAATGTTCTCTCTTCCATAATAGTTAACCATCTTCTTATAATGAAACTCGTACATGTGAGTTTTGGAAATATAAAAGATTGACATTCCTAGATACAAAGGACGATCCATTAGAACTGACTTCTTGTTCATGGAAATAACAACTAGATTTTCATTAATAATTACAGATGAACCAAAGTTTGGTTGTTGCACTAATTTCTGTAATTTTACTGGATCAGTTACCAATTTGATATCCTTATGTTTCCTTTTGTTTTCCAAAGTCTTGCCAAATATTGCGTTGTTCATTAGTTTGAAGAAATCTTTTTGAAAACTTGATGTAGCGCCGGCTCTTCTTTTTGTGTTGTTGTCAATGTACGGTTTTAACCAACAAGATTGAGAGAATTGTAGTACTCGATTAATTTTTGTAATTCTTAATCCCAAGTCTAAGGCCTGTTGTATCATCCAGTAGTGTAAAACATACCGAGACTTGTTGGTTAAAGTCATCAATAATTTTGGCCATCTTCCAGTTGGAGAAATTTCGGTCTTCGGAAGAAGTGGTAAATCATAATGTTCGTCGTGAAGATGTTCGGGATATTCAAAATCGACGTCAAATATGTAACCAGTTTCTCCATATTTCGGTATATCCATTATGTTTCCAATTGATTCTGGGTCTATCCATTTGAAATTATCATATGGAAGGGGATTCGACATTGCCCATCCGTATAAGTTATTTGCATCAAAATAACCCAGGAATGTTGTTGGTTTTGATGCATCATAATCGGGCAAATACTTGTTGTTTGCCCTGACATGACGTGTTACACTTTGCGTCAATCCTCCTCGAACTCCTGACTCTAACATCAAAACCATATCTATATCTGTAAGAAGTTGTATTTTACAATTTGTTTCTTTCAACATGGCTTGCCACGCTAGTCCAGGCGAAGTGTACGAATGAAGAGGGTCCAATCCATATGCCGCAAAACACGTATTTCTAAATTCTTCTATCACATCACATAATAAAGTCACATCTAATTTAACATAAAAATCTAAATATTCTCCCAATGTTCTAAATCCTAATTCGTTCCATACTTTGCATGCGTGATCATAATCATCTTGAGATATATCCATGTCGTACAGTTTACTTTTAAATTCTTCTTTTGGAGGTAGTGATGTTTCATTAAATCTTTCTAAACTGTCTATGTAATCATATGGGAAAACACCTTTTCGAAGTACCAGATCCAGTTTGTCGCTGTTTACAATCTTCTTTGTTTCGATTAAATCTTGTTTCCTTAGGTTTTCAGAAAGTTTGGACAAACTCGACGGCAAAAATCGGTAGGAGTCCAAGAATCTTAGTTTGACGTTTCCAACTTCTTTGGAAAAACTTATGAACTTTTCTGAAGTTTCAGCTAACACATCGATTTTACCGTCGTCTCTTCCTAGTTCAGGTATTATAAAATGAGCGTCGTACCCACTAAGATTATGCAGAACCACAGGGATAAATAGTGGTAAACGATAGCTCAAGTTGCATTTATTACAAGCAGCACCCCTGTAATAACCTGTGAGGTGGTCGTGATCTTTAACTTTATAATTCTCAATAGTAAAATCATTTTTGCACAAGAAACAGTGAGTCGCATTTTCATGTTGAATTTCTTCTTCTTCGTCCATCGGTTTCATTGGTACAATATTTGTATATAATCTTTGTGTATTTCCAGCTATTGAATATAGGTGATCAAGAAATATTTTTTCCGCATTTTCACCACGATATACTAGAGGTTCTGAAGTTAATCCATATTTGTTCAAATGTTCTTCTGATAATGTTGATTTAACCATTAAACAAAAACTGTTTGGTTTGTGCATTTGATACTTGACACTTTTTCTTGCTTCACAATTTTCATCTTCAACTGGAACAAGTGTTGATTCAAAGTCCGCATACACAACTAAAGGGATACGGTATTGATGATAAACCTTTTGAAATGTAACGAATGCTCTGTTTTCCGAAGGTAAATTAATCTTTGCTTCATAATTATTGTTACATAGTCTTTTGTGCTCTTGTAACCATTCTCTTCCGTGTAGTCCATCTCGTTTAAAATTGAAACATCTCTTGCAAATTAACTTTCTGTGTCGATCTTTAGAAAGCTGCTTATTAACAAGTGAGTCGAATTTCTTTATGTACACATAGTGAGACACATCTCCTCGCGTTAGTAGTAGTAAATCCGTATGATCTGGTAGCTCTTCTTTTGCAATACGTAAAGGATACACTTTGTTTGAACTATCTAATGCAAAAACATTGATAGACGTACCGGGATTTTTCTTCTCAAATTTTGATATATCTCCTAGTGATACAGGGTAAGTAATTCCTTGAAAATTGTACCTATGTCTTTGATTTTCATAGTGTTGGTTAGGTGTATCGAAATGATTTGGTACAAACTTAGATGTCATAGCATATCGAAAACATTCGTTATCTTGATTTTTCACATTAATACACGATCTTGTATCCTTGATTCTTTGTGGCAAAGGAATATAACTAGATCCCATTAATCCATAACCATGTTTGTGTACTTTTACATCTAATAATTCAATGCTTGTAAGACTCCATCCAGATCCTCTTCCTTCGTGTTCCTGAATTTTTGTTAATATTTCTTCTATACAGTTCTCTACTATTGAATCAATGTTTGAACTTTCCATGATGGTTCGGTTTTTTGTTATGAATCCTCTTGGTGATAATTCTTCTTGTACATTTATAAACATAGCTTCTAGTAGTAAACCAAATTTAAGAAAGTTCAATCTTTTCAATTCTTCTTTTAAAGTTTTACTTACGATTGGTTTTGCTTCTCTAATAAATTCTTCTAAGTTCAAGTTTTCATTTTGAATCTTATGATGCATTACTACTTTACCGGGTAAAGCAAATACTTGTAGATTCGGTAAAGTAGTTGAAGATGTTGCTGATATTTCATCTTGTTCTTCTTGTTCTTCTTGTTCTTCTTGTTTTTCTTCTGCGTTGTTGTGAATTAGTTCTTTATGACAGTCTAATAGAATTTCATCGTGAAACGATTCCGAACATTTATCGCAATGATACATGTTGAGATGTTTACTCTTCGAAGTTTCGCAGAGAAATAAAGTGGGCTCTCACAATCCTCCTTTTATAACGGTCCCCCTACCACTATTTCATCTTCTTCTTCTTCACTATCCAAGAAAATCAAACGTTTTCAACAAAATATTAACCTTCTACAAAATTGATTGTCCGTTCATATTTTTTAATACCAGTTTTAATTTTCAATATTTTCCTTGTTTAACTATTCTTTCTTTATATAACATTATTCACACTTTCTACTTCGAGCGTTTTGCTACTATCATCTCTTTATTCCATTTTAACAATCTGCATAAATACAAGTTCATTTGTCGCGCCGACTCACTATAAATCCAGCTTTCGTACAGTACACATCTCTACGACTAAATTACAACATGTATTTCAATATGAATTTTCCTTATACAAATACTATTTCAATAACTTTACAGCAAAACAAAATTCTAACTTCATAAACTTGATAGGAAGATATGCGAACTTTTAATTCAACCCCGGTTAATTTATGCGCAAATTTAGTTCGACCAACAATTGTTGAATTTCAGTTTTGAACTAACTTTTAATTTATGCGCAAATCTACTTCAAACCCTCACCCCACAAATTTGATAGGAAGAATTACATTAATTTGATACTTATTTCTACCGTTACACTAGCTCCATTCTCAAAAAGATATAAATAAAATGGTCCTGGATACTGTTCTTTTTCACGTCCTGCATGTTCCTTAATGAATTCGTAAGCCAATCTTTTTGAATATTCATTATGATACACTTCTCTTACATAAACAAGATTTTTTCTTCCAGAAATTTCGCTTGAACTTGGTATTTTGCTTACATCATCCTTGTCCATAAGAGGTAGCTTGTAGGTGAAAGTATTTGGAGGTAGTTTTTGCGGTTTATCAAGTAGAGAACAAAATTTTCTATAGAATTTCCGCTCAGTGCCTGTAATACTATTAAAAGACAAAGTGGTAAGCATCTTGACGGCACAAGGTGCAAGTACAGACTAGAAACCTGGAGGTTCATAGCCCGCCTTTTATGAGTTTTAAAAATGGGGAGGGGGAAGGAATAAGGATTGGGAAGGGATAAGGTGTAAGGTGGGGGAAGGGTAATTTGGTTATTAAACCACTTGCGCTGTAAAATAGCCGCCAACATCCACACCTTGTTCGTAGCACTCCTTCATTGTTTGAGCCCACTGCAGCATGCGGTCTCTATCATTTGGTGTTACAAGAAAAGAATTACAATCATCATACAATATAAAAGAGCCGATTCGTACGTAAGATCCTGAATCCAACCATTTATGAGCTTCAGACATGAATTTTTCTATTGTATCGAATGGGAATTGTGGATCAATTGCTATAACTTTCAGTTCTTCACTAATTTTAACGCTATAATAATCATCTTCATCATCATCTTCAGTTTCACTGTCGTTATTTAAAGTGTCTTCAGGTTGTTCAAAAACATCAGAAATTTCGGAAGAACTGAAATTTTCACTAAGATGAGGAGGCATTTTTAAAGCAAGTAATATTGTAAAGAGCAGAGACGAAACAACAAGAGTGGCGTGTAGAAGCGGAATGAGGAGTGAACAACGCTTGCTCCGCTTTTATAACGGTATGCTAATGAGAGGGGTAACAGCTGGCCGTGACCGATTATTAATCCGGGAGGTGGGTTGAAAGGAAGAAGAGGGGGTATCTATTTTAAATAATTTGCATAACTTTTGACTCAAATAAGATAACCAAATTCTTCTTTTACTAAAATGTTCGTCTTACATAGACGTTTTCAATGATGTATCGCTTGTCGTAATCGATCAAACCATTATCGAGATATAGCCATTTTAATTTTCAGGGGGGGGGTTCCGCTTGAGTGAACACGGGGGGGGGTTCCGCTTGAATGAACACGGGGGGGGGGTTCCGCTTGAATGAACACGGGGGGGGGGTTCCGCTTGAATGAACACGGGGGGGGGGGTTCCGCTTGAATGAACACGGGGGGGGGGGGTTCCGCTTGAGTGAACACGGGAGGTTCCACTTGGGCGCTCATGCGGAACCGATCTTCTCACGAGATAGTCGTTATGTGATAATGAAGGCAAATGTTCATCGCGCCGCAACCACTAATTAACTCGCATTCGCGGTGTTCATATCTTTCCTACTCATTACATATACGTTTCCTACTTCATTATTTCAAGACTAATTAACTTGCAAAACAACTGTCTCTGTCTTTGAATGCTGATGAGATTTCATTAGGAACCATTCTTTGCACGCTATATGAAGCTACACCGGCAAACAATGCAAGTCGGAGAGGTCATATAACTGTACAACGGCCTCAGAAAAGTAGATCACGAGACTTAGAGTGTTAAAAATAATGGAGGAGAAACACAACGCTCTAGCTTGCACTTATACCAGTCGGGAGCATTTTTCAAGCGAAGAGTTTTCTTGACTGGAGTTGAAGCCGTAGTAGAAGTAGAAGTTGAACTTGTAATAGAAGAGCAGGCTGTAGTGGAAGTTGTAGTCGGCAGGGATGACATCGTGGTAGTTCTATTCGCAGTTCGCAGCGTAACGTCTGGAATCAGAATGAAATGTTAGCCGTGGTCGATGCGTCTTTTATAACGGTATGCTAATGAGAAGGGTTAACAACCGTTAAGTGGGGGAAGGTGGGAGGGAAGGAAAGAGAGGGGGTATTTATTTCAAATAATTCGCATAACTTTTGACTAAAATAAGATAACTAAATTCTTCTTTGACTAAAATGTTCGTCTTACATAGACCTTTTCAATGATGTATCGCTTGTCCTAATCCGTTAATCCATTATCGAGTTATAGGCATTTTAATTTTCCGGGGGGGGGTTCCGCTAGAGTGAACACGGGGGGGGGGGGGTTCCGCTTGAGTGAACACAGGGGGGGGATCCGCTTGAGTGAACACGGGGGGGGGGTCCGCTTGAGTGAACACGGGGGGGGGTCGGTCATTGACCCTTCCGAAAGTGGGTCAAGGTCATTCAAGACTTATAAAGAACCAAGGTGATGGGAACAGTAGTAACTGTTCCCACCACCCTGTTTGCCTAACGGTTCCCACTCCCAACCCACTAGTTACGTTCTGCGAGGGACATCGACGCAATTTTGTTTGGCCCGTCCGGGTCCATCCGTAACGGGCCGGTCCGGGTCCATCCGTAACCGTGAATTCGAAGGGAAACTGGAACAGCTAATGCAGAAACGCAACTCTAACACCCACCCAACTAATCCCACCCATCATATTCCTAAACAAAATGCAAAAACCTAGTCCGCAATTTGCGGATGTCCCACCCCTTCTAAGTGAAGTTCAACGGAACTTCTGAATTTACAGTTAATCTACCCCCTATCATCTAGCTGAAAGGCAAAACAACAACATTAATTATAAATACCAACACTTAAAACTAACAACACATCATTATTAAATATCAAATAATTCAACACAACCAAATACCATCATTAATCTTAAAATTAATACACCTTAACGCTAAACACAACTTATAACTAACATCGCAATGCGCAAATTAATTCTTAAATTAAGTGCAACTTACAACTAATATTTACACACACACACACACACACATACCACATTGCATTAAAGAACGCAACGTAGTATAAGAAGTTCAAATATATATAGGCCTACTATATATTTGAACCTCTTACCGAGTCGCCAACGACTTTTCGCTATGAAAACTCGTTGACGACTGACGCGAAAATCGGGCTCGTATCGCTCCTCGGGTTTTCGAGTGGTGGGGGTAATTAATGCAGTGGTGGGGAAATTGTTTCACTCCAGTACGGTCTTCAATCCACTCCAGTTCGCAGCAGTATAAAAATGAAACGAAGGAGTGGGGGTGGCGCATGCGCAGCGACGTAAAATCCAAGGTTTGAGGTTAGAACTTTCCGTGCACAGTAGAGCTAAATTGAGTAATACAGGACTCGGCGCATGCGCAATAGCGAGGAGTGATTCCGATCCGGAGAACTCGTTGCATTCGCAGCAGCGCTAAAGTGAGTAATACAGACTAGGCGCATTCACAGTAGCGCTAAAGTGAGTAATACATGACTAGGCGCCGTAGCGTGAAGTTGGCTCACTCCAGTACAAGTTATAGCAGCATAAAAATGAAACGAAGGAGTGGGAGCGGCGCATGCGCAGTGACGTAAAACCAAGGTTTGAGGTTAGAATTTTCCATGGTGGCTGCCATGTTTAATTCTGTTTCATTCAAACAATAGTAGTTCATGGCTGGCATGGGATGTGAAGTGTGGTAATTAGATGGGGTTAGCAACCGGTCGTGACCGGCCATTGACCGGTCATCGACCCGGCGGGGTTCCGCTTGAGTGACCACCGGGGGGGGGGTTTAATCTCCATTTTTTATGAGGGGGAGGGGGGGGTTCCGCTTGATTAGTCACCGGGGGGGGGGTTCCGCTTGATTAGTCACGGGGGGGGGGTTCCGCTTGATTAGTCACCGGGGGGGGGGTTCCGCTTGATTAGTCACGGGGGGGGGGGGTTCCGCTTGAGTGAACACGGGAGGTTCCACTTGGGCGCTCATGCGGAACCGATCTTCTCACGCGATAACCGTTATAAAAGAAGATTGTTCATCGCACCGCGACCATTAATTAACTCGCATTTGTGTTGTTCGCATCCTTCCTACTCATTACATATACGTTTCGCCAACTTCATTATACAAGTCTAATTGCTACTAACCTGGAGTTTCATTTACATTAGCACATGTCGTCCTGTTTGAATCACCTTCGCGTGCTCGACGTTATATCTCATTCATCTGTCTTGTTCTGACTTCTACACATCTGATATACTTCTTGTGATGGATACGCAATGTTTGAAATTGAAACTTTTGCGGACACAACATATATTACGAAGTAATTCCAAACCTTCTGTTTCAAAGATTAAAACTAATTTAACAAAAGTAAGGAAGAAATTAAGTTTTAACCCGTTATACTCTGCTAGAACTTTGCAAGTTAGCGTTGACGATGGTGTTATTCACAACATTTTGCGTTCGATGTTACGTTTCCACAACTTCGAACTTGTTACACCTATCGACTGTGTTCAGCAGGTTTTCATATTTTACCCCCACCCTTCTTTATATAAGCGCGCTCACGACAGTTCCTGTTTCATTCTCCTGTACACTCTTCAGCTAACATGAACTAACTTTTAATTTATGCGAAGTTTTAATTCAACCCCGACATACTTTCCGTACCCCACATTATCAAGTTGAATTTCAGTTTTGTACCAACTTATAATTTATGCGCAATTTTAGTTCAACCGAGCACCATATCCACTCCCCCCATTGATTAATTCACCATCCGACAGGCCGGAAGCTCTAGACCCCCCATTAACTGACATCTACAGTCACGCATATATTTCGACGCGTCATGTTTCATTCTTCATTCTCGTTCTATCCGCGGAACTTAACACTTCTATCTACCTTCTCTCTCTCTCTCTCTTGTTATGACTGCGCTATGTTTGAACTGACTTTTATTTTCGTTCAACTATTAGAGTTTTTATTAACACCGTCGAATTACAATTTTGAACTAATTTTTAATTTATGCGAAGTTTTACTTCAACCCCGGTTAATTTATGCGCAAATTTAGTTCAACTCCCAGTTGTTGAATTTCAGTTTTGAACTTACTTTTAATTTATGCGCAAATTTAGTTCAACTCCCAATCGTTGAATTTCAGTTTTGAACCAACTTTTAATTTATGCGCGAATTTAGTTCAACCCCCCAGTTGTTGAATTTCAGTTTTGAACTAACCAATATTTTATGCGAAGTTTTAATTCAACCCCGGTTAATTTATGCGCAAATTTAGTTCAACCACCAATTGTTGAATTTCAGTTTTGAACCAACTTTTAATTTATGCGCAAATCTACTTCAAACCCTCACCCCACCTCCCCCAACCTCATTTAATATTCGACCGGAAGACACCTGCCCCGGAACATGGCTTCCGGCGGCACGTGGCCGGTTTTGAAAGTGGCTTTTTCTATCTACTCTATACCACTTTCAAAATTGATGTGCAGTTAAAAGACTGGATTTTATTTCCCACCATGGGACAAATTCCTTTCCTAACGTCCTGAATTCCCCTATTTTATTAATTCATTGTTATTTTAATTTCAGCCTTTAAGATCAGAGTAGATCTGATGGTCGTATTTATTTCTCTTGATTTCCGTTGCAAGCGGTTATTTTTACAAACGTCAAAATAAGCATATTTGTTTACGAAAAAGCAAAATAATTGCATAAAGTGGTATGAGAAATTATACAGCAGTAATAATGTTACGTCATTCTAATCGGTTGGATTCTTGGCCGCGTGAGCAACGCAAAAAAATTATTTAATGTAGGCTAAATTAATAATTCAACCCTGCATTAATTATGAACGGACTATAGTACGGAAGCAGAGATAAACTATATCAGCTTATAAAAAATAATTATTATTTAAAGTGTAATTGTATTAATCCATAAATATATGAGAGTGTTTGCATATTATATAGATCATCCTATCAATTCATTATGAATACAAGCTTCAATCAATGAGAGTGCATTCCAAGTCTAGAGTTTAGATATTAATGTCAACCTGTAATGTAACTATGATTATAAACTACGATTATAAATAAATTAAATTAATTAATTATTCAAGGTTCAGGATTAAAGTTACTGCCATTGATGGAAACCACACATTGATTCCTATAGGAACATCCCAAGTTAAATGAAGCCATATATTAATACAGAGACATTCTGCTTAAATTTACGGCTTAACCAATATATCTCAATAACCGCAATGATATGAAAAGCGGGAGGTGAGTTGATTTGCTAGGAACACATTTATCTGGTACAGGGTTTATTTGAATAGCCTCCAGGAAATAATCTGCTGTTTGCGTCGTATGTCCGCAAAATAAAACGTCTCGTTATAAAACCAATCTCTGCGAAATAACTTGCCTACACCTCAGTGAGGAGTGTTCTTGGAGAGATCTAGCATTATCGAATTCTACTGCGACACCAATTTTATTGAGAATGCTTGTGGGATATATTTACAACAAACGTGATACAATAATAATTTAAATATTATTTTCTTATCCACCATCAAACAAATAGTTTTAAAATCATAATAAAACTTTTTTGTTGTAAGATTTGTCACTTACGCCCTTTTATAAATCTTCAGCAATTGTGTTTTATTTGTAAATTATCTATGAATTAGAAATTAATTTTAATAAAAAGGGTTACAAAAATAAAGAGTTTAATATTAAAATTTTATTTATACTGTAAAATAACTGTAATAAGCCATTTTTAAAAACTTGATCCTTTGTGGGAGGGGGCAGAAATAGTGGTAGGAAAGTTCAGTTTCTCATTGCTATAATTTTTCAATAGCTAAAGTTTTTTGTTTTGTTGCTTTTTTATATTTCACTATTGCATTACAACTGGTAATTTTACATCACAACATTATGTGTGTCAATTTTGTATTACTCTTTTTTATAGCACTTCATCATTATCTCATTAATATCGGTTTTCAACCCTCACTTATGACAACGAAAATCATGCTTTTGAGATCTAGGGATGAATATTTTCTTTTATCATCCGACTGTAAGCAAATGGAAAGCGGTAGCTTTATTGGTTGCCCACAAAACACAATTTTCTGCCCTTGTAACGATATGTTCAATGGAATAGTTACAGTTGATTTTTAATTTTATTTTAAAACTATTAATTTTGTTTAACATGGAAAAGGTTTGGCTTAAAAAAAAGGAAAAATTTAGACTAGTAGTTATTACTGAAGAAATTATTTTATTAAAAACGTTACTTAAGGAAACATGCTACTCTAAGATATTTGTTACAGTTATTTTTTGTTTACAGTTTAAATAAGTCAATCCCCTCCACCCTCATAAATATCATTAAGGAGGATCAAGTTAAAAATACTTTTATCTAGTTTAATTTTACTTTTTATCTGAGAAAATAAGATATTCTCTCGTGTACTGGCAAAAATACAATTTTATCCTCGGTTCTAATCGCATAGAATATTAAAACTATGCAAAAATCAAAAGATTCATTATTTTATTAATACATTTTTTAAATAATTTAAATAAAAAATACACAAGAATATATTGATTGATTATAATATATATGCAGTTGTATTAAAGCGGTTTTGAAATAATTTGGATTTGATCTATTACAATCAAAACGAATAATTGCTGAATACAGTTAATTTACGTCTTATTATTTATCTGTTTGTGTGAGGGTCACAAATGGTTTAAAACTTTAAAATAACCTTCCATTTTATATTTAATAATGACAAATAGTTTGGTCAGATAAATTATTGCAGAAATATAAGCGTAATTGAAAACCAAAATTATAAAAACCAATATGAAAAAAAAACTTATAAGTTAATAATATAAATGAGCTTAGTTGAATTCAGTGGTTTGTTTATATTGAATGTGGTGAATTCAAAATGATTCATTCGGATTTTATTTATCAAATTAAAAAAAGAAATTAATTATTGAGGATGATTTCCCGCATAAAATTATTTCATATCTCTAATCTCTCAATGGCAAGAATGATTTTTAATTGATCATTTCAAAAAATTTTACTTTTAAAATACTGTACAATACTTATAACAATAATTAAGTAGATAATTTATTTATGACTTACTTTTAACTAGCATGGATAATGATTAGCCTATTGTGGATCTTGCGTATTTATCTATAGGCATCCCATCCGACTTTGTATTTTCCATTTATTTTGTGGGGTGATTAAAGAAATAAAAAAAAAAAATATTCACGTTGATAATGAAACGAAAAATTTATTTACAGCATCTGACGATGTTTTGCTCAATAAGATTATTGAAGGATTTAGTTTTAGCGAATTTCCCATAGGGAATAAGCTATTACCGTAGGTCTCATGGTAAGACCTAAGCCCGGGACCATGTTACTTTTTCGTTTTGAGGTGCCCAGAGACCAAAAATAATAGTCATTAAAGTTTATATATATATATATATATATATATATATATATATGTGTGTGTGTGTGTGTATATATGTTTCCCTAGACACGATAACTCTCGTAAAAATGGTCCGATCGACACCAAATTTGGTAGAGATGTGTAATCCTACGTTTATTCGGATGAGTTCGAAAACCAGACATATCGACCTACCGGAAGGGGTAGTTTTGGGGGGGGGGGGGTTTGTACCCCAAAAATGGGTTTTTTTTAATTTTTCATATGTAAATTTGAAAAATTTTAAATTTTTAATTTGACCATTGGATTTAGCTCAAAAAAACACACAATCTAGTATTTTGAAGCTTTGCTCTATCTCCATTGGTTACCGAGATATTACAAAGTCTAAGGACAGTACATTGTCTTTTGGGGCTCCAATATTAATCTTATGGAGGATTTGGATGTGTTAATATTTCACTTATTAACCAATATTTTTGGATGAAACTTGGTATTTAGCTTCATTTGGTTGAGATTCATCCATTTAAGGTAAAAAATCTTGGTTTTTGTACTTATCATGGCAGCAAATCTGCATACTCTTTCCCCATGTTAATCATATGGAGAATAGGCTAACTCTTTTATTTATGGACAGATATTGATGAAATTTACTATATGGCTTTATATGGTCGAAATACATTTTTTCTATGATAAAAACCTACTTTTAGTGTCCCCCAAGGCAGCATACCTGCATACTCTTTCCCTATATTTATCTTAAGGAGAATAGACATTTATTTCCCTATTTATGAGCTCGTGATGAAATTTTGTTTACAAGTTTAGCTGGTCAAAATTAATATTACTAATTTGGAAATTCGCTGAGTACGCAGGTCTGCTGCGACGGGAGGTATCTTATTATTGCAGCACACTTTTTATTTGGAATACGATTGTGTCACAAAAGATGCGAAGATACTGAGCATTGTACAAAGGTTTACAAACAATGGAGTGCTCAGAACGGAGAGCAAGTGTCACTTTTTCAGTTGAAGGGTGTTTAAAGGGTGCTAATGAGCGAGGCTAATGAGCAAACACTTTTAATCCACTTACACAAAAAACAACAAACGTTTTTCACCAAGAAACCCTACCGTTTCCCATGGCGTCTTTTTTTACTTCAAAGATAATGCTAGGGATCCAGGATTGAAGTGATGAAATGCCTAAATTTTTTATATTCTTTTACTGGATAGTATATGGTTTTTTATTAGTTTTTGCTTTGCATTGAAAGGATGAAATATTCTCCAACCCACTCGCCCCCTTCTGTAGCCGTAATATTATATCTCTCAGATAAAATAAGAGCTCTCAAACTAATTCTAACTAGAAACTAATTCAATTAGAAAAGAAGTTAGCAAAAAATATTTTCACTGCCGTGCTTGACATGTTTATTCCTTTGAAAGCTTAGACAAAATGTTGATCTCATGGCAAGTTAGACAGTTGACTGGGATGCGTTTCATTAGTTTCATTTTAAACGTCACTCGGTCTGATCCCCGGTTCGCCGGCGAGGCGCGGTGACCCACATGTTGTAACCTGTGACACAACGACATGCTTTGGCAGCTCTTCCACGTCATAAACTACCCTTCATGGAGACTGGTGACCTCCCATATTTTCCTACCTTCATACTATAACGATAATAGTTTCACATGCTGACATATGAGTTATTAAAAAATGTGGGTATAATTTTAAATCACAATGAAATTATTAGAACAGT
The DNA here is from genome assembly GCA_030545055.2 of Neoaliturus tenellus. Taxonomy (NCBI): domain Eukaryota; kingdom Metazoa; phylum Arthropoda; class Insecta; order Hemiptera; family Cicadellidae; genus Neoaliturus; species Neoaliturus tenellus. The sequence continues at coordinate 117,068,927 of CM061532.1, forward strand.
GTTGAAATACAAAATACCATTGTTTAAGTTTGTCTGTGAATAAATGTACAGGATGTCCCGGAACTCTCTGGAACCCTTTTGTATAGTTGTTCCTTGCATCAAGACAAACATATTTTACATTATAACCATCTGTATCCAGGGCCAAGTTTTCTGTCTGTCTTTACGTATGTAATTTTGACTTGACTCATAAGATATTTAAAATACTTGAGGTATTTAATTTAAAATTGGCATTGTATTACGTACATAAAGGCTGTTTAATTATTAATTTGGAAATTTCTACCTTTTTACTGTTTAAAAGTGGCAGTTATTTAAAGTTTTCAGAGTTAAATATCTCAAAAACATGTAATATTACTCGTATAAAAATAGTATAAACCACTTAAAATGTGTAAATTTTGATTGTGTTCAAAAATACCGATTTTAAAATCATACGACCATAAATAAGGGGGAAATTAGTTCTAAACAAAAAATGCTTTTTTGTAACTTTCCTATTAAAACCGTGTTTTCGATTAGAAAAATCTAAATTTGTCCGTTATTTATGTTCACGATTTTAAACTTGATATTTTTATAGATAATCAAAATCTACACATTTTGAGTGCTTTATAATATTTTGATAATGTTACATATTTTTTAGATATTTAACTCTAAACATTTTTAAACGACCACCATTTTAAAACAGAAAAAGGTAGAAATTTTCAAAACTCATGAGTAAAACATCCTTGATATTCGTGATAGTCATGTCAAATTTCAATTCAATACCTCAAGTGGTTTTAATGATCTCATGAGTTTGGCCAAGATGACATACGGACGGACAGACAGAAAACTATGCCCCGGAGACCCATGGTTATACTGTACATACTAAAGGGTTCTCGAGAGTTCCGGGACACCCTGTATATACACTAGGAGTACCTCCCGTAAGCGTTTAATATGTAAAGACTTCATGCAATTATTCTTAAAAATCCCGATGGATATTTTTTGTAGTAAATTCACTTCGAAGTATAGCAAAAAGTAGTTTTCAGTTAGGTTCCAACCATCAAGTTGTGAGTGTGCAGCCTGTAACAAACAGTATTGGCTGACTTGTATATTCTGTTTATGGCGTCTATCCTCCCTTTATTGCCCAGTCTAAAGCAATTGTATCTTCGGAAAACCATCAGCTACTATTGAAACGTAGTATATCCTCTACCCTTCGAGACATACTAGTTATGCGCTTTTATTTCACTTATCGGAGTTTAAAACAATTCTTTTCAGTGGAAGTGGTTTATAATGCTCTATCCGTATTGTGTAATCTAGAAATGGTAAATAATAGAGTGGTATAAATACAATGCATACAATATTTTATTTTATTTTATTCTTAGCTCTAATAGGTAATGCATGTTTACTTTGGTTTTGTTAGAAACAAATTGAAAATTTATCTAATTTGTATTGTAGCCTTTTGTTCTTGTAGATAATATATGTTCCCAATACACATTTCGTGTGGTTGATGTGTGGCATCTTCGGGGGAAACAGTTCACATACCACATATTAAATTTCACTAAACTATTTACAAATATATCACATTCTAAATAAGGTACATGTATATATTTGTAAATAGTTTTTGTACCTAATTATTTTTCAGTACTTAAAATAATAATTATAATGCAAATGTTCATATCTTGGCTGCGATATAGATTTTGTGGCTGTGTTATTTCAACCAAGTAATTCATTAACCGAGTAGCGCAGTTGAGACCACCTGTTTCAATAGCTGACCCTCCAACACAGGACGAGTGGAGAGCGCTCACCGTCAATACTGAGTGAATATTATTACTGTGTTACTCTGTTCTCTTCGGCTTCCTTACCAAGTCTTTTTGTTACTGTTATTTAATGCATGTTAATAATTTGTATAATTTTTAAAAAAGTACAAAAATTTTATTTTTATAATTATAAAACATATATAATAAATATTATATGGTCATAATATTCATAGTTTACTAATATTATTTGATAGTGATATTACTCATATATTACTTTTTTGTAAATCAATAAGAATAATGATACGTTAAAATTAAGGGAAACGCTTTGTGGTTTTTGCCCTTTGATTATTATTTTTTATATAATTCATTGTTATTAAGTGTTGTGTTTAGTAAGTGAATTTTGTGTGAATGAAATTACTAAACAATGTATAAGGGCAATTAAAATGCTTTATTCTAAAATCAACATGATATGATAGATTAATTTAGTATATTATAGCGGATTAAAACACTTTGTGAAATATGGCTGCCTTCTTACACAACAAGGCTGTGATAAATGTGCCTGTCTGTCACACGAGAGGATAATGTAAAACATTGTGCACAAAAATGTAGCTAATGAGGAATTTCACCTAGACTCTCAGCTTAAAAATCGTCTGGCTTAAAAATACGACAGTTGTTCCTGATCTCACAGTTATCATCCTCATCTTATCACGTGAAAAATCAATTATAGTTAGTCAATTTTTACAGAAATATTTTATGTATATGCTAAAAATTATTTATACTAACATGTTTATATTTAATTTTCTAATATTTAAATACATTATCCAAATCATGATACCACGATACATCAAAGAGACAACCTGCTGATGGAACGACTCACGTACATTTCTCATTAGACGCGGGTTGGGATGGGGCAAAGAAGCCTTGTAGGATTCAAGTGGGGCAGAGCGAGGCAAGAGACACTTTTGCTCTCCCCCCTTCTACTCCTCCTCCCCTCCCTCAACCCATTACCCCTTCACAAACACTTAGACGGATTAGCAAATTGTCCGACTCTGACTCGGGCCGGCTTTGTAACCATTTGACTAGATAAGCCGCTCCTTACAAATGAAAAACCAAATATTCTGCCTTGCAAATTATTTTACAAGATCATGTTTCCATTACATTTTCCTTGTTTTGGAATATTCCTAAAGTCAATAGTTTTACAGTTTTTATATAAGTTCTTGATGTTTATTTTAGAACTGTTTTAACGATAAACAAATGAAAAACTAAGAAATTATCACATAAAATATAAATTTTTACGCTCTGTTGATGGTAATTACCATTACTTCAATGTCAACTATACTTTTGAAATTTAAAATAGTTTTCCTAGCTATTTTAAATTTTATTAAACTGTACCACAGCTTTCCTCATGTTTGGGACCGTTTTGCTCGCCGTCCTCCAAGCGCATGCTTGTCGCACTCATTGTTGAACTTCTGTAATTTTAAATAGGCAATACGGTAGATAAATGTTTATAATGATTTTATGTTTATGAACTCTTCTTTAAACAGAACATTGTAATCTTGGCACCTGGTGTCCAAAATAAAGAGTAAAAATAAAAATTAGGTAATTGTTCAAAAATAAAATATTTTTATAACAGTACTATTATAAAATTATATTGACCTTTTGTTTTTATAAAAAATATGATAAACTATTTTTTTGTTATTACAGCACATCAAAACACTTTGTGAAATATGGCTGTTTTCTTACACAACAATTGGATGATAAATCCCGTATGTCACACGAAAGAAAAATGTTAAATCTGTAGTTAGTAAGAATGGTTTGTAGTGTATTAAAAAATACAATACTCCTCAAGATGTTTGGAATGGTGATAATGTAAGGAAATGTGACGTATGAAAACAACAGAGAGAAAACGTGAAAAGTGTCTCAGCTTCCTTCGTGAAACAAATCAGGGCGTCTTGTTGGTGGTCCCCACTCATGCCTCTGGAGCATTACAGCCACCGATGTTGGTTCTGGTTCATAAACTATTGAGAACTGAAGTCTAGTGGCAGATCCTGAGCTTCATAATATGAACTATCATGTACACCACCATCATGTGAATGAAGCACTATCACGTGCTTTTTTGGGCTAACAAAAATATCATTACACAATTTTAATTCAACCCTTTACTGGTTTATATTTGTAAATAAAAAGGCAGATGTAGTTCTTCAACAGTACAAAATTGGCTCTACTTTTATTTGCAGTAGTTGAATATATATAATGAGTAAAAACTGTCTTTCTTAGCCACTGTGCCAGTAGTTATTAAGAATTATAAGATCGTTCTGTTTAACACCTACTGAAGGATCTATCAAGCCTTGTATACTGTTTGGTACTGATAAGTAGTTAGTCTGAAGGAAAACTAGCCGTTAACTTTTATGAGTAATTTATTATAAAGAATAAACTAATAAAAATTAATTGCATAAGTTAATTGAAAATATAAAAGTTCATGAAATTTTGTAATAGATTAGAAATTGGATATATTTAATAATTTGATAATATTATCGTTTCCTTAGTATGATAGATCTTAAATACCTTAGGGAACTTAGAGCATGTGCCTTCTATAGTCCTAAATACTATTAAGGCTTATTGAAATATTACAATATATCAGTTAGTCATTGTAAACGTCAAAAGTTGAACGTATCAAATACACTGATCTTGTTAAATAAAACTAATTTTAGCCATCATTGTTATAAAAATGTGTAATTAATATTTTACGCTATGTCGGTGTATTATGGTGTGTAATGCTATAAACAAAACCATAACGTTTTACATATCACCTCACACACTAAAACATTTTGATTAGCGTTTAGAAAGCGCTGACACTCACTAAAACTCACACGTTTAAACAGAGAGTAAAACTTTATACGTACAAACAGAATGTGCCTTTTTTAGTTATGCATTAATATATACTATATTATTCGCTACTTGTGACTTTAACATGTATAAACAAATACAATAAAAATGTCACAAATATTAAATGAACAAAAACATTTCTTCGAATTCACGAAAGAAGATTAATGAAGTAGTGTCAAAATAATGTCTTTATCTTCTAAGTCGTCTGGCCTTTGCCAAAAGTTTTAGAAGTAATTTAATTTGGCTTTGTGTGGGTGAATACATCATAAGTAGAATGCGGTTTTTTTTAAAACGTATATAGTAGAAAAAACCCGCCTTTATTTTCTACAATCGCTAATCTTTTTATCTTTTGATGCTTATACAGGATGATTGAAATAATTGTGCCGCCTGTTTAATGCGAAAACTAAAGATTGAACAAAAAACAACTAATATTTATTTGTTATTGTATTTACAAAAATACATTATAATTGTATAAACTACCATTAATTGCAGTAATTTTCAAATTTGGATTTATCAGCTTTTTCAATATGGTGGCCAACTTTAAATGTTGGAATATGAATCTCCCATTTAAATGTTTTGGATTGTAAACATAATCTTTTAAGGCCTTTTTTATCTTAGGCATTTGTATGTAACACAAGAGGTTAGGGAGATGAAATAAATTGAAGTTAATGAAGCATCGTGGAATAACGATGTCAGGTGACAAGCGAGTGGCGCGGCGCTGTGGTATACGGTAGGGAAACCGGCTCGCTTTTGGCTTCATTACACCTCCTCAGTCAGCGATCCAGTTGTTTTTAAATTATATCTATGCTCACAGCGTGGCACTACCTGCCTTGGCGAAATACAGACAAGTTTCATAAGAGTATATCTATCCAGCCATGGCCCTCCTAGATCTCTAATCCTCAGCTTCACTAATCACTTAATATGAACGAAGGTTACTCTCCGAGTGTCCAGGTATTTGTTTATTTACACCCTGGTGCATGCTTGTAAATCCATAAAGATTAATTTTCATCGATACTGTTTAGTTTTTTTTTATAGAAATATAATGAATTTATTTTAATAAACTTATAATGTAATTTATCTTTTAAATTGCGTAGTGCTTTAAAATAAAGAATATAGTCAAGCAGCAAACCCCAAGCTACCGCTATGGCGTGAGTGGCAATCAACCAAGTTTATGTTCTTTCTTACTCGTTTCATAGCCTCGTCTTGATGGCAAAATAAACTAAGTCATTAGAACTTAATCAGATTTTATACGTACACATCCACCGGTTTGTTTAGCGCCATTTCACGTCAAAATTTTCGAATGAACACATATAAATAAGTTTATTACCAATAAAACTTATTAATGAGAAAAGCGTCCTTTTTCATACGTTTAAAAAAGTGTAGTTTTAACGAAATAATCAGTTTTTTATACGTTTAGACTTTTGAAATTCTAAAGACATGATTTACCTCGAAATGATACAAGTTAAGGTCTTTAGGGGGCTCTAATAGTGTACTTTCATAGGATCAGGATTTATCGTTATGAAAAGTTGCACGGCAACTGAGGAACTCAACCAAAACTTCAATCAAATTCACCGAAAGAAGACCTTATATTTCTACACAATGTAACAAAAAAAATCATAGGCCCCTTAAAAACTTCTTGTTCTTACTGCATTTTCCACATAAGATCTCTTGGTTGCTATTTTTAAATTAATTATATTTAACATATTTAAAATAATAAAATTTTACATTAATTTTGATTTTTGTTTAACAAAGTTTTAAAATACTTATCACGTAAATTAATATCATTCATAGCTTGGGTATTATTATATAATTTTAGTTGGAACTTGCATACAATTTTTCCATTGTAATATTCGCTTGTGCAATTTTTATTGATGAAACATTTTTTTTAATATATTATTTTTTATTAAAAGGTTGGTAGGCGTTTTTTGCCTTACTGATGTCCACATAGCATATTGATCTGTGCGTAGATCGTATTAGACAAAGAGGGTGAGCCACTAAGGTACCGGTGATTTATTGTTAGGGCCTACTGATAAAATTCCCTGGCAGAACGCGGATTCGAACCCACGACATCGCTGCCATGGTCCCGTAGTCTGAAACTCTAACCACTACGCCACCAACTCACTCAAAAAGTCTATAATAATCTTAAAACAAACTTGCACTGTAGACAACATGACAATAAAAGTTTTGTGGAAAACCTAACTAGTAGTTTGCAATGCAAAAATTCTTATAAACTTTGTTTATAATTATGTACGCAAACAATGGAATATATAATATAGATTTGATATTATTGCCGGAATTCCGTCAAGTTTAAAATTATTTGTTGTACCATGAAATTAAATTTTAAGTAATAACTAGTTTTTTTACTATAAAATAATTATATTAAAAAAATTAAATAATATTTGGATTTTAAAACTGAATTTTGTCAGGAAGACAAGCAAGGATATTTCATAATCTTAAACCAACGTCATTCTGTGCCATACGGGATTCAGAAATTTATTATTTAAAGGTTGATTAAGATGGGTCCCGAATTAAGTATCTCTTAGTGATAATGAACTTTAAATATCAGCTAAGAGTAATGGTACATGTAGCCACTAAGGGGTCTCATCACATATAGCAATAAACTTAAAACTTTTTAAAAATTTAAGTCCACAGGGACTTGAAAGCTCCATTTTATATTATAGGAGGAAAAAAATATTATAAAAAAGAAAATAATACATTGCTAAACTGTTTATCTGGGTAAAAGTAAATATTTCAAATCAAACCAGTTCGTTTGAAACAATACCCCTAGTTTTTCCACAATGTTTTAATAATTTATCCAAAATCATTATTTCATTAATTATTTCTTAAGTTTATAATGTTTTTTTTGGATTCGCCAGAAGAAAATTCCATTCCCGACAGTGGAGATAACATCCTGGCATTTAATACAATTTAAAACTCCACCCAAACACCTTTATCGTGGGGGAGGGGACGTATCGTACTTTTACTTTAAATTCAATTTAACTTTACTGATTTGCTAATCAGATCTCTTTATTACATTTGTTTAAGAATGGAAATATTTATAGATAACATTTATTTGGTAGCTAAGATACATAGCTCATGGTAATATATATACTTTTAATCAGACATGGCAGTAGTGTGAAATTGGGGATGCTGGGCCAGTTCAAGGTCACCTGAGGGATGACGTCATCGAGGTCAATGACCTCACCGATGACGTCATCGATGACGTCATCGATGACGCAATCGATGACGTCATCACCAATGACGTCACTTCCATGACGTCACACCCATGACGTCACAGAAATGACGTGCTGATGACGTCATCACCCCTCACGTCATCAAAATGACGTCACCGACGCCACTAAGGTCAAGGTCAAGCCGAAACTTAAAATTTTTTGGCACTTTTGCCGTTTCTCGCACTACGCTCCGAGTTTTAGTCCGAGTCCTCGTGACCTTGACCACTTGGAGCGAATATTCGACGAGAAACGACAAAAGTGCCAAGTTAAACCTGAGTTTCTGACATGACTCTGCCTAAATGGGCAATCGGTAATCCCTCAGGTGACCTTGAACTAGCACAACACACCCAATTTCATATTACTGTGACCTTGAAAACCTAACAACGGAGCGCCGACACCGATGCGCACCCCACGACAACCACCGAGTGACTGACTGTCAGGCTCTGTGTACTCTAGGTATATCGGCTTGAGAGACTAAGACTCTAAACTGTCAGGAATGGGAGTAACTAACCGAATTTTGCAAGGAAAAGTCATTTCATCCAATATTTTAAACAAATCCTCATCAGTAAAACTGACATTAGTCTGTTTTGTATAAAACTTAGGGTGTCCGCGCAACAGTTTGCGCCACTTAGCTAAAGTCGAAACCCTCTTAACTTTGAGTGGTGGACAGTGAGCAACTAATAAAGCCTTAACACGGCTAAGTTTCTTACCTAAAGTGTCCCGCGACATGGCTTCTCCTCACAAAAGTCCGCACAATACTGAGAGACTGCTTGTAGCGCATGAGTCAAGGGAAAAGAGGTGGGGGAAACAGCAGGAGTGGGGGAAGGTCACAGTGGTGGGGGAAGGTGAGGTGGTACGCTGGAGTATCGCCACTTCACCATGAGCTGTCCTACAGTCAACACACTGTTCTCTTGGCCCGAGTTGGCACTAGAAGAAACATTTCTGTACAGCTTAGGCTGTGAGAGTCGAGGAAGCAAAGTCAAAGTGGAAATTGCGTTAAACTCCAAGATGAAGAGTCTCCTAAACAAACTAATTGTATCCCTGCAATCCCCTATAACTTTAGAGAAATACCACTTTATAAAGCGACACCTTAGTCTTTGGCAAAACGAATTGGAATTGGAAAAGATTACAGTAAAATTAATTTAACTTAAAACTTGGACTGGACACTCATGGCGATACCACGTGGCGTGCAAACGCCACCCTAAACATTACAAGTTAGGTTATTGAGCACCTCTGGTACGATAACCGACGTGCTAGAGTTAAAGTGTGATGACCTTGAGTCAAAACACTGAAATACTACAAGTCGATATCGTCCCAGAGTTAAAGTGTAGTGACCTACATTCAGAACTTGTAAAATTACTTACATATAGAGAGCTAGAGAACAGCGAGACGCACCGCATGGAAGCCGGAGACATACTGGCGAAGCAGTGTTGTGCAGCCTAGGGACCCAGTTGTGGTGGGGGTATAGCCAACACTTAGAGTACAAGTGTTGTGGGTGACCTCGAGGGTGACCTTGAACCAGCTCGAGAAGTGACCCGTACTCTAGGTATATGGGAAGTGGTGGGGGAAATCTCAAGGTCATTCAAATGGAGTTTAAAAAAAGTCAAAGAGGAGAGAGACTATTCTACTCTTCAGAGTCCTCGTGACCTTGAGGATTTGGAGCCAATTTCTACGAGAAATAGCAAAAGTGCAGTAGCACCGTTTTGGTGCTACCTTAAATGTAAATGTTAATTAGTCCCTTAAATGTTAAAGTGTGATGACCTTGAGCATAAGAGTTAAAGTTTTCTTGGGGAGACAATTCGATGTTGTCCCAGAGTTAAAGTGTTAAGACCTTGAGTCAAAACACAGAAATATTACAAGTCGATGTTGTCTCATAGTTAAAGTGTGGCGACCTTGAGTAAAACTCAGAAATATTTAGCCTATGTTGTTCCAAAGTTAAAGTGTGGTGACCTTGAGGAAAAAATTAGAAATATTTACCCCATGTTGGCCCAGAGTTAAAGTGTAATGACCTTGAGTCTGTCATGTGACACTGCTCGGGTGACCTTGAACTGGCCCGGCTGCCTTACTCTAACCATTACTGCAACCGCGATGTGCACCCTACGACAGACACCGAGCGACTGACTATTAGGCTCCGCGTAATCTAGGTATATGGGAAGTGGTGGGGGGAATTGCGATGACCTTGGGAAACTTGAAAATGTCACGCCAGGTAGCACCGTTTTGGTGCTACCTTAAATGTAGATGTTAAAGTGTAATTACCTTGAGTAAAAAAAAAACATAGAAATAATACAAGTCGATATTGTCCCAGAGTTAAAGTGTGGTGACCTTGAGTGAAAACATAGAAATATTACAAGTTGATGTCGTCCCAAAGGTAAAGTGTGGTGACCTTGAGCATAAGAACTAAAGTTTTCTTGGTATGACAAGTTTAAGTAGATTTAGAGTTAAAGTGTGGCGACCTTGAGTGAAAACATAACAACATTACAATTTGAAGTCGTCCCAGAGGTAAAGTATTATGACCTTGAGTGAAAACACAGAAAAACCACAAGTCGATGTCGTCCCAGAGTTAAAGTGTGGTGACCTTGAGGGAAAAGTTCTGAAATATTTTAGCCTATGTTGGTCCAGAGTTAAAGTGTAGTGACCTTGAGCATTTGTCTTGGTATGACAATATGATGTTGCACCAGAGTTAAAGTGTTGGGACCTTGAGTGAAAACATAGAAATATTACAAGTTGATGTCGTCCCAGAGGTAAAGTGTGATGACCTTGAGTCAAAACACAGAGAAACCACAAGTCGATGTCGTCCCAGAGTTAAAGTGTGGTGACCTTGAGGGAAAAATTCTGAAATATTTAGCCTATGTTGGTCCAGAGTTAAAGTGTAGTGACCTTGAGCTGAAAACTTGTAAAATACTTACATCAATAGAGACGGTAATCCCCGCTCTCACCCCTGCGCCCCAGCGGCGCCCCCAACCCTGCGCCCCTGGTAGCACCCCCACCCCTGCGCCACCGATGGCGCCCCTGGGTGTGGTAGCCCGGTGGAGATATAAGGCGGCCCCGCTCATAGCCGGCTCACAGCCCGTCCCCGTGCGTTGAGCTACCTAAAGGTTTGAGCAAACACTTAGCATTTACTCTTCGTACGATCAGAGTTAAAGTTTTCATCTCAACAGACGTACCCCCAGGTTTGAACCAACACTTGGAAAAATTTACTCATGGTACAACAGTTTTATGTTTTCGCCAAATAAGTGTAAGTGTGGTAAATTGAACTGGCTAAAATGTTATAATTTGCTAAGTTTGTATTGTTGTACATGATAAATCCTAAACTTTAACTTATAACCGTACAGCAGAGTGCCAAAACCAGTGTGCACCCCACGACAGTCGCAGAGCGACTGACCGTACGGCTACGGGTGGCCTAGGTATAAGGAAAGTGGTGGGGGGAATTGCGATGACCTTGGGGACTTTAACAATTGTGACTATAGGTAAAACTTAAGTTTTCGTTATTTCAACCTAAGGTCTTGGCTTTTCGCGTTTCAGAGTGTATTAAAGCGATCTAGCTATTAATTGTAAAATTGATTTCATAAAAGATAGTCATTTTTACGCTGGGTGTTGGTAAATTTGTTAGAGTCCTGATTGCCCATACAAAACCAAACTTTTTTATTATTCAATATTTCAGTCTGGGATTTCGGATTTACATGTTTCAGCGTAATTTAGAGTGTTTAAGCTTATCTTAAAAATTTGAAAAACTTTAACATTTTTTACAGTTGACTGATAGAATATTTCTGTCAGGAGTGACTATAGGTAAAATTTAAGTTTTCGTTATTTCAAACTAAGGTCTTGGCTTTTCGCGTTTCAGAGTGTATTAAAGCGATCTAGCTATTAATTGTAAAATTGATTTCTTAAAAGATAGTCATTTTTACGCTGGGTGTTGGTAAATTTGTTAGAGTCCTGATTGCTCATACAAAACCAAACTTTTTTATTATTCAATATTTCAGTCTGGGATTTCGGATTTACATGTTTCAGCGTATTTTAGAGTGTTTAAGCTTATCTTAAAAATTTGAAAAACTAACATTTTTTACTAAAATTTGCGAGTTGACTGACAGATTATTTCTAAGTCAGGAGTGACTATAGCTAAAATTTAAGTTTTCGTTATTTCAACCTAAGGTCTTGGCTTTTCGCGTTTCAGAGTGTATTAAAGCGATCTAGCTATTAATTGTAAAATTGATTTCTTAAAAGATAGTCATTTTTACGCTGGGTGTTGGTAAATTTGTTAGAGTCCTGATTGGCCATACAAAACCAAACTTTTTTATTATTCAATATTTCAGTCTGGGATTTCGGATTTACATGTTTCAGCGTATTTTAGAGTGTTTAAGCTTATCTTAAAAATTTGAAAAACTTTAACATTTTTTACAGTTGACTGATAGAATATTTCTGTCAGGAGTGACTATAGGTAAAATTTAAGTTTTCGTTATTTCAACCTAAGGTCTTGGCTTTTCGCGTTTCAGAGTGTATTAAAGCGATCTAGCTATTAATTGTAAAATTGATTTCTTAAAAGATAGTCATTTTTACGCTGGGTGTTGGTAAATTTGTTAGAGTCCTGATTGGCCATACAAAACCAAACTTTTTTATTATTCAATATTTCAGTCTGGGATTTCGGATTTACATGTTTCAGCGTATTTTAGAGTGTTTAAGCTTATCTTAAAAATTTGAAAAACTTTAACATTTTTTACAGTTGACTGATAGAATATTTCTGTCAGGAGTGACTATAGGTAAAATTTAAGTTTTCGTTATTTCAACCTAAGGTCTTGGCTTTTCGCGTTTCAGAGTGTATTAAAGCGATCTAGCTATTAATTGAAAAATTGATTTCTCAAAAGATAGTCATTTTTACGCTGGGTGTTGGTAAATTTGTTAGAGTCCAGATTGCCCATACAAAACCAAACTTTTTTATTATTCAATATTTCAGTCTGGGATTTCGGATTTACATGTTTCAGCGTATTTTAGAGTGTTTAAGCTTATCTTAAAAATTTGAAAAACTTTAACATTTTTTACTAAAATTTGCGAGTTGAATGATAGAATATTTCTATGTCAGGAGTGACTATAGGTAAAATTTAAGTTTTCGTTATTTCAACCTAAGGTCTTGGCTTTTCGCGTTTCAGAGTGTATTAAAGCGATCTAGCTATTAATTGTAAAATTGATTTCTTAAAAGATAGTCATTTTTACGCTGGGTGTTGGTAAATTCGTTAGAGTCCAGATTGCCCATACAAAACCAAACTTTTTTATTATTCAATATTTCAGTCTGGGATTTCGGATTTACATGTTTCAGCGTATTTTAGAGTGTTTAAGCTTATCTTAAAAATTTGAAAAACTTTAACATTTTTTACAGTTGACTGATAGAATATTTCTGTCAGGAGTGACTATAGGTAAAATTTAAGTTTTCGTTATTTCAACCTAAGGTCTTGGCTTTTCGCGTTTCAGAGTGTATTAAAGCGATCTAGCTATTAATTGAAAAATTGATTTCTTAAAAGATAGTCATTTTTACGCTGGGTGTTGGTAAATTTGTTAGAGTCCAGATTGCCCATACAAAACCAAACTTTTTTATTATTCAATATTTCAGTCTGGGATTTCGGATTTACATGTTTCAGCGTATATTAGAGTGTTTAAGCTTATCTTAAAAATTTGAAAAACTAACATTTTATACTAAAATTTGCGAATTGACTGATAGAATATTTTACTAAGTCACGAGTTTTTATTGTTGTACATGATAAATCCTAAACTTTAACTTAAAACCGTACAGCAGAGTGCCGACACCAGTGTGCACCCCACGACAGTCGCAAAGCGACTGACCGTACGGCTCCGGGTGCCCTATGTATAAGGAAAGTGGTGGGGGGAATTGCGAAGACCTTGGGGACTTTAACAATTGTGACTATACGTAAAATTTCGTTGTTCATTATATCAACCTAAGGTCTTGGCTTTTCGCGTTTCAGAGTGTATTAAAGCGATCTAGCTATTAATTGTAAAATTGATTTCTTAAAAGATAGTCATTTTTACGCTGGGTGTTGGTAAATTTGTTAGAGTCCTGATTGCCCATACAAAACCAAACTTTTTTATTATTCAATATTTCAGTCTGGGATTTCGGATTTACATGTTTCAGCGTATTTTAGAGTGTTTAAGCTTATCTTAAAAATTTGAAAAACTTTAACATTTTTTACAGTTGACTGATAGAATATTTCTGTCAGGAGTGACTATAGGTAAAATTTAAGTTTTCGTTATTTCAACCTAAGGTCTTGGCTTTTCGCGTTTCAGAGTGTATTAAAGCGATCTAGCTATTAATTGAAAAATTGATTTCTTAAAAGATAGTCATTTTTACGCTGGGTGTTGGTAAATTTGTTAGAGTCCAGATTGCCCATACAAAACCAAACTTTTTTATTATTCAATATTTCAGTCTGGGATTTCGGATTTACATGTTTCAGCGTATTTTAGAGTGTTTAAGCTTATCTTAAAAATTTGAAAAACTTTAACATTTTTTACTAAAATTTGCGAGTTGACTGATAGAATATTTCTGTCAGGAGTGACTATAGGTAAAATTTAAGTTTTCGTTATTTCAAACTAAGGTCTTGGCTTTTCGCGTTTCAGAGTGTATTAAAGCGATCTAGCTATTAATTGTAAAATTGATTTCTTAAAAGATAGTCATTTTTACGCTGGGTGTTGGTAAATTTGTTAGAGTCCTGATTGCTCATACAAAACCAAACTTTTTTATTATTCAATATTTCAGTCTGGGATTTCGGATTTACATGTTTCAGCGTATTTTAGAGTGTTTAAGCTTATCTTAAAAATTTGAAAAACTAACATTTTTTACTAAAATTTGCGAGTTGACTGACAGATTATTTCTAAGTCAGGAGTGACTATAGCTAAAATTTAAGTTTTCGTTATTTCAACCTAAGGTCTTGGCTTTTTGCCTTTTAGAGTGTATTAAAGCGATTTAACTATTAATTGAAAAATTGATTTTTTAAAAGATAGTCGATTATTGCGGGGTGTTGTAAAATTCGACAGTCTCGAGTGCCCATACAATACCAAATTTCTTATTATTCAATATTTCAGTCTGGGGTTTCAAATTTACATGTTTCAGCGTGTCTTAGAGTGTTTAAGACGATTTTAAAAATTTGTAAAACTTTAACAATTTTCACTAAAATTTGTGAGTTTACTGATAGAATACTTCTCTAAGTCCCGAGTGACTATAGGTATAATTTAATTTTTTGTTATTTCAACCTAAGGTCTTGGCTTTTTACGTTTCAGAGTGTTTTAAAGCGATTTAACTATTATTTGTATAATTGATTTCTTGAAAGATAACCACTTTTATGCTAAGTTTCTTTTATAATAGTTCATATAGGTCTCAAGATTAGTGTTTAGTGTATTTTTAGCTTCAAACCTTCTTTTATTACATTAACTGGTCCACGTGGGTTATAAAAATATTAGATGTACACCTCTTAGCGTTACCCAGAAAATACCACGGGGAGGTGGATGTACGTCATTTTCCACACATTCACACACACACACACACACACACACAAACACACACACACACACACACACACACACACACACACACACACACACACACACACACACACACACACACACACACACACACACACACACACATGGTTTACGGGTCTTTTAGTCAACCGCGCCAGTGACCTTCACTCACCCCAGACTTTTCAAAGGAGTAGCTAAAGTAATAGCTTTAACTTCTCAATCTAATAAGTTCCACATTCACACATACACTCATACAGTTTATTCATTAAGAACAATTTTTACAATATTTACAAAATTATGAGAGGTCAATATGTTATTTAATGAAGATTCATAATGCATACCATAACTACGCATAACCTCTTTAGCTTTATTTAAGATATTTATACTGTTTGGCACAGGATATCTTGAAAAACTTGGTACAAAACCATCTTTCTTAGCTCTCTTTAGCGCTCTTTTATATCGTCTTCTTTCTGTACGAATGCACTTATACTCCATTACTCCATACTTTTCATAGTATGTGTCTTTTTCCAATACACAAAAGATATGTTTTAAATCCATATTATCAGGTATAACAGCAACTTTAGGTATTTGATTAATTAACGTTTCAATTAGTTTTTGATTATTTGCCAACACTTTATGTAAAGAGTGAGTCAACTCAAGGTTTTCTTTTTCAATTCTATATTCTCCATACTTGCGAATTGATGGGAGGATTTCTTCGAACACCCAATCTTGAAAGCGTTTAGCTAATCTCATCTTAGACGATAAAATTAAGGAATATAATCCTGGTTCATTGATGAATGTGGTACTTTTTTGAAAGTTAGAGGGTAGCACTGAACTAGTTCCATCTATATCCTTAAATAACTTTTTATATTTTTCTTTAACTAGATCATTTATTGCTTTCCGTGGTCTTTTGTATTCTAGAATCTCTGATATATCATTAGCCTTAAACCATGGATTGTTTTCACGATCAAATAAGACAGCTACAGGTTTATTATCAAACATGTAACACTGCAGTGCAGACATGCTAAAGTAATTTGTTATCTATTTAATTTAAATATTAATTGAATATTAAAATTATCATACACCTTTTAAATATCCGAAAAAACCGGAGTTGTGAAAAAGATGTTCACTCGGCAAAAGTTCGCCAAATAATGAAAGACATGGTTAAACGAGCTGCTTTTATACCCAACGGAGAATGGAGAAAAACCTTCTGCGCATGCGCAGTAGAGGAATACTAAAGGACATACACAATTGTACATTACATTTAAAACTTTTCTTGTAAAAAAAAAAACAAATATATATCAGAATTATATACCAACACAATATGCTTTATGTTTTACTAACATATTTTAAAAACATATTACATATTAAAAAAAAAACACTATTAAATAGGACCTTAAAGGTAGCATCAAAACGATGCTACCCTTTCTGCCAAAAGAGGGTTACTTTATCACTTTTAAGGTTAAAACTAATGTTTGGTTAAGAATTTACACACGCACACACGCATATATATATATATATGCTAGTTCTGACTAAAAAAAAAACTGTACATAAAATAGTTGCTTAAAAAACTTGTAGATATATTTTACAAGGTGGCACCTTTAGGTAGCAACATTTATATGGGTTAAGCCCAAGTTTAACTTCTAAGTCACCTTTAAGGTGAAAACTAGTTTGTTAAGAATTTAAATACATAATAATATATCTAGTAGTTTGACCTAAAATCTATTCTTTAAAGTGTTGTTTAAATTTTTGAAACAAAACTTTATGTATAAAAAATAGCACCAAAATGGTGCTACCTTAAAATAGCAACATTAATGAGGGTTTAAAGCGAAATGGAAGTTACAAAATAACCTTAAGGTTTTATTAGGAATTTACATATATAAACATATTGGGTTGTTTGACCTTAAAAATCCTTTAAACGTGTTTAAAAACCTAAATCAAAATTTTATTTATAAAATTAGTACATCAAAGGTAGCACAAAAACGAGACTACCTTTAAGTAGCAACATCTTTATGGGTTAAGCCCAATTAGAACTTTTCAATTTAGTGTTAAAAGTGAAAACCACAATTGTGTTTAATATATATAAACATATTTGGTAGATTGATATGAACACAGTATAAACGCTTATAATGTTGTTTAAAACTTAAAGCAATATTTTATGTATAAATATACTACTTCAAAGGTAGCACCAAAACGGTGCTACCTTTAGATAAAGACATTTAAGCCTAAATACAAATTCAATAATCACCCAAAAGCCGCTTTAATAAACTCTGAAACCCGAAAAGTCAAGACCTTAGGTTGAAATATAAAAACTTAAATTTTACCTATATCCACTCGGGATAGTCACTCCTGATTTAGAAATAATCTATCGGTCAACTCGCAAATTTTAGTATGAAATGTCAAGGTTTTTCAAATTTTTAAGATAAGCTTAAACACTCTAAAATACGCTGAAACATGTAAATCCGAAATCCCAGACTGAAATATTGAATAATAAAAAAGTTTGGTTTTGTATGGGCAATCGGGACTCTAACAAATTTACCAACACCCAGCGTAAAAATGACTATCTTTTAAGAAATCAATTTTTCAATTAATAGCTAGATCGCTTTAATACACTCTGAAACGCGAAAAGCCAAGACCTTGGGTTGAAATAATGTAATACTAAATTTTTAGTATAGTTACTCCTGACATAGAAATATTCTATCGGTCAACTCGCAAATTTTAGTATAAAATGTTAAAGTTTTTCAAATTTTTAAGATAAGCTTAAACACTCTAAAATACGCTGAAACATGTAAATCCGAAATCCCAGACTGAAATATTGAATAATAAAAAAGTTTGGTTTTGTATGGGTAATCGGGACTCTAACAAATTTACCAACACCCAGCGTAAAAATGACTATCTTTTAAGAAATCAATTTTACAATTAATAGCTAGATCGCTTTAATACACTCTGAAACGCGAAAAACCAAGACCTTAGGTTGAAATAACGAAAACTTAAATTTTACCTATAGTCACTCCTGACATAGAAATATTCTATCGGTCAACTCGCAAATTTTAGTATAAAATGTTTAAGTTTTTCAAATTTTTAAGATAAGCTTAAACACTCTAAAATACGCTGAAACATGTAAATCCGAAGTCCCAGACTGAAATATTGAATAATAAAAAAGTTTGGTTTTGTATGGGCAATCTGGACTCTAACAAATTTACCAACACCCAGCGTAAAAATGACTATCTTTTAAGAAATCAATTTTACAATTAATAGCTAGATTGCTTTAATACACTCTGAAACGCGAAAAGCCAAGACCTTAGGTTGAAATAACGAAAACTTAAATTTTACCTATAGTCACTCCTGACATAGAAATATTCTATCAGTCAACTCGCAAATTTTAGT
This sequence comes from Neoaliturus tenellus, assembly GCA_030545055.2. NCBI lineage: Eukaryota > Metazoa > Arthropoda > Insecta > Hemiptera > Cicadellidae > Neoaliturus > Neoaliturus tenellus. Next base: position 117,087,678 of record CM061532.1, read on the forward strand.
AAAAAATGTTAAAGTTTTTCAAATTTTTAAGATAAGCTTAAACACTCTAAAATACGGTGAAACATGGAAATCCGAAATCCCAGACTAAAATATTGAATTATAAAAAAGTTTGGTTTTGTATGGGCAATCTGGACTCTAACAAATTTACTAACACCCAGCGTAAAAATGACTATCTTTTAAGAAATCAATTTTTCAATTAATAGCTAGATCGCTTTAATACACTCTGAAACGCGAAAAGCCAAGACCTTAGGTTGAAATAACGAAAACTTAAATTTTACCTATAGTCACTCCTGACAGAAATATTCTATTAGTCAACTCGCAAATTTTAGTAAAAAATGTTAGTTTTTCAAATTTTTAAGATAAGCTTAAACACTTTAAAATACGCTGAAACATGTAAATCCGAAATCCCAGACTGAAATATTGAATAATAAAAAAGTTTGGTTTTGTATGGGCAATCTGGACTCTAACAAATTTACCAACACCCAGCGTAAAAATGACTATCTTTTAAGAAATCAATTTTACAATTAATAGCTAGATCGCTTTAATACACTCTGAAACGCGAAAAGCCAAGACCTTAGGTTGAAATAACGAAAACTTAAATTTTACCTATAGTCACTCCTGACATAGAAATATTCTATCAGTCAACTCGCAAATTTTAGTAAAAAATGTTAGTTTTTCAAATTTTTAAGATAAGCTTAAACACTCTAAAATACGCTGAAACATGTAAATCCGAAATCCCAGACTGAAATATTGAATAATAAAAAAGTTTGGTTTTGTATGGGCAATCTGGACTCTAACAAATTTACCAACACCCAGCGTAAAAATGACTATCTTTTAAGAAATCAATTTTTCAATTAATAGCTAGATCGCTTTAATACACTCTGAAACGCGAAAAGCCAAGACCTTAGGTTGAAATAACGAAAACTTAAATTTTACCTATAGTCACTCCTGACATAGAAATATTCTATCAGTCAACTCGCAAATTTTAGTATAAAATGTTTAAGTTTTTCAAATTTTTAAGATAAGCTTAAACACTCTAAAATACGGTGAAACATGGAAATCCGAAATCCCAGACTAAAATATTGAATTATAAAAAAGTTTGGTTTTGTATGGGCAATCTGGACTCTAACAAAAATTTCTAACACCCAGCGTAAAAATGACTATCTTTTAAGAAATCAATTTTTCAATTAATAGCTAGATCGCTTTAATACACTCTGAAACGCGAAAAGCCAAGACCTTAGGTTGAAATAACGAAAACTTAAATTTTACCTATAGTCACTCCTGACATAGAAATATTCTATCAGTCAACTCGCAAATTTTAGTAAAAAATGTTAAAGTTTTTCAAATTTTTAAGATAAGCTTAAACACTCTAAAATACGCTGAAACATGTAAATCCGAAATCCCAGACTGAAATATTGAATAATAAAAAAGTTTGGTTTTGTATGGGCAATCAGGACTCTAACAAATTTACCAACACCCAGCGTAAAAATGACTATCTTTTAAGAAATCAATTTTACAATTAATAGCTAGATCGCTTTAATACACTCTGAAACGCGAAAAAGCCAAGACCTTAGGTTGAAATAACGAAAACTTAAATTTTAGCTATAGTCACTCCTGACATAGAAATATTCTATCAGTCAACTCGCAAATCTTAGTAAAAAATGTTAAAGTTTTTCAAATTTTTAAGATAAGCTTAAACACTCTAAAATACGCTGAAACATGTAAATCCGAAATCCCAGACTGAAATATTGAATAATAAAAAAGTTTGGTTTTGTATGGGCAATCTGGACTCTAACAAATTTACCAACACCCAGCGTAAAAATGACTATCTTTTAAGAAATCAATTTTTAAATTAATAGCTAGATTGCTTTAATACACTCTGAAACGCGAAAAGCCAAGACCTTAGGTTGAAATAACGAAAACTTAAATTTTACCTATAGTCACTCCTGACATAGAAATATTCTATCAGTCAACTCGCAAATTTTAGTAAAAAATGTTAAAGTTTTTCAAATTTTTAAGATAAGCTTAAACACTCTAAAATACGCTGAAACATGTAAATCCGAAATCCCAGACTGAAATATTGAATAATAAAAAAGTTTGGTTTTGTATGGGCAATCAGGACTCTAACAAATTTACCAACACCCAGCGTAAAAATGACTATCTTTTAAGAAATCAATTTTACAATTAATAGCTAGATCGCTTTAATACACTCTGAAACGCGAAAAGCCAAGACCTTAGGTTGAAATAACGAAAACTTAAGTTTTACCTATAGTCACAATTGTTAAAGTCCCCAAGGTCATCGCAATTCCCCCCACCACTTTCCTTATACCTAGGCCACCCGTAGCCGTACGGTCAGTCGCTCTGCGACTGTCGTGGGGTGCACACTGGTGTTGGCACTCTGCTGTACGGTTATAAGTTAAAGTTTAGGATTTATCATGTACAACAATACAAACTTAGCAAATTATAACATTTTAGCCAGTTCAATTTACCACACTTACACTTATTTGGCGAAAACATAAAACTGTTGTACCATGAGTAAATTTTTCCAAGTGTTGGTTCAAACCTGGGGGTACGTCTGTTGAGATGAAAACTTTAACTCTGATCGTACGAAGAGTAAATATTTCTAAGTGTTTGCTCAAACCTTTAGGTAGCTCAACGCACGGGGACGGGCTGTGAGCCGGCTATGAGCGGGGCCGCCTTATATCTCCACCGGGCTACCACACCCAGGGGCGCCATCGGTGGCGCAGGGGTGGGGGTGCTACCAGGGGCGCAGGGTTGGGGGCGCCACTGGGGCGCAGGGGTGAGAGCGGGGATTACCGTCTCTATTGATGTAAGTATTTTACAAGTTTTCAGCTCAAGGTCACTACACTTTAACTCTGGACCAACATAGGCTAAATATTTCAGAATTTTTCCCTCTAGGTCACCACACTTTAACTCTGGGACGACATCGACTTGTGGTTTCTCTGTGTTTTGACTCAAGGTCATCACACTTTACCTCTGGGACGACATCAACTTGTAATATTTCTATGTTTTCACTCAAGGTCCCAACACTTTAACTCTGGTGCAACATCAAATTGTCATACCAAGACAAATGCTCAAGGTCACTACACTTTAACTCTGGACCAACATAGGCTAAAATATTTCAGAACTTTTCCCTCAAGGTCACCACACTTTAACTCTGGGACGACATCGACTTGTGGTTTTTCTGTGTTTTCACTCAAGGTCATAATACTTTACCTCTGGGACGACTTCAAATTGTAATGTTGTTATGTTTTCACTCAAGGTCGCCACACTTTAACTCTGAATCTACTTAAACTTGTCATACCAAGAAAACTTTAGTTCTTATGCTCAAGGTCACCACACTTTACCTTTGGGACGACATCAACTTGTAATATTTCTATGTTTTCACTCAAGGTCACCACACTTTAACTCTGGGACAATATCGACTTGTATTATTTCTATGTTTTTTTTACTCAAGGTCATTACACTTAAACATCTACATTTAAGGTAGCACCAAAACGGTGCTACCTGGCGTGACATTTTCAAGTTTCCCAAGGCCATCGCAATTCCCCCCACCACTTCCCATATACCTAGATTACGCGGAGCCTAATAGTCAGTCGCTCGGTGTCTGTCGTAGGGTGCACATCGCGGTTGCAGTAATGGTTAGAGTAAGGCAGCCGGGCCAGTTCAAGGTCACCCGAGCAGTGTCACATGACAGACTCAAGGTCATTACACTTTAACTCTGGGCCAACATGGGGTAAATATTTCTAATTTTTTCCTCAAGGTCACCACACTTTAACTTTGGAACAACATAGGCTAAATATTTCTGAGTTTTACTCAAGATCGCCACACTTTAACTATGAGACAACATCGACTTGTAATATTTCTGTGTTTTGACTCAAGGTCTTAACACTTTAACTCTGGGCCAACATGGGGTAAATATTTCTAATTTTTTCCTCAAGGTCACCACACTTTAACTTTGGAACAACATAGGCTAAATATTTCTGAGTTTTACTCAAGGTCGCCACACTTTAACTATGAGACAACATCGACTTGTAATATTTCTGTGTTTTGACTCAAGGTCATAACACTTTAACTCTGGGACAACATCGAATTGTCTCCCCAAGAAAACTTTAACTCTTATGCTCAAGGTCATCACACTTTAACATTTAAGGGACTAATTAACATTTACATTTAAGGTAGCACCAAAACGGTGCTACTGCACTTTTGCTATTTCTCGTAGAAATTGGCTCCAAATCCTCAAGGTCACGAGGACTCTGAAGAGTAGAATAGTCTCTCTACTCTTTGACTTTTTTTAAACTCCATTTGAATGACCTTGAGATTTCCCCCACCACTTCCCATATACCTAGAGTACGGGTCACTTCTCGAGCTGGTTCAAGGTCACCCTCGAGGTCACCCACAACACTTGTACTCTAAGTGTTGGCTATACCCCCACCACAACTGGGTCCCTAGGCTGCACAACACTGCTTCGCCAGTATGTCTCCGGCTTCCATGCGGTGCGTCTCGCTGTTCTCTAGCTCTCTATATGTAAGTAATTTTACAAGTTCTGAATGTAGGTCACTACACTTTAACTCTGGGACGATATCGACTTGTAGTATTTCAGTGTTTTGACTCAAGGTCATCACACTTTAACTCTAGCACGTCGGTTATCGTACCAGAGGTGCTCAATAACCTAACTTGTAATGTTTAGGGTGGCGTTTGCACGCCACGTGGTATCGCCATGAGTGTCCAGTCCAAGTTTTAAGTTAAATTAATTTTACTGTAATCTTTTCCAATTCCAATTCGTTTTGCCAAAGACTAAGGTGTCGCTTTATAAAGTGGTATTTCTCTAAAGTTATAGGGGATTGCAGGGATACAATTAGTTTGTTTAGGAGACTCTTCATCTTGGAGTTTAACGCAATTTCCACTTTGACTTTGCTTCCTCGACTCTCACAGCCTAAGCTGTACAGAAATGTTTCTTCTAGTGCCAACTCGGGCCAAGAGAACAGTGTGTTGACTGTAGGACAGCTCATGGTGAAGTGATGCGATACTCCAGCGTACCACCTCACCTTCCCCCACCACTGTGACCTTCCCCCACTCCTGCTGTTTCCCCCACCTCTTTTCCCTTGACTCATGCGCTACAAGCAGTCTCTCAGTATTGTGCGGACTTTTGTGAGGAGAAGCCATGTCGCGGGACACTTTAGGTAAGAAACTTAGCCGTGTTAAGGCTTTATTAGTTGCTCACTGTCCACCACTCAAAGTTAAGAGGGTTTCGACTTTAGCTAAGTGGCGCAAACTGTTGCGCGGACACCCTAAGTTTTATACAAAACAGACTAATGTCAGTTTTACTGATGAGGATTTGTTTAAAATATTGGATGAAATGACTTTTCCTTGCAAAATTCGGTTAGTTACTCCCATTCCTGACAGTTTAGAGTCTTAGTCTCTCAAGCCGATATACCTAGAGTACACAGAGCCTGACAGTCAGTCACTCGGTGGTTGTCGTGGGGTGCGCATCGGTGTCGGCGCTCCGTTGTTAGGTTTTCAAGGTCACAGTAATATGAAATTGGGTGTGTTGTGCTAGTTCAAGGTCACCTGAGGGATTACCGATTGCCCATTTAGGCAGAGTCATGTCAGAAACTCAGGTTTAACTTGGCACTTTTGTCGTTTCTCGTCGAATATTCGCTCCAAGTGGTCAAGGTCACGAGGACTCGGACTAAAACTCGGAGCGTAGTGCGAGAAACGGCAAAAGTGCCAAAAAATTTTAAGTTTCGGCTTGACCTTGACCTTAGTGGCGTCGGTGACGTCATTTTGATGACGTGAGGGGTGATGACGTCATCAGCACGTCATTTCTGTGACGTCATGGGTGTGACGTCATGGAAGTGACGTCATTGGTGATGACGTCATCGATTGCGTCATCGATGACGTCATCGATGACGTCATCGGTGAGGTCATTGACCTCGATGACGTCATCCCTCAGGTGACCTTGAACTGGCCCAGCATCCCCAATTTCACACTACTGCCATGTCTGATTAAAAGTATATATATTACCATGAGCTATGTATCTTAGCTACCAAATAAATGTTATCTATAAATATTTCCATTCTTAAACAAATGTAATAAAGAGATCTGATTAGCAAATCAGTAAAGTTAAATTGAATTTAAAGTAAAAGTACGATACGTCCCCTCCCCCACGATAAAGGTGTTTGGGTGGAGTTTTAAATTGTATTAAATGCCAGGATGTTATCTCCACTGTCAGGAATGGAATTTTCTTCTGGCGAATCCAAAAAAAACATTATAAACTTAAGAAATAATTAATGAAATAATGATTTTGGATAAATTATTAAAACATTGTGGAAAAACTAGGGGTATTGTTTCAAACGAACTGGTTTGATTTGAAATATTTACTTTTACCCAGATAAACAGTTTAGCAATGTATTATTTTCTTTTTTATAATATTTTTTTCCTCCTATAATATAAAATGGAGCTTTCAAGTCCCTGTGGACTTAAATTTTTAAAAAGTTTTAAGTTTATTGCTATGTGATGAGACCCCTTAGTGGCTACATGTACCATTACTCTTAGCTGATATTTAAAGTTCATTATCACTAAGAGATACTTAATTCGGGACCCATCTTAATCAACCTTTAAATAATAAATTTCTGAATCCCGTATGGCACAGAATGACGTTGGTTTAAGATTATGAAATATCCTTGCTTGTCTTCCTGACAAAATTCAGTTTTAAAATCCAAATATTATTTAATTTTTTTAATATAATTATTTTATAGTAAAAAAACTAGTTATTACTTAAAATTTAATTTCATGGTACAACAAATAATTTTAAACTTGACTGAATTCCGGCAATAATATCAAATCTATATTATATATTCCATTGTTTGCGTACATAATTATAAACAAAGTTTATAAGAATTTTTGCATTGCAAACTACTAGTTAGGTTTTCCACAAAACTTTTATTGTCATGTTGTCTACAGTGCAAGTTTGTTTTAAGATTATTATAGACTTTTTGAGTGAGTTGGTGGCGTAGTGGTTAGAGTTTCAGACTACGGGACCATGGCAGCGATGTCGTGGGTTCGAATCCGCGTTCTGCCAGGGAATTTTATCAGTAGGCCCTAACAATAAATCACCGGTACCTTAGTGGCTCACCCTCTTTGTCTAATACGATCTACGCACAGATCAATATGCTATGTGGACATCAGTAAGGCAAAAAACGCCTACCAACCTTTTAATAAAAAATAATATATTAAAAAAAATGTTTCATCAATAAAAATTGCACAAGCGAATATTACAATGGAAAAATTGTATGCAAGTTCCAACTAAAATTATATAATAATACCCAAGCTATGAATGATATTAATTTACGTGATAAGTATTTTAAAACTTTGTTAAACAAAAATCAAAATTAATGTAAAATTTTATTATTTTAAATATGTTAAATATAATTAATTTAAAAATAGCAACCAAGAGATCTTATGTGGAAAATGCAGTAAGAACAAGAAGTTTTTAAGGGGCCTATGATTTTTTTTGTTACATTGTGTAGAAATATAAGGTCTTCTTTCGGTGAATTTGATTGAAGTTTTGGTTGAGTTCCTCAGTTGCCGTGCAACTTTTCATAACGATAAATCCTGATCCTATGAAAGTACACTATTAGAGCCCCCTAAAGACCTTAACTTGTATCATTTCGAGGTAAATCATGTCTTTAGAATTTCAAAAGTCTAAACGTATAAAAAACTGATTATTTCGTTAAAACTACACTTTTTTAAACGTATGAAAAAGGACGCTTTTCTCATTAATAAGTTTTATTGGTAATAAACTTATTTATATGTGTTCATTCGAAAATTTTGACGTGAAATGGCGCTAAACAAACCGGTGGATGTGTACGTATAAAATCTGATTAAGTTCTAATGACTTAGTTTATTTTGCCATCAAGACGAGGCTATGAAACGAGTAAGAAAGAACATAAACTTGGTTGATTGCCACTCACGCCATAGCGGTAGCTTGGGGTTTGCTGCTTGACTATATTCTTTATTTTAAAGCACTACGCAATTTAAAAGATAAATTACATTATAAGTTTATTAAAATAAATTCATTATATTTCTATAAAAAAAAACTAAACAGTATCGATGAAAATTAATCTTTATGGATTTACAAGCATGCACCAGGAGTAGTGTGTTTTTGCGGTTGCTGGCTCAGTTCAATGACCTCTGAGGAATGTGATGACGTCATCGCTAAGGTCAACGACCCCGATGACGTCATCGATGACGTAATCGATGACGTCATCGAAGATGACGCAATCGATGACGTCATATTCATGACGTCATCAAAATGACGTCATCGATGACGTAATTGATGACGTCACCATCGATGACGTCATTTCTGTGATGTCACACCCATGACGTCACAGAAATGACATGCTAATGACGTCATCATCCATTACATCATCAAAATGACGTCACTGACACTGTTAAGGTCAAGGTCACGCCGAAACTCAAAATTTTTTGGCACTTTTGCCGTTTCTCGCACTACGCTCCGAGTTTCAGTCAGAGTCCACATGACCTTGACGACTTGGAGCAAATCTGCGATGAGAAACAGCAAAAGTGCCAAGTCAAACTCGAGTTTGCGACATGACCTTGCTTAAACCGTCATCCACTAGTCCTCAGAGACCATTGAACAAGCACAACATCCGCAATTTCATATTACTGTGACCTTGAACACTTAACAACTACAGAGCGCCGACACCGATGCGCACCCCACGACAGCCACCGAGTGACTGACCGTCAGGCCCTGTGTACTCTAGGTATATCGGCTTGAGAGACTAAGACTCTAAACTGTCAGGAATGGGAGTAACTAACTGAATTTTGCAAGGAAAAGTCATTTCATCCAATATTTTAAACAAATCCTCATCAGTAAAACTGACATTAGTCCGTTTTGTATAAAACTTAGGGTGTCCGCGCAACAGTTTGCGCCACTTAGCTAAAGTCGAAACCCTCTTAACTTTGAGTGGTGGACAGTGAGCAACTAATAAAGCCTTAACACGGCTAAGTTTCTTACCTAAAGTGTCCCGCGACATGGCGTCTCCTCACAAAAGTCCACACAATACTGAGAGACTGCTTGTAGCGCACGAGTCAAGGGAAAAGAGGTGGGGGAAACAGCAGGAGTGGGGGAAGGTCACAGTGGTGGGGGAAGGTGAGGCTTAACGCTGGAGTATCGCATCACTTCACCATGAGCTGTCCTACAGTCAACACACTGTTCTCTTGGCCCGAGTTGGCACTAGAAGAAACATTTCTGTACAGCTTAGGCTGTGAGAGCCGAGGAAGCAAAGTCAAAGTGGAAATCGCGTTAAACTCCAAGATGAAGAGTCTCCTAAATAAACTAATTGTATCTCTGCAATCCCCTATAACCCTGGAGAAATACCACTTTATAAAGCGACACCTTATTCTTTGGCAAAACGAATTGGAAATGGAAAAGATTACAGTAAAATTAATTTAACTTAAAATTTGGACAGGACACTCATGGCGATACCACGTGGCGTGCAAACGCCACCCTATACATTACAAGTTAGGTTATTGAGCACCTCTGGTACGATAACCGACGTGCTAGAGTTAAAGTGTTGTGACCTTGAGTAAAAACACAAAAATATTCAACCCATGTTGGTCCAGAGGTAAAGTGTAGTGACCTTGAGCCAAAAACTTGTAAAATACTTACATCAATAGAGACGAAGAACAGCGAAGCGCACTGCACGCAAGTTGGAGACAGACTGACGGAGCGTCGTTGTGCAGCCTAGGGATTCAATTGTAGTGGGGGTATTGCCAACACTTAGAGTATAAGTGTAGTGGGTGACCTCCAGGGTGACCTTGAAACAGCTCGAGAAGTGACCCGTACTCTAGGTATATGGGAAGTGGTGGGGGAAATCTCAAGGTCATTCAAATGGAGTTTAAAAAAAGTCAAAGAGTAGAGAGACTACTCTACTCTTCAGAGTCCTCGTGACCTTGAGGATTTGGAGCCAATTTCTACGAGAAATAGCAAAAGTGCAGTAGCACCGTTTTGGTGCTACCTTAAATGTAAATGTTAATTAGTCCCTTAAATGTTAAAGTGTGATGACCTTGAGCATAAGAGTTAAAGTTTTCTTGGGTAGACAATTCGATGTTGTCCCAGAGTTAAAGTGTTAAGACCTTGAGTCAAAACACAGAAATATTACAAGTCGATGTTGTCTCATAGTTAAAGTGTGGCGACCTTGAGTAAAACTCAGAAATATTTAGCCTATGTTGTTCCAAAGTTAAAGTGTGGTGACCTTGAGGAAAAAATTAGAAATATTTACCCCATGTTGGCCCAGAGTTAAAGTGTAATGACCTTGAGTCTGTCATGTGACACTGCTCGGGTGACCTTGAACTGGCCTGGCTGCCTTACTCTAACCATTACTGCAACCGCGATGTGCACCCTACGACAGACACCGAGCGACTGACTATTAGGCTCCGCGTAATCTAGGTATATGGGAAGTGGTAGGGGGAATTGCGATGACCTTGGGAAACTTGAAAATGTCACGCCAGGTAGCACCGTTTTGGTGCTACCTTAAATGTAGATGTTAAAGTGTAATGACCTTGAGTAAAAAAAAAAACATAGAAATAATACAAGTCGATATTGTCCCAGAGTTAAAGTGTGGTGACCTTGAGTGAAAACATAGAAATATTACAAGTTGATGTCGTCCCAAAGGTAAAGTGTGGTGACCTTGAGCATAAGAACTAAAGTTTTCTTGGTATGACAAGTTTAAGTAGATTCAGAGTTAAAGTGTGGCGACCTTGAGTGAAAACATAACAACATTACAATTTGAAGTCGTCCCAGAGGTAAAGTATTATGACCTTGAGTGAAAACACAGAAAAACCACAAGTCGATGTCGTCCCAGAGTTAAAGTGTGGTGACCTTGAGGGAAAAGTTCTGAAATATTTTAGCCTATGTTGGTCCAGAGTTAAAGTGTAGTGACCTTGAGCATTTGTCTTGGTACGACAATTTGATTTTGCACCAGAGTTAAAGTGTTGGGACCTTGAGTGAAAACGTAGAAATATTACAAGTTGATGTCGTCCTAGAGGTAAAGTGTGATGACCTTGAGTCAAAACACAGAGAAACCACAAGTCGATGTCGTCCCAGAGTTAAAGTGTGGTGACCTTGAGGGAAAAATTCTGAAATATTTAGCCTATGTTGGTCCAGAGTTAAAGTGTAGTGACCTTGAGCCGAAAACTTGTAAAATACTTACATCAATAGAGACGGTAATCCCCGCTCTCACCCCTGCGCCCCCAGTGGCGCCCCCAACCCTGCACCCCTGGTAGCACCCCCACCCCTGCGCCACCGATGGCGCCCCTGGGTGTGGTTGCCCGGTGGAGATATAAGGCGGCCCCGCTCATAGCCGGCTCACAGCCCGTCCCCGTGCGTTGAGCTACCTAAAGGTTTGAGCAAACACTTAGAAATATTTACTCTTCGTACGATCAGAGTTAAAGTTTTCATCTCAACAGACGTACCCCCAGGTTTGAACCAACACTTAGAAAAATTTACTCATGGTACAACAGTTTTATGTTTTCGCCAAATAAGTGTAAGTGTGGTAAATTGAACTGGCTAAAATGTTATAATTTGCTAAGTTTGTATTGTTGTACATGATAAATCCTAAACTTTAACTTAAAACCGTACAGCAGAGTGCCGACACCAGTGTGCACCCCACGACAGTCGCGAAGCGACTGACCGTACGGCTCCAGGTGCCCTATGTATAAGGAAAGTGGTGGGGGGAATTTCGATGACCTTGGGGACTTTAACAATTGTGACTATACGTAAAATTTCGTCTTTCATTATATCAACCTAAGGTCTTGGTTTTTCGCGTTTCAGAGTGTATTAAAGCGATCTAGCTATTAATTGTAAAATTGATTTCTTAAAAGATAGTCATTTTTACGCTGGGTGTTGGTAAATTTGTTAGAGTCCAGATTGCACATACAAAACCAAACTTTTTTATGATTCAATATTTCAGTCTGGGATTTCGGATTTACATGTTTCAGCGTATTTTAGAGTGTTTAAGCTTATCTTAAAAATTTGAAAAACTTTAACATTTAATACTAAAATTTGCGATTTGACTGATAGAATATTTCTATGTCAGGAGTGACTATAGGTAAAATTTAAGTTTTCGTTATTTCAACCTAAGGTCTTGGTTTTTCGCGTTTCAGAGTGTATTAAAGCGATCTAGCTATTAATTGTAAAATTGATTTCTTAAAAGATAGTCATTTTTACGCTGGGTGTTGGTAAATTTGTTAGAGTCCTGATTGCCCATACAAAACCAAACTTTTTTATTATTTAATATTTCAGTCTGGGATTTCGGATTTACATGTTTCAGCGTATTTTAGAGTGTTTAAGCTTATCTTAAAAATTTGAAAAACTTTAACATTTAATACTAAAATTTGCGATTTGACTGATAGAATATTTCTGTCAGGAGTGACTATAGGTAAAATTTAAGTTTTCGTTATTTCAACCTAAGGTCTTGGTTTTTCGCGTTTCAGAGTGTATTAAAGCGATCTAGCTATTAATTGTAAAATTGATTTCTTAAAAGATAGTCATTTTTACGCTGGGTGTTGGTAAATTTGTTAGAGTCCTGATTGCCCATACAAAACCAAACTTTTTTATTATTCAATATTTCAGTCTGGAATTCGGATTATTTTAGAGTGTTTAAGCTTATCTTAAAAATTTGAAAAACTTTAACATTTTTTACTAAAATTTGCGAGTTGACTGATAGAATATTTCTGTCAGGAGTGACTATAGGTAAAATTTAAGTTTTCGTTTTTTCAACCTAAGGTCTTGGCTTTTCGCGTTTCAGAGTGTATTAAAGCGATCTAGCTATTAATTGTAAAATTGATTTCTTAAAAGATAGTCATTTTTACGCTGGGTGTTGGTAAATTTGTTAGAGTCCTGATTGCCCATACAAAACCAAACTTTTTTATTATTCAATATTTCAGTCTGGGATTTCGGATTTACATGTTTCAGCGTATTTTAGAGTGTTTAAGCTTATCTTAAAAATTTGAAAAACTTTACATTTTTTACTAAAATTTGCGAATTGACTGATAGAATATTTCACTAAGTCACGAGTTTTTATTGTTGTACATGATAAATCCTAAACTTTAACTTAAAACCGTACAGCAGAGTGCCGACACCAGTGTGCACCCCACGACAGTCGCAAAGCGACTGACCGTACGGCTCCAGGTGCCCTATGTATAAAGAAAGTGGTGGGGGGAATTGCGATGACCTTGGGGACTTTAACAATTGTGACTATACATAAAATTTCGTCTTTCATTATATCAACCTAAGGTCTTGGCTTTTCGCGTTTCAGAGTGTATTAAAGCGATCTAGCTATTAATTGTAAAATTGATTTCTTAAAAGATAGTCATTTTTACGCTGGGTGTTGGTAAATTTGTTAGAGTCCTGATTGCCCATACAAAACCAAACTTTTTTATTATTCAATATTTCAGTCTGGGATTTCGGATTTACATGTTTCAGCGTATTTTAGAGTGTTTAAGCTTATCTTAAAAATTTGAAAAACTTTAACAATTTTTACTAAAATTTGCGAATTGACTGATAGAATATTTCTGTCAGGAGTGACTATAGGTAAAATTTAAGTTTTCGTTATTTCAACCTAAGGTCTTGGCTTTTCGCGTTTCAGAGTGTATTAAAGCGATCTAGCTATTAATTGTAAAATTGATTTCTTAAAAGATAGTCATTTTTACGCTGGGTGTTGGTAAATTTGTTAGAGTCCAGATTGCCCATACAAAACCAAACTTTTTTATTATTCAATATTTCAGTCTGGGATTTCGGATTTACATGTTTCAGCGTATTTTAGAGTGTTTAAGCTTATCTTAAAAATTTGAAAAACTTTAACATTTTTATACTAAAATTTGCGAATTGACTGATAGAATATTTCTATGTCAGGAGTGACCATAGGTAAAATTTAAGTTTTCGTTATTTCAACCTAAGGTCTTGGTTTTTCGCGTTTCAGAGTGTATTAAAGCGATCTAGCTATTAATTTTAAAATTGATTTCTTAAAAGATAGTCATTTTTACGCTGGGTGTTAGTAAATTTGTTAGAGTCCTGATTGGCCATACAAAACCAAACTTTTTTATTATTCAATATTTCAGTCTGGGATTTCGGATTTACATGTTTCAGCGTATTTTAGAGTGTTTAAGCTTATCTTAAAAATTTGAAAAACTTTAACATTTTTTACTAAAATTTGCGATTTGACTGATAGAATATTTCTATGTCAGGAGTGACTATAGGTAAAATTTAAGTTTTCGTTATTTCAACCTAAGGTCTTGGCTTTTCGTGTTTCAGAGTGTATTAAAGCGATCTAGCTATTAATTGTAAAATTGATTTCTTAAAAGATAGTCATTTTTACGCTGGGTGTTGGTAAATTTGATAGAGTCCAGATTGCACATACAAAACCAAACTTTTTTATTATTCAATATTTCAGTCTGGGATTTCGGATTTACATGTTTCAGCGTATTTTAGAGTGTTTAAGCTTATCTTAAAAATTTGAAAAACTTTAACATTTAATACTAAAATTTGCGATTTGACTGATAGAATATTTCTATGTCAGGAGTGACTATAGGTAAAATTTAAGTTTTCGTTATTTCAACCTAAGGTCTTGGTTTTTCGCGTTTCAGAGTGTATTAAAGCGATCTAGCTATTAATTGTAAAATTGATTTCTTAAAAGATAGTCATTTTTACGCTGGGTGTTGGTAAATTTGTTAGAGTCCTGATTGCCCATACAAAACCAAACTTTTTTATTATTCAATATTTCAGTCTGGGATTTCGGATTTACATGTTTCAGCGTATTTTAGAGTGTTTAAGCTTATCTTAAAAATTTGAAAAACTTTAACATTTAATACTAAAATTTGCGAATTGACTGATAGAATATTTCTATGTCAGGAGTGACTATAGGTAAAATTTAAGTTTTCGCTATTTCAACCTAAGGTCTTGGTTTTTTGCGTTTCAGAGTGTATTAAAGCGATCTAGCTATTAATTGTAAAATTGATTTCTTAAAAGATAGTCATTTTTACGCTGGGTGTTGGTAAATTTGTTAGAGTCCTGATTGCCCATACAAAACCAAACTTTTTTATTATTCAATATTTCAGTCTGGGATTTCGGATTTACATGTTTCAGCGTATTTTAGAGTGTTTAAGCTTATCTTAAAAATTTGAAAAACTTTAACATTTAATACTAAAATTTGCGATTTGACTGATAGAATATTTCTGTCAGGAGTGACTATAGGTAAAATTTAAGTTTTCGTTATTTCAACCTAAGGTCTTGGTTTTTCGCGTTTCAGAGTGTATTAAAGCGATCTAGCTATTAATTGTAAAATTGATTTCTTAAAAGATAGTCATTTTTACATTGGGTGTTGGTAAATTTGTTAGAGTCCTGATTGCACATACAAAACCAAACTTTTTTATTATTCAATATTTCAGTCTGGGATTTCGGATTTACATGTTTCAGCGTATTTTAGAGTGTTTAAGCTTATCTTAAAAATTTGAAAAACTTAAACATTTTTTACTAAAATTTGCGATTTGACTGATAGAATATTTCTGTCAGGAGTGACTATAGGTAAAATTTAAGTTTTCGTTTTTTCAACCTAAGGTCTTGGCTTTTCGCGTTTCAGAGTGTATTAAAGCGATCTAGCTATTAATTGTAAAATTGATTTCTTAAAAGATAGTCATTTTTACGCTGGGTGTTGGTAAATTTGTTAGAGTCCTGATTGCCCATACAAAACCAAACTTTTTTATTATTCAATATTTCAGTCTGGGATTTCGGATTTACATGTTTCAGCGTATTTTAGAGTGTTTAAGCTTATCTTAAAAATTTGAAAAACTTTAACATTTTTTACTAAAATTTGCGAATTGACTGATAGAATATTTCACTAAGTCACGAGTTTTTATTGTTGTACATGATAAATCCTAAACTTTAACTTAAAACCGTACAGCAGAGTGCCGACACCAGTGTGCACCCCACGACAGTCGCAAAGCGACTGACCGTACGGCTCCAGGTGCAATATGTATAAAGAAAGTGGTGGGGGGAATTGCGATGACCTTGGGGACTTTAACAATTGTGACTATACATAAAATTTCGTCTTTCATTATATCAACCTAAGGTCTTGGCTTTTTTTTTTTTCGCGTTTCAGAGTGTATTAAAGCGATCTAGCTATTAATTGTAAAATTGATTTCTTAAAAGATAGTCATTTTTACGCTGGGTGTTGGTAAATTTGTTAGAGTCCTGATTGCCCATACAAAACCAAACTTTTTTATTATTCAATATTTCAGTCTGGGATTTCGGATTTACATGTTTCAGCGTATTTTAGAGTGTTTAAGCTTATCTTAAAAATTTGAAAAACTTTAACATTTTTTACTAAAATTTGCAAGTTGACTGATAGAATATTTCTGTCAGGAGTGACTATAGGTAAAATTTAAGTTTTCGTCATTTCAACCTAAGGTCTTGGCTTTTCGCGTTTAAGAGTGTATTAAAAAGATCTAGCTATTAATTAATTGTAAAATTGATTTCTTAAAAGATAGTCATTTTTACGCTGGGTGTTGGTAAATTTGTTAGAGTCCTGATTGCCCATACAAAACCAAACTTTTTTATTATTCAATATTTCAGTCTGGGATTTCGGATTTACATGTTTCAGCGTATTTTAGAGTGTTTAAGCTTATCTTAAAAATTTGAAAAACTTTAACAATTTTTACTAAAATTTGCGAATTGACTGATAGAATATTTCTGTCAGGAGTGACTATAGGTAAAATTTAAGTTTTCGTTATTTCAACCTAAGGTCTTGGCTTTTCGCGTTTCAGAGTGTATTAAAGCGATCTAGCTATTAATTGTAAAATTGATTTCTTAAAAGATAGTCATTTTTACGCTGGGTGTTGGTAAATTTGTTAGAGTCCAGATTGCCCATACAAAACCAAACTTTTTTATTATTCAATATTTCAGTCTGGGATTTCGGATTTACATGTTTCAGCGTATTTTAGAGTGTTTAAGCTTATCTTAAAAATTTGAAAAACTTTAACATTTTTATACTAAAATTTGCGAATTGACTGATAGAATATTTCTATGTCAGGAGTGACCATAGGTAAAATTTAAGTTTTCGTTATTTCAACCTAAGGTCTTGGTTTTTCGCGTTTCAGAGTGTATTAAAGCGATCTAGCTATTAATTTTAAAATTGATTTCTTAAAAGATAGTCATTTTTACGCTGGGTGTTAGTAAATTTGTTAGAGTCCTGATTGGCCATACAAAACCAAACTTTTTTATTATTCAATATTTCAGTCTGGGATTTCGGATTTACATGTTTCAGCGTATTTTAGAGTGTTTAAGCTTATCTTAAAAATTTGAAAAACTTTATCATTTTTTACTAAAATTTGCGATTTGACTGATAGAATATTTCTATGTCAGGAGTGACTATAGGTAAAATTTAAGTTTTCGTTATTTCAACCTAAGGTCTTGGCTTTTCGCGTTTCAGAGTGTATTAAAGCGATCTAGCTATTAATTGTAAAATTGATTTCTTAAAAGATAGTCATTTTTACGCTGGGTGTTGGTAAATTTGTTAGAGTCCAGATTGCCCATACAAAACCAAACTTTTTTATTATTCAATATTTCAGTCTGGGATTTCGGATTTACATGTTTCAGCGTATTTTAGAGTGTTTAAGCTTATCTTAAAAATTTGAAAAACTTTAACATTTTTATACTAAAATTTGCGAATTGACTGATAGAATATTTCTATGTCAGGAGTGACCATAGGTAAAATTTAAGTTTTCGTTATTTCAACCTAAGGTCTTGGTTTTTCGCGTTTCAGAGTGTATTAAAGCGATCTAGCTATTAATTTTAAAATTGATTTCTTAAAAGATAGTCATTTTTACGCTGGGTGTTAGTAAATTTGTTAGAGTCCTGATTGGCCATACAAAACCAAACTTTTTTATTATTCAATATTTCAGTCTGGGATTTCGGATTTACATGTTTCAGCGTATTTTAGAGTGTTTAAGCTTATCTTAAAAATTTGAAAAACTTTAACATTTTTTACTAAAATTTGCGATTTGACTGATAGAATATTTCTATGTCAGGAGTGACTATAGGTAAAATTTAAGTTTTCGTTATTTCAACCTAAGGTCTTGGCTTTTCGTGTTTCAGAGTGTATTAAAGCGATCTAGCTATTAATTGTAAAATTGATTTCTTAAAAGATAGTCATTTTTACGCTGGGTGTTGGTAAATTTGATAGAGTCCAGATTGCCCATACAAAACCAAACTTTTTTATTATTCAATATTTCAGTCTGGGATTTCGGATTTACATGTTTCAGCGTATTTTAGAGTGTTTAAGCTTATCTTAAAAATTTGAAAAACTTTAACATTTTTATACTAAAATTTGCGAATTGACTGATAGAATATTTCTATGTCAGGAGTGACCATAGGTAAAATTTAAGTTTTCGTTATTTCAACCTAAGGTCTTGGTTTTTCGCGTTTCAGAGTGTATTAAAGCGATCTAGCTATTAATTTTAAAATTGATTTCTTAAAAGATAGTCATTTTTACGCTGGGTGTTAGTAAATTTGTTAGAGTCCTGATTGGCCATACAAAACCAAACTTTTTTATTATTCAATATTTCAGTCTGGGATTTCGGATTTACATGTTTCAGCGTATTTTAGAGTGTTTAAGCTTATCTTAAAAATTTGAAAAACTTTAACATTTTTTACTAAAATTTGCGATTTGACTGATAGAATATTTCTATGTCAGGAGTGACTATAGGTAAAATTTAAGTTTTCGTTATTTCAACCTAAGGTCTTGGCTTTTCGTGTTTCAGAGTGTATTAAAGCGATCTAGCTATTAATTGTAAAATTGATTTCTTAAAAGATAGTCATTTTTACGCTGGGTGTTGGTAAATTTGATAGAGTCCAGATTGCACATACAAAACCAAACTTTTTTATTATTCAATATTTCAGTCTGGGATTTCGGATTTACATGTTTCAGCGTATTTTAGAGTGTTTAAGCTTATCTTAAAAATTTGAAAAACTTTAACATTTAATACTAAAATTTGCGATTTGACTGATAGAATATTTCTATGTCAGGAGTGACTATAGGTAAAATTTAAGTTTTCGTTATTTCATCCTAAGGTCTTGGTTTTTCGCGTTTCAGAGTGTATTAAAGCGATCTAGCTATTAATTGTAAAATTGATTTCTTAAAAGATAGTCATTTTTACGCTGGGTGTTGGTAAATTTGTTAGAGTCCTGATTGCCCATACAAAACCAAACTTTTTTATTATTCAATATTTCAGTCTGGGATTTCGGATTTACATGTTTCAGCGTATTTTAGAGTGTTTAAGCTTATCTTAAAAATTTGAAAAACTTTAACATTTAATACTAAAATTTGCGAATTGACTGATAGAATATTTCTATGTCAGGAGTGACTATAGGTAAAATTTAAGTTTTCGTTATTTCAACCTAAGGTCTTGGTTTTTCGCGTTTCAGAGTGTATTAAAGCGATCTAGCTATTAATTGTAAAATTGATTTCTTAAAAGATAGTCATTTTTACGCTGGGTGTTGGTAAATTTGTTAGAGTCCTGATTGCCCATACAAAACCAAACTTTTTTATTATTCAATATTTCAGTCTGGGATTTCGGATTTACATGTTTCAGCGTATTTTAGAGTGTTTAAGCTTATCTTAAAAATTTGAAAAACTTTAACATTTAATACTAAAATTTGCGATTTGACTGATAGAATATTTCTGTCAGGAGTGACTATAGGTAAAATTTAAGTTTTCGTTATTTCAACCTAAGGTCTTGGTTTTTCGCGTTTCAGAGTGTATTAAAGCGATCTAGCTATTAATTGTAAAATTGATTTCTTAAAAGATAGTCATTTTTACATTGGGTGTTGGTAAATTTGTTAGAGTCCTGATTGCACATACAAAACCAAACTTTTTTATTATTCAATATTTCAGTCTGGGATTTCGGATTTACATGTTTCAGCGTATTTTAGAGTGTTTAAGCTTATCTTAAAAATTTGAAAAACTTAAACATTTTTTACTAAAATTTGCGATTTGACTGATAGAATATTTCTGTCAGGAGTGACTATAGGTAAAATTTAAGTTTTCGTTTTTTCAACCTAAGGTCTTGGCTTTTCGCGTTTCAGAGTGTATTAAAGCGATCTAGCTATTAATTGTAAAATTGATTTCTTAAAAGATAGTCATTTTTACGCTGGGTGTTGGTAAATTTGTTAGAGTCCTGATTGCCCATACAAAACCAAACTTTTTTATTATTCAATATTTCAGTCTGGGATTTCGGATTTACATGTTTCAGCGTATTTTAGAGTGTTTAAGCTTATCTTAAAAATTTGAAAAACTTTAACATTTTTTACTAAAATTTGCGAATTGACTGATAGAATATTTCACTAAGTCACGAGTTTTTATTGTTGTACATGATAAATCCTAAACTTTAACTTAAAACCGTACAGCAGAGTGCCGACACCAGTGTGCACCCCACGACAGTCGCAAAGCGACTGACCGTACGGCTCCAGGTGCAATATGTATAAAGAAAGTGGTGGGGGGAATTGCGATGACCTTGGGGACTTTAACAATTGTGACTATACATAAAATTTCGTCTTTCATTATATCAACCTAAGGTCTTGGCTTTTCGCGTTTCAGAGTGTATTAAAGCGATCTAGCTATTAATTGTAAAATTGATTTCTTAAAAGATAGTCATTTTTACGCTGGGTGTTGGTAAATTTGTTAGAGTCCTGATTGCCCATACAAAACCAAACTTTTTTATTATTCAATATTTCAGTCTGGGATTTCGGATTTACATGTTTCAGCGTATTTTAGAGTGTTTAAGCTTATCTTAAAAATTTGAAAAACTTTAACATTTTTTACTAAAATTTGCAAGTTGACTGATAGAATATTTCTGTCAGGAGTGACTATAGGTAAAATTTAAGTTTTCGTCATTTCAACCTAAGGTCTTGGCTTTTCGCGTTTAAGAGTGTATTAAAAAGATCTAGCTATTAATTAATTGTAAAATTGATTTCTTAAAAGATAGTCATTTTTACGCTGGGTGTTGGTAAATTTGTTAGAGTCCTGATTGCCCATACAAAACCAAACTTTTTTATTATTCAATATTTCAGTCTGGGATTTCGGATTTACATGTTTCAGCGTATTTTAGAGTGTTTAAGCTTATCTTAAAAATTTGAAAAACTTTAACAATTTTTACTAAAATTTGCGAATTGACTGATAGAATATTTCTGTCAGGAGTGACTATAGGTAAAATTTAAGTTTTCGTTATTTCAACCTAAGGTCTTGGCTTTTCGCGTTTCAGAGTGTATTAAAGCGATCTAGCTATTAATTGTAAAATTGATTTCTTAAAAGATAGTCATTTTTACGCTGGGTGTTGGTAAATTTGTTAGAGTCCAGATTGCCCATACAAAACCAAACTTTTTTATTATTCAATATTTCAGTCTGGGATTTCGGATTTACATGTTTCAGCGTATTTTAGAGTGTTTAAGCTTATCTTAAAAATTTGAAAAACTTTAACATTTTTATACTAAAATTTGCGAATTGACTGATAGAATATTTCTATGTCAGGAGTGAC